>OZ005649.1:378909686-378963686 GCA_963930645.1 Salticus scenicus | reverse complement strand
TCTTCGGTAAATTACATATGATAAATTAATTCATATCATAAAATTCATGTTTTTGAAAGTATTCATCTATTCATACACAATTTTTGAAGTTCAAAATGGAAAAATTAAAAATATTTATTTTCTGATATGATTTTTAAAGTTATCAAATAGATAAAAACAGATTTATATATATATATATATATATATGTGTGTGTGTGTGTGTGTGTGCGTTGTCTTACCCTCCCTTTCGAGTAACTAAAGCAGTTTAAACACCAACACACCGAGTAACCAAATACAATGCGAGTAACTTTTGCTGGTTACTCGGTTTGTTTAAGCATGTCACGACGTTTTTTAAGGTTTTTTCTATGCTCTGCACCACTTTTCTTGAAGTTACTCGGAGATGCGTTATTCGGCAATCATCAACACACACCGTGTGTATATATAAGCCGTGTGTGTATTTAGCGCCATCTGACGGTGTGTAAAAATGCAGCCTCAAACCCAGACTCTTTCCCGGCGGTTACTCGCTAAAGCGGTCGCGTACAAACGCGGCAACCCTAGTGTGTTTAGGTTTCTCAAGCTTTCAGGGTTGCTATGTTAGAGGTTTCCTCAATATTTTGTACTTTCTAGTTGCTTTTTGGCAGTTACATAAAACTTTGGCCTTCGTGAATACAATTAGCATAATTCTTCTCTAAATCAAGAAATTTTTAAACTTTGTAAATTTTAACATATACGGGCAGATTATTAGAAAAAAAGGTTTTATATTGCGGTAATAAAAATATTATGTCAAGAAATAATATAAAAATTTATTAAAGAAAAACTGGATAACTGATAATCATTTAAATATATTTAACTTATTTAAATAAATATTTTTTAAACGTCAAAAGCATCTAAATTATAAAAAAAAAACTTTATTCACACTCAAAATAAAAGATTTAAAAAAAAAAAAAAAACAATAAAGAAAATTTCTAATGCTGTTTATTAGTTTTTACTGGTATTGCGCAGTGGTCAAATCTCGACCATTTTTTTTCTTTTTTCTTTCTTTCTTTCCATCTTTCTTTTTCTTTCTTTCTTTTTTTTTTTTTTAAGATGCATTTAAATAATATAGGTGTAAATATTCAAATCTTTCATCTAAACAGTGTGCTTTCAGTTTACTCCATCTTTAAAATAACATAAATTAATTATAATGAAGAAAGAAAGAATTACTATTAGCATTTTTGATTACATAACTAAGAATATCTTTATGAGTAATTTGCTATTATAGCACTAGCGAATGAAATCGTACATTAATGCTCAAGGGTGAAAAAGGTCTCCGTTGAAAAGTTTTGTTCCGCTGAAAAGTTTTGTTTGAACGCATCGACTAACCAAATGCAATTTGAGTAACTTATGCCAGTATCTTCGTTTGTTTTGAAATGGTATTTCTTGAAACACAAATATATTTATTTTATTTTATTACACAACTAAAATCTACCTAATGGTGTCCGCGAAAGCCTAATTGATAGACTATTGAATTTATTCACTTATTTATTATTTCATTTTTTACGCAATTTTATACGTAGAAATGAAAAGAAGTATACATATATTATATATATATATATATATATATATATATATTGAAAGGTTTTTCAAACATTGCAGTAGATATAACCAAGTATCATATGAAAAACGATATAAATATGTAAATATATATATATTAATATTTCGTTGCATAGAACACATCATCATTAACCACTTATTTCGAACTAATTTATGCTCTTCAAAGCATAAAAATTAGAATATTAATAAATTGATCACTGTCACTGCTAAAATGGTTTTCCTAAAAACTTCATATATTCTATTTTGTATCCATAATCAGTTCTCCGTCAGTAACATAAAAAAGTACACTTTTGTGTATGTTACCAAAAAATAAAAATAAAAATAAAGACAATAAAAACGATGGAGGTTGGGTGGGCAGATGTTTGATTACAGACGATGGGGGGTGTGGTTTGGCTGGATGGTTGGGCGGGATGATGAAATTATGTAAAAAAATTAATTAATTAATTAGAAGATGTGTTGCATTTACCTCCTATTAAAACATTTTTCCCCCTTAAAAAGTTAAATTTCTTCGTTACTGAGTTGTAAACTATTGTTATAAATTAGTATTCAGAAAATGGTAAAAAAAAAATAATAATAATAATAAAAATAAATAAATAAAAATAAAAACAAACGAACAATCAAGCAAACAAACAAATAAATAAAAAATCTTGTGAAATTTCAGTAAAAAAGTTGTAAATTATGCTTGAGGGTAATGAATCAACAAACTGGCAAGACTAGAAAAAAAAAAAAAAAAAAAGAACTAACCCTTACTAAAATTTAAGGTTTTCTAAAACTTTTTTTATGGTTTTATCTAGGTTTTCAGGTATTTAAAAGGTTTCTTTGAAGTTTCGCTAAAAAATACTTCCTGAAAAGAAACCTTATCTAAGTTTTCTTTAGGTTTTATTCTTAAAACCTCCTGAAAACCTACGTGGTTTTATGTTTTCTAGAGGTTTCCTAAGGTTTCGGATAAATACATCGGTGATAATAAGTTTCCCTATGGCATTTGGATAATATCTACAGTCAAAAACGTTTTTTAAACGTTTTATTTTTAAAACTTTTTAAAACCTGCACTGTTTTAGGTCTTATAGATGTTTCCCAAGGTTTCATATAAATACATCGAGAATAGTAAGTTTTCCTATGGTATTTAGATAACACCTCCACTATACCTACAATCAAAAATGTTTTTTAAAGGTTTTAATTTTAAAACCTTTTAAAACCTGCACTGTTTTAGGTCTTGTAGAGGCTTCCAAAGGTTTCAAATAAATACATCGATGATAATAAGTTTTCCTATTGTATTTAAATAATACCACCACTATACCTGCAACCAAAAACGTATTTTTTTAGTTTTAGTTTTTGAACCTTTGAAAACCTGCACTTTTTTAGGTTTTATAGAGATTTCCCAAGGATTCGGATAAATACATCGATGATAATAAGTTTTTCCATGATATTCAGAAAATACCTCCGTTAGACGTTATACCTCAATCAAAAATGGTTTTATTTAGGTTTTATTTTTAAAACATCAGAAACCTCCCTTACTAAAATTTATATTTCTAATAATGATAATATATTTCTAAACTTGTATCTGACAACTTAGAGTAGGTTTTTAGTAATAAAATTCTCTTCTACATCTAAGGAAAATTTAAACATTTTAGATTTCAATTAAAAAATAGAATAATAATAATAATAACAATCTAAATTTAAAAATATATTTGATGATTACATAAATGAGATATTTTTTTAATAAATAAATTATAAAATAATTAAATTAAAACACAATAAATCTCATATTTCACATATGTATCTGAAAAACTATATTTAAATTTATTTTATAAGTCTTTCGTCAATGAAAAGACATGTCAAACTAAATTCACTAACAAAAGAGATCATGTAACGATATTGATGTAAGATATAAATAAAAAAAATATGTATTAAAAAAAATCACCTTTTTTTTCGGGGGGGGGGGAGTGGGGGGAATAACTGAATGAACTTATTTCTTGAATACTTCCTTTTAAATTATAATCTTTTAAATATTTAGAAGTAAACACCTATAACGTAAGTAATAAATAATAATAATAATGATAAAATAGAGAGGTTATGATTAAAGTTATGAATAAATGGTAAATTAATATTTACAAAAGGTATTTTACAGCATTGATTAATCATATTAGTGATTGCTTACAGTGTATTCCCCAAACCTTTTAAATGGTACCGGGAGAGAAAATAAAAATAAATTAATTAAAAAATAAAATAAATTAAGAATTCTGTCAAAGGAAGAATTTAGTTTATCACGGAGGACTATTAATTTCAATCTGTAAATTTTTATTTTTGTTCTTATTTTTTAATATTATTTTTAATCTCATTTTTTGACCGTAAAACTGGGACACGTACTTTTTAAAATGACTGAAATGAATTAAAATGAAGTGTGGACACCTAAATTTCATACTTAAGTTAATTAAAAAAAATGAACATATGCTATTGAACTTAGGTTTTATCCTAGATTTATTTTGACAACATTTTATAACTGACCTGTCTTAAAGACATGGTTAAACTAATAATTTATGCAACTTATTCACAAAATATAAAAACAGCTTTTTTTTTTTTTTTTTTTTTTTTTTTTACCGTTTTTATTCTCTGTACAAACAAGGTATAATACAATATTTCCAATTATTTTAAAGTAACTCAAGTGTTTTTGATACGGAGAAATCTTACAAAGATACATAATAATAATAAATTACAGGTATAAATAAAGAAATGGCAAAATACAGGATTTATTCTTCTATTCGTATATATTCTATAAACGACACACACATTAAATACCAGCTACCGTCTTTTAGAGTAACTTTTAGAATAAACACTATCATTGTGAGTAACCTATTCTATCTTTAATTATATTGGTAGCTAACATATGCTATTGAATTCAGTTTTTATCCTAGTTTAATTATGAGAACATTTTTATTACTCAGCTGTCTTAAAGGCGTGATTAAACTAATAATATATGCAACATATTTACAGAAAATAAGAATCAGCTTTTCTTTAAAACTTTTAAGATAACAATAAGAATCAGCTTTTCTTAAGAATCACCATTCTTATTGTCTGTAGAAACATAATATAATATAATATTTCCAATTATTTTAAAATAACTCAACGGGTTTTGATACAGAGAAATCTTACAAGGGTATATAATAATAATTAATTACAAATATAAATTAAAAAAAGACAAAGTACAGTCTTTATTCTTCTATTCGTATATATACTATAAGTAACACACACATTAAATACCAGCTACCGTCTTTTAGAGTAACTTTTAGAATAAACACTAGCATTGTGAGTAAACTATTCTATCTTTAATTATATTGGTAGCTAACATATGCTATTGAACTTAGATTTTATCCGAGATTTATTATGAGAACATTTTATATCTGAGCTGTCTTAAAGACATGGTTAAACAAATAATTTATGCAACTTATTCACAAAATATAAAAATTAGCTTATCTTTCACCGTTCTTATTGTCTGAAGAAAAATAAAATAAAATACTATTTTCATTCTCAGTGGTTTTTGATACAGATAAATCTTACAAAGGTATATAATAATATAAAAACGTATAAAATCACTTCTAAAAACACGTACATAAAAATATTTTTATTTAAATCATACACAAAGCTTTTCGCTATTATTAAAATAGCATCTTCAGGTGTTGTTAATTAACAGAGTAAACAGCATTATATACTGGAGAAGTTCATTACAGTTATTGTTAAATATATATATATATATGTATATGTATATATATACAGAGCTGCCAATCTAATCCGGCAAATTGTTTGTACCGCCCCTTTTTCTACACCAATGATTTTATAGAGTTTTTTTCTTCTTAATTGATCGCAAATATATTTGAAGAAAAATACTTTAAAAATTAGGTGGTGTAGAAAAATGGGCGGTACTAACAATTTGCCGGATTAGGATGGCGGCTCTGTATATATATATATATATATGTCTAATTCGGTATGCTGAAATTTTTCTGTGTGTTCTAAAAGGACTCGTGATGTTTACAAGACTTTATTTTTTTTTTTTAACTATAACTATAATGAACTTCTCCAGTGCATAATGCTGTCTACTGTGTTAATTAACAACACCTGAAGATGCTATTTTAATAATAGCGAAAAGCTTTGTGTCTGATTTTAATAAAGATATTTTTATATACGTGTTTTTAAAAGTGATTTTATACGTTTTTATAATATGTGTACACGTGAAACAACTTTTAATTTTAAACTTTCAGTAGTTTTTAATTTTAACTATATAATAATAATTAATTGCAAATATAAACAAAGAAAAGACAAAGTGCAGGCTTTATTTTTCTGCTCGTATATATTCTATAGATGACACACACATTAAATACCAGCTACCGTCTTTTAGAGTAACTTTTAGAACAAACATTAACATTGTGAATAACCTATTAAATCTTTAATTATGATGGTCGCTAACATATGCTATTGAACTTAGGTTTTATACTAGATTAATTATGACAACACTTACTACTGAGCTGTCTTAAAGGCACGGTTAAACTAATAAATCAACTTATTTTGGCTTATGCATTGTATTAACAAAATATAGGAATCAGCTTTTCTTTTACCGTTCTTATTATCTGTACAAACAAAATATAATATAATGAGATAATAAAAAAATATATTCTAAATAAAAAGTTTGGTGATATAGTATAATAAACATACAAGTAATAAAAATATTCTCATGTACAGTAAAAATATTTGTTTTTTGTTTATTGAAGAATGTAAAAATTTTAAGCAAAAAAGGGGAGTTATGATCAAGCCAAGGAACACTGAGTTAAAGAGTGCTGTACTATATTGTTCAAAAATAAAAATAAATAAATAAATAAAAGCACAAACACGATATGCATTTGATTTTTTATCCTTTTTTATATATATATATATATATAATTATTTGTTTCCGTTTCTTCTTGAGCAAAAAATTTCTCGATCCTGCCCTTTTTTGATCGCGCCTTTTTTCTACTCTCTCGGATAAACAGGACTTCTCTTAATTTATTTACTTTGTTAAACTATTTTATAAATAGAAATGATAAGAATGTGTACTTTTTTCTTTTTTGATTGCGTGTGTGCGCATGTGTTGTGTCCTACCCTCCCTTTCGAGTAACTAAAGCAGTTTAAACACCAACACACCGAGTAACCAAATGCAATGCGAGGAACTTGCCAATTACTTCGTTTCTTCCGAAATGTTATTTCTTGAAAAAAAAAAAAAAAAAAAAAAAAAAAAAATATGATTTTTATTAAAGTACACGACCAAGTTGTACTTAATAGTGTCCACGAAAAACCCAATTGATACACAATTTTAAATTTACTTATTTATTTTAAATTTCTTTTGTAAGCAATTTTATAATTAGAAATGATATGTATATATAGGTGAGGTGTGTGTGAAATAGACTAATTGAATGATTCTTTGGGTTCCGCGTCGCAATAGTGCTACGCAATGGACGATTGGCGAAGGTCTGAGACTCACCCTTAGAGATCATCCGGTTACATGTCATCGCAATTTTGATCTTCCACGGAAAGGACGGATCTTCCGCTTTGGTGACCCCTAGAGGTATAATTTTGATGGGAATATGGAGGATATTACGGATAAGACAGATCTTATATGCACCAGCCACCATTAATATACACGACGGTCTTTGGCCGGCTCGAGTATCGAACCCACAATCTTTCAATTACGAGCCCGACGCTCTACCAACTGGGCTACAGCAATCCATGTGTAAGAGAGAGTAGAAGCAGTGTCCAACCCTCCCTTTAGAGTAACTAAAGCAGTTTAAACACCAACACACTGAGTAACCAGATGCAGTGTGAGTAACTTTTACCAGAGTTTGTTTCAAAACATTATTTCTTTAAAAAAAAAAAAAAAAAAAAAAAAAAAAGTATATATGTCTTATTTTCGTACATGACAAAAATCTATATAATGGTTTCCATGGCAACTTAGTTGGTGAACTATTGAATTTATTCATGTATTCATTTTTTACGCAATGTAATGAGTAGAAATGATAAGTATATATATATATTTGTGTGTGTGTGTGTGGTGTCCTACTTTCCCTTTCGAGTAACTATAGCAGTTTAAACACTAACGCACCGAGTAACCAAATGCAATGTGAGTAACTTTTCTCAGTTACTAGTTTGTTTGGAAATGTTTTTTGAAACAGAAATTTTTTTTAGATCATATTAAAGTACATGACAAAAATCTACCTAAGGGTATCCACGAAAACCCGGTAGGTAAATTATTGAATTTATTTACATTTAACCCTCGGAATTCAATAGCTTGGAGCGAATAAACCTCAAAATGTATGGAAATTATGGAAAATGAGATTAAAAAAAAAAAAAATATTCTAAATAAAAAACTTGGTTATATTGTATATTAAACATACAAGCAATAAAAATATTCCCATTTACAGTAAAAATATTTGTTTTTTGTTTACTGAAGAATGTAAAAATTTTAAGCAAAAAAGGGGAGTTATGATCAAGCCAAGGCACACTAAGTTAAACAGTGCTGTACTATAGTCTACAAAATTAAAAATAAATAAATAAATAAATAAAAACACAAACACGATATACATTTGATTTTTTATTTTTTTATTTTATTTTATTTTATTTTTTAATAATTATTTGTTTCTGTTTCTTCTTGAGCAAAAAACTTCTCGATCCTGCCTTTTTTTGATGTCGTCCATTTCCCACTCTCTCGGATAAACGGGACTTTTCTGAATTTATTTATTTTGTTAAACTATTTTATAAGTAGAAATGATAAGAATATATACTTTTTTTTTATTGTGTGTGTGTGTGTGTTGTCTCCTACCCTCCCTTTCGAGGAACTAAAGCAGTTTAAACACCAACACACCGAGTAACCAAATGCAATGCGAGGAACTTGCCAGTTACTTCGTTTCTTCTGAAATGTTATTTCTTGAAACATAAATATATATATATATATATATATATATATATATATATATGCTTTTTTTTAATTTAAGTACACAACTAAATTCTACTTAATAGTGTCCACGAAAACTCAGTTAATAGGCTATTTTAAATTTACTTATTTATTTTAAATTTCTTCTTTGATATTTCATAAGTAGAAATCATAAGTATACATACATTTTGTGAGTGTGAGAGGGTGTCCAACTCAAGGTGTACAACAAGTAACCAAAGCAGTTTAAACACCAACACACTGAGTAACCAGAGGCAATGCGAGTAACATTTAACAGCGTTTGTTTCAATACGTTATTTCTTTAAACATAAAAAAGATTTAATATCTTATTTTGGTACACGGCAAAAATCTACCTAATGGTTTCCACGATAACCTAGTTGGTAGACGATTGAATTTATTTATTCATTTATTTTTTTACGCAGTTTAATCAGTAGAAATGATAAGTGTATATATATATATATATATATATATATATATATATATTTATATTGCGTGTGTGTGGTGTCCTACCTTCCCTTTCGAGTAAATAAAGCTGTTTAAATACTAACATACCGAGTAACCAAAGGCAATGCGAGTAACTTTTGCCTGTTATCTCGTATTTTTCGAAATGTTAATACTTGAAACATAAAAAATTTATATACATTTTTACGAGTTTGTGTATATAATATATATATATATATATATATATGTATTTTCGAAGAACTTCTGCGAATTTTCGGATAACTTTTGCGAGTTTTTCGGTTTATTTCGAAGTGTTAAAAGAAGAAAAAGTTATCTAATAGTTTCATTCCGCTGCCGTCACATTTCTGGACTACGTATATGTTCTATCCTTTTTGTGTGGGGGTTTGGGTACAGAATGAAAAATAAATAAATAAATAAATAAAATAAAATAAAATCTGTATTTGATGTTTTTTATTCTCTTTCAAGTATCTTCTATAAAACTTTTAGGAAGACGCAATGCACTGGTACATATGTTTTTGAATATATCTACATATTGTATCCGGGCAGAGGTTGTGTTTGTGGGGGGTGGGGGGAATTAAAGCCGATTGACTGCACTTGTGTCCTAGGCCTGAGGAAAAGTGCCCTCCGTCGGGAAACTTCAAAGGTTCCTAGCCCATATTTACGCAAGTTTCGGAGACAACCACGCAAAACTCCAAACGGCTAGGCCGACCAGCGCGACCTGCGATCAAACCCGGCACCTCCCGTCTACTAGCTTTGAGCGCAGAACTGCTCGGCCTCTGGTGGGCTCCGCAGGGGGGGGGGGAAATGAATGATTTCTTTTAAAAAAGTATTTTGTTATCAGGAAACATAAATATGTTATTATATTCTAAGATTCTAAAAGGTGTAAAATTTCCACACAGAGAATGTTACGGCTTCATACTTATATTTTTACACTTTACTTAACATTATACGAGGGGAGAAGCACTGCATTAAAAAATAAATGAACCATTTATATTTGTTATTATACCTAAGAAAAAGCAATTTTGAATATTCATGTCTAAACTAGATGAAGTATTTTTCCCTTCTTCCTCCATTAATCTTTCATTCCTCAAGCTTAATTAGAAGAGGGCATAAATAAATAAAATTCCTCTTTCGCAAATAATTTTTCAAAGGGCTTTTATCCGCAGAGAAATAAAAATTCCTATGCAAAGAAATTCATGTTTTAGCATGCTTTTATTTTACTTCGTTTGTGTTTGTCAGTGTAAAATCAAATCAATGCAAGCAAATTTTAACTGACTTCCTAATATCCGATCGAGCTGAAATTGGCTTTTAAATGAATAATTCCGATGACAATATATGCACAACCAACAACATCCTCATAGAAAAAGGCCTGGGAGCCATGGGCCTCCAACTCCAGTTAGAATTTTTATTTCACATCTGAATCTACGTCCTCGTATCTGATTGAAGTGAAATTGTGAAATGAGATTAAATATTTAATCAAGTTACTATAAGAGAATAAAAATCAATTTTATTCAATACACTGAAACCTCTCGACTAATGGATTTCAAACTTTTACTTTGAGATACAACGATGGGACAAAACTGAAGTTTTAAATAATAATAATAATAAAATGTTTGTCGCATTGAGTAAAGAATATATTTATCCATCTACACGACCGTACATAAAGTCTGTGACAAAATGAAGTGACATTTCTATAGTAACTGTCATTTTAATGCCGTCTTAAATTAAGTATTATTACGATAATTGAAAAATCCTCTCTTTTAAGATTAATTGTTGTATATGACTTTTCACAAAAGAAAATTAGTCCTCGCCCATTCGAGTATAGAAAAATGGAATTCGGCCCGGGATGAATTAGAATTAGCGTCACCCAAAATACTAATCCTAATCCTAAACTTTTATCAGAGTCGTTTCTGAGAATGCCAAGACATACATGCAATAAGTAAATCATTTGTTTATAATTCGGTCGTTTTATAAATCGTTTGTTAATAATTTTTTAGGTAAGCATTCAGATAATAAATATAGAAATAGAAAATTTCCGTGTAAACAATGTTTTTTCAGACTCTGTTATAAAAATAAATAAATAAATAAGATAAAACAAATTAATAAATAAAATATATAACGAGTTTATTGTATTTATATAACCAAGAAGCTTAGATATAGCCTTTCCGTAAATGAAAAGCCCCACCAGTGGCAGAGCGGTTCTTCACTGAAAGCTGATATACGGAAAGTGCCAGGTTCGATCACAGGCAGCGCTCGTCGACCTAGTCGTTCGTAGTTTTCCATGGTTTTATCCGAATTACACGTAAATAAGGACTAATACCCCTTACGAAAGCCCCCAACGAAGGGCCTTTAACCCACAGGCCTAGGACCCTAGCGTAATCAATCGGCTTTAACCACACAACCACAACCGTAAATGAAAAAAAAAATAATAATTATAATAATTATACAGCATAGCAACGCCACCTTTTATCCGATATGCATCTAAATGGAATCAGCATGGTTTCACACATTATCCATACAACATATAAATTTTGGTGCATTTATATGTCATAGAAGAAGAGGTATGGCCTTCTCATTGACGAAATTAAATCACAGCTCAGCAGCGCAATGTGTCGGCTGATTTGCACCCAAGATGAAGCAGCACAGTGTCACATAATGTCTATCTCATATACTAAGTTGGATGCTGTTATACATTACAGAAACTGAGTTCTAATCTTCAATTAAATGGGTCGAATCACAGCATAGCAGCGCCACTATTGGATGATATATTCCAAAAGCTAATCTTCATCAAATAAAATCAAGGTCTAAACAAACACTAATCTTATTAAGATTCTGTCTAATGGTTTGTGAGATACAAAGTTTTACCAACACATCATAAACATAAACACAGGCAGCCATTTTCTAAGAATGGGTGAATCATGCTTAGGGCATCTAAAAACATGCAAATTCGTTGAAAATAGGAGTTGAAAAATTCACGAATCCAATACTTCCTTCTACATCATTTCACATAACAACGTCACCTACCGATTAACATGAACAAAAATTTAATCAGTTTATCTTCTCATAATCACCATTTACATATGTTATTCTGTACAATTTTCACCAATAGTTCTTGAGATACAGTCATCTGGGAAACCACAGAATGTAATGCCAGTTTTACATGACAGCCTATATTCGCCAAATTTAATAAGAATATGTTTTTAATAATATATAGCACACGGGGGTTTGGTGCATAGCATAGAAGCTCAGATATAGCTTTCACGTAAACGAAAAATAATACAGAATAGTAGCGCTACCTGTCGTTCGATATGTATTCAAATTGAATCAGCATAGTTTTATCTAAGGAACATTGCACATGCCAAGTTTTATATTCTTAAACACTGTAGAAGCATGCACTCGAACTCAAACAGCAGAGTTTTACATACTATATATATATAATAATAATAATGATCTATTAAACGAAGTAAAAGCCAAGCAACAGATACAAGATTACTGAAACCACATAGACTAATAAGAATGAAAAATTTTGTTATATAGGAGAAGCTCAGAAAGGTTAAAAAAATTCTTCAGGGGAGCACTTGAGCACTAATGTACGATTTCGTTCAGTAGCGGCTATAATAGAATGTTGTACCAAATCAACTGAAATTTCTAAATATGTAATTTGAAAGCCATTTTTTAAATATCATTATTTGATATTTATTATTTTGCGATTTTCGAATTGAAAAAGTGCCCTTTTTTCCGGTGTCCTTTTTTCGGTGCCTTTTTTCCGGGATCCCTTATGCGCATAGCTCGGAAAACTATATTTCAAGTTAAGGGATTTAGAAAATGACCACTTATTCATTCTAGAGGAAGGTGGTATATATATTTTTTTTTTATCTCAGTGTATTAAAGGTATAATAATGAATTATTAATTCTATCATTAAAAATGTTCAATTCAAAACAGTTGTTTTCGAATAACTATTTCGTAAATTTTATTTTCGATTGACCTGTAATACCATAATGGAAATCTTAATACCTTAATATTTCATTTAAGGATGTTTTTTTTTTTCCAGGGGTGATTTTTTTTTTTTTTTTTTTTTTTTTTTTCGTCTCCTGATATAAACCTAATTAATTATAAAAATTCAACTTTGAAAACTTAAAACATCGTGTTGTGAGCTATTCTAAAAGTTTCAAATGTCTTGCTAGTCGAGAATTTATATGATTTTTGAATCATATAAAGGCTAATGAAGGCAGCGAGGACCCGAATTAATTGGCTAAAAGTATTAAAAAGCTGCATTGTCATCGTGTTCTGAGCTATTCTAAAAGTTTCAAATGTCAGTCAATCTAGTCGGGAAGTTATTATATGATTGTTGAATAATATAAACGCTACGGAAAGCAGCAGGGTCCCGAAACAATTGGCTAAAAGTATTTATAAAAAAAAAAAGTCATCGTGTTCTGAGCTATTCTAAAAGTTTCAGGTGTATAGCTTGTCGGGAAGTAAGTTAAAAACCAATTGAAAAATTTGTACTGAACAAACAAAGAAGAAAGCGAGTTAGTAAAAATATGCTATAAAAGCATTTATCCAATGATATATGAACTTTTTCTGCGGAGAATTTTTTGTTTTCAGGGGTAATTTTTCCCGTGGGGCTTTTTCGCATATCTCTCTTCTGAGGAAACAAAACTTATGATTCATATGAGCCTAAGACAATAAATTTTAATATATATTTAATCTTATAAACGCAGTTAAAGAAAAAAGATGGAATTATTATGAATTTGTAATCCCTGTACCTCTAGATACGGAAAAGTAGATATATATGATAAAACTGCTCTGCATGAAAATTGCCCCCAACACCATTTTAAATGTACATTAGATAAAGATGCATGCACTAATATCACATTTAATAATTTAAATAATTTAAAGTCATTAATATCAAATTTAATTTAAAAAAAATCAATTAATTATTTTTTATACTGTAAATGATTGAACGTAATTATGTTGAAATCTGTAGAAAATTAATATAAAAACTATAGTTTTCTTTTCCTCCTGTCTCATAATCCTATTGAAATATGCAACTCCGAACAGATAATGAAAAGATAAATATATCAAAATCCTGGAGCGATTACCCTCGACTTTCTGAATAACTAATAATTAACAATTGCTTAAATAAATTCAAAAAAGCCGGTAAGTAAACAAAAGTGAAAACCATTGTAGTGGATTTGAGTATCCCCCCCCCCCCAAGTTGTATGTTGTTTGATGAACCGTAATGTATCCAAATTCTTTTGTGTGCCCCTGTAAAAAGAGTTATAAATATTAATCTCAGAATATCAAATATTCATCTTTATTATGTTTTAAACAATTTAAAATTTAACGTTACTAAATCGATTTTTAAGCACTTAGAGCCTATAGACGCACCAATGTATAAAAAATCTACTTCTTGTACTGGTAAAAAAAAAAAAAAAAGTTATAAGTTCTAAACTTATGTAAATATCCTTGCGATAATAATCTATAACATGCCTATAAATTTATATTTTAATCGATGTGGAGTTTAAACTCTAGCGCACTTCAAATAACTAGAATCCATTAACCGTAATCACAAATAATTTTTGCTTGAATTCCTGTTAAAAATAATATTATAGTTTTAAAAAATTAAAGAACACGCTTTTATATAAATGTGAACTAAAAAGTACAAAATATCTATCTTAGTATTAAAGTAGGGTAAGAGGAAATCGTGTGAGTGACACACCATAATATTTACATACATTTAAATCATTAATTAAAATAATTTAGAATTAAACAAAAATCATTTTTAAAAAATCTCCCCTGACTGGGATCGAACGCTAGACCTTTAGGTTCGTAGCGCGGAGCTATACCTCAATGCCACGCCGTACACGTAGGGAAAGTCTTTTTTTACAATATAATATTTTTGTTTGCTCCCAGAGCGGTTACAAACATACAAACATGCATACATACATACAGGTGAAGCTTATAAAAGCGTGTTAAAAAAAAAAAAAAAAAAAAAAAAAAAGAAAAGAAAAGAAAAAAGAAACCTATTAAACTAATTAACTAACACTATTAACTCATCACAATCTATAGAAATCGTGCGACGTTTATCAGTAACATACCTATCAACTTTAAGCTCATTGGATAAAGCGCTCATCATAATATTAGAAGACCTTTAACTTGGCGTTAAAACCTGTTGCTTAGCTACCGGCAATCTTTTAAATATCTTCTATATATTTGCTGTTTCAAACAAGCTATATTTCAATTTCAAACAGGCACTGTTTTTTATTTTTTTCTCTTTTGAGCACCAAATGGAGTTCTCTTCATCATATATGGATTTTATAATTAACGCCTAAAGTTCGAAAAAGCTTATAATACTATGAAAACACACAATACAACACAACTATTAATAAAAATTTATTTTTAGAAGTACGGAAAAAAATGAAATTAAGATGAATAAATGGTAATGAGAAGTATAATCGAACTGAAAATACCGTCAAAATAGTCTATCGCAAAATAACATTTTTTTTCTTAGAAAATTGATAAGGGTATATAGCATAAAGCTTTTACCTGGAAACGAAAATTAATAGGGGTTTGTTTAATTAACAAAAGAGCGCATGTGTCCCAATCCTAATGGTGATCAGTATAATTTGTAACTAGATAGAAGTAGTGACTTTTTTAAAATCCGAAACATCTGTTGTATTTACTTTTTCCACTTTCCGTGAGGGGTTGACTAATCACCTTGTCAGTCTCTTGAAGGGTAGAACCTGCCCCAGGGGAAACTGCACTTGAGTGGACTCTACAATAGATGAGAAAAAGTGCTGATATCGGTACAAGCATCAATCACAGTATCTTGTTATTTTAGACAGATTGTATATTTTGTGTCGTATATGCTGATTATTTTTCTTAAACAAGTGAGAAAATGTAAATATTCTACACGTTTCACATGATGATTTTAATAGTTTTGAATTTTTTCAATGAAATTATTAATGTTTTTATTTTCAGAATTTTCATGAGTAATCGAGGGACGGGGGCCCAACTGAACTCCAAATATTTTCAAGGTGGGCATGTGCCCACCTGTGCCCACGCCCATGGGTTTGTGACATGTAAATAAGATACAAAGTTTCATATAAATAGGTAGCATGGTGATATAAAAACAAACATTTTCTTCACTCTGCCCCCCCCCCCTCCTTTAGCAAATCGTCCAGATATGTGTAAACTCACTGTAATTTTTCATAAAAAGCAGAAAGTTGTAAAAATACAAAGTTTTCTTTAATCGATTATACGGTAGTTTAAAGAATAATATATTTTACTTCTATCTGCGCCCCCCCCCCCCAGATGTATAATACACTCATTGTGATCTTCATAAAAAGTAAGTGATAGTTATAGAATATATCATTAAAATCGGTAAAATGGTGATATAAAAAATCATTTTATTTTCATCTGCCTCCCCCCCCCCCGTTTTTACCCCCCCCCCAAGTATGTCTGACGCTTAGCGTGATTTTTTCACAAATTGTATATTATTATATAAAGTTTTTGTTTAAATCTATAATAGGGTATTTCAAAGGAAAATATATTTTATTTCCCTCTATCCCCCCCTTTCCCCCCCAGGTATGTAATACACTCATTGTAATCTTCATAAAAATTAAGTGGAAGTTGTAGAATATATTATTAAAATCGCAAAAATGGTAATATAAAAATTCAATTTATTTTCCTCTGCCCCCCCCCCCCCTCCCCAAGTATGTTTGACACTTACTGTAATTTTTTTATAAATTATACGTGATTATGCAAAACATTTTTAGTCGATAATAGGGTAGTTTAAAGAAGAATCTATTTTATTTCCATCCCCCCCAGGTATATAAAATACTCACTGTTATCTTCATAAAAATTAAGTGATAGTTATAAAATATATCATTAAAGTCTGTAAAATGGTGATATAAAAAAATCATTTTGTTTTCCTCTGCCCCCTTTCCCCTCCAAGTATGTCTGACACTTACTGTAATTTTTTCATAAATTATTCGTGATTATACGGTTTTCTGAATCGATAAAAGGGTAGTTTAAAGAAGAATGTATTTTATTTCCATATTCCCCCTCCCCCAATATATAATGCAGTCATTGTGATCTTCATAAAAAGTAAGTGATAATTATAGAATATATCATTAAATCAGTAAAATAGTGATATAAAAGGTCATTTTATTTTCCTCCCCCCCTTTCTTTAACCCCCCCTCCAAGTTTGCCGATACTTACTGTAATTTTTTCACAAATTTTACGTGATTATACAAAAATTCATTAAAATCGGTAAGAGTTTATATAAAACAATTGTCTTCTTTCGATCTGCTCCTAGTCCCCACCTCTCTTCCCCCAGGTATATACTAAATGAATGCTGTACCAAATCGATTGAAATTTCTAAATATGTAATTTGAAAGTCCTTTTTAAAATTTATTATTTGATATTTATTATTTTGCAATTAGCGAATTGGAAAAGTGCCTTTTTTTCCGGGATCCATTTGGCTGATGTAATGCAAGACAAGGAGAAAATCGAAGTTTTATCGATAAATATAATCGTATATCTGTCTGCTTGTTTATTATTTAAGAAAATATTTTTAACGTTGCATTTCAATTAAACCGAAATCGGGTTTTGGACGGCGAAGATTACCGAATGAATTTGAAATAAACTTAATTTTATTTTTTTATATAGTAGAATACATTAGCCGTGACTGAAAAGAAAAAAAAAAAAAAAAAAAAAAAAAAAAAATGGCGCATCCGCGTGTTTCTGCTTCACACTTATGTTACGAATTATCAAATTTTGTGATTCATATACATTTTACTGAGGGATTTTGTGATTAAGTGATTTATTATAACTAGAACTCTCTATTATTCTGAAATGTTTTCTAATAATATTTCAAAGAATATGCATAATGATTGTGATGTAAATTCATATGTTAACTGAAAAAAAAAAATGTCATTTTTTATTTAAAGTTCTTTTTTTCTTTCTTATATGTATTATGATAACAATAATAATGATAACAATAAATAAACAGATGAACGATTTGTCACAGTAAACCACAAAAGTCAATTTGACCAGTATTTTTTTTTTTTTTTTTTTTTTTTTTTTTTAGATTTGAAAAATAGAATACTCATTTTAAATTAATCCCAATGAAAACACAAAAATATAGAAACAGAAAAATGAGGAGTTATTTTAATGAAAAGTTTTCTGTTTGAACTGACCATAACAAACAACAATAAAGAAAGAAAGAAAGAAAAGAAAGAAAAAATAAATAAAAGTAAAAATATATTTATATATATCGAAAAGAAAGAAAGAAAAATAACAATTTACTTAAGGAACAGGTCCCAAATAAGTGAATAATAAATAAAATAATATAGCTGAATTATAAATAAAATAAAATAAAATGTTCATAATGTAGAGGTATTTCATCAGGAGTCGCCATCCCAACATTGAAACATTCAGCTAAAAATTTCAAGGTTTTAATTTTTGGCAAACAATATTACACAAAATACACAAAAAAAAAATAACCCAACCTTGAAAAAAAAAAAAAAGTGCATGAACTGCAATTAGAATAAACAGTATTTCAGCAGATATAAATTCATAAAGCTTTCTAATTAAAGGTAAAAATTTAGCTTACGTCCAATAAATAAAGTTTGTCAATTAAATTAAATGCAACAAAGCTTCCATTTTTTTTTTTTTTTTTTTTTTTTTTTTAAATAATTCATCATCCCAACCGTCCAACCAGCCAAACACCACTATCTTATCTCTTTAATCAAACATCTTTCCATCCATCCTCCACTTTTTTTATTGTATTTTATTATTATTATTATTATTATTATTATTATTATTATTATTTTGTAATACACATGCCAGTATATTTTTATTTATTTATTTACTTTTAATGACAGAAATATTTATTGATATGTTAACGAATAAACTAAGTTTTTTTTTATTTATTTATTTATTTATTTTTTATTCTATATTAATAGTATCCTTAATAAATTTATTAATATTTTTGTTTTTGTATTTTGCTGAGCGTAAATTATTTATTCGAAAAAAGTAATTCAATATAATATTTCTATATACAGAAAGATAAAGACGTGAATTAAAATGAGTAAACATATTTACCTTAAAGACAAAATCTTGTCTTTGATCATAGATATCAGTACAAATTTTATTATCATTAAATTGAATTTTAAGGTCTAGAAAGTTGATTAACTTGTTTTTATTTTTAGTTAAAATTAAATTTGCCTGAGAAACAATTCATTTCAGATTTTCAAATATTTATTGCTTTATATAAGGCTTCGCTTTCATATGTAATAATTTATTGATTAAAGCTTGAGAAGTGCGATTCAATTGATGTTTCTTTTAACTATTCTTAGATACATATATTTTGAATCTTATGACTAAATTTGGCATTTGATCATATCTTTCTCTTATATTCTACAATTATGCTGCAGTAAATAAATATATATACCATTTCACCGTGTGCGCGTGTAAAGAACGTACGAAAAATCCTTGTTCAGGCAACAAATTCTATAAATTCAATCATTTTAATTATTTAAATTTATTTATTTATATAATTTACAAACATATATTAATGCCAGTTTATTTGAGACTTAAAATTATTAACAGTAGGTTTGTTTACTACAAATTATTCCATATAGCGAAAGAAATTATTTAATTTAGCATCATTTCGTAGAGCAAAAGATGAACTCTTATTGATCTATAAATTTCCACTAACATTTCATCGCGAGAAATATTAACTTATATTAATAATTAAAAAAAAAAAAAAAAAAAGATAAAAGAAAAATCGAACTAGAGTCCTGCGCGGGTCGGGTTTACCCGACCCGAACCCGACAGATGGATTTTAAATCAACCAGACCCGAACCCGACAGATGGATTTTAAATCAACCAGACCCGAACCCGACAAAAAAAATTTCATCAACCCGAAAACCGACCCGAAACCACAACAGAGATTTTTTTGCGACCCGAACCAGACCCGAAACCCGAAAAATAAATCAACATTACTTATTCATCTAAAAATCATGCAAAAAGAGGTAAAATGATATAACATGATATAAAATAAAGTAAATTTTCATTGTCACACAGATGGTAATTAAAAAAAAAAAAAAAAAAAACTAGTATATTGTGGCCACCGCAAGACATTCTTCTATATTTTTCTGTCAAATTCACTAAGTGCGAATTATTTATAAAAACTATTATTAAAAAGTTTAACGTGATGAATGCAAATAATTTTCATCTTAGGGAAATCTAACACTAAATATCCAAAGAGAGACAGTTTTATCGTCTATAAATAACTTCTTAAACAATGCGTTTTTTATAATGGTTATGTCACATATCATGGTTCGTACAGTTATATGGCATAGAAGTTGAGATATAGCCATCCTGTTATCGATGAAATTTGCAGTATAACAACGCCACCTATTGGCCGACAAGCATTCCAACTGAGTCAGCATAATGTCTCATGATCTCGCCTTCTCACATATTAAGTTTTCTTTGATGATACACAATAGAATATGAGATATAGCTTTCCTTGTAATTGTGGAAATCACTGTATAGCAGCGCCATCTGTTGAGCGGTTTACACCAAAAGTTGACAGGCGCTAATATGTGTTAAATGACACCTACATACAAATTTATATAAAATTCTGTGCAGTAGTTCTTGAGATATAGACTTTCCTTAAACTGCAAAAATCGCTGTGTAGCAGCGCCACCTGTTGGCTGATAGGCATTCAAATTTAATCAGCATAATATCTCATACTGGTCTTCTCACATATCAAGTTTTGTTGGATTATACGCAACAGAACCTGAGATATAGACTCCCCTGAAATAGCAGAAATCGCTGTATAGAAGTGCCACCCGTCGAGCGGTTGACACCAAATGTTGACAGAATCTAATATTTTCTTCTACTGAATATAGAAGAAAATAAAATAAAAACTTGTAAACTGCGAAATCTTTTCTATTTCCAGAATGTAAATGCAATGTTATACTGTATTTGTATTTCTTTATATTTATATACTAACAACAGTCGAGAAAGATTAAAATACTTTTCTAATTTTCATACAATTTCTACAAAAGATACATATTAGCTCCGTTGAAGAAAAAAAACAGATCCAGATACAAATACGGATCTATTTTTCTGGCGGATATCCGCGGATACGAATAGGGAGATCCGGTACATGTCTGCCCACCAGCGGCCGAGCTGTTCTGCGCTCGATGCTGGTAGATAGGAGATGTCGGGTTCGATCCCAGGTCGCTCTCATTTCCGTGCTTTCCTCCGAAACACGCGTAAATACGGGCTAGGACCCCTTAGAAAGACTCAAACGGAGGGCATTCCCCCTATAGGCCTAGGACACATCTGGAGTCAATCGGCCTTAAATCCTCCAAGGAAACAACCAACCGATACATGTCTAGTATGTGCAGAATGTTTAAATTAGTTACATAGTTGTAAACATGCCTATAAATTTATGTTTATAATTGTAAAAAATATTTTGAAAGGTGTTCTCAAGTCGACCCGACTTGTTGAAAACCAAACCCGACCCTCAAGAAAAAAAATTCAGTCAACCCGACCGGAACCCGACCCGCGCGAAAAAAAGTTCAGTCAACCCGACCCGAACCCGACCCGCAAGATAAAAAATTCTGTCAACCCGACCCGATGCAGGACTCAAAATCGAACTTTGAAAACACTTTAAATTACAAAAAAATGCTGAGTAATTATTGTTCCAGGTTGCGTTTATGCTTTTTTTCTGTACTCATGCTTATTTTGTTTGCCTGATGAAGAGTCTTCGTTTTATTTCGACTCGAAAAAATAGCGATATTTTTGTAAATTATAGTTTTTTTTTTTTTTTTTTTTTTTTTTTTTAATTTATAGAGTAAGAGAAAATTGCACAAAATTTGATACCTGAAAAGGCCATAATGAAATGCTATGCTGATTCAGTTCGGATGTTTATCGCCCGAACACGAATCTGTTATGCTACACTTTCTCGCTCGACGGGACAGCAAAATCTGAGATTCTGTAACGTATAAATGCATCAAACTTTATGTGAAAAATGGCTATTATGGAAAAAAAAAAAAAAAAAAAAAAAATGTGTTTAAATTTTAATTGTGTTTTAATTTTAAAAAAAGTGTTTTAATTTTGATGTTTCTTGGCCGTCATGTCCGGTTGCTATTAATCAGCTCCAGCGATTTTCCATTTAGCATTTGTCTTAGCACTTGTTTGTTAAAATTGTACTAAACTGCATATGTAATATATGTACTGTGAGAAATTAGGATAAATATTTATTCATGTTAATTGGTGGACGGCGCTATCATGCAGAGTGAAATAGAAGAAAGTTTTGCGATGACCAGAGTATACTAAATTTTTACTATAATTTCTATTTATTTTTTTTCTTTAAGTTATATGTGTTGTTTATTTCCCCACATTACTTCATTTAATGCATATAAAAGTTACTTTGGTTTATTTAAAATATATGTATACAAATAGACAAAGAATATTTTAAACAAATGCATTTTTGAGCTAATTTCAAAGCAATAATATATAAATATGTGACTGAACAAATACGTTTCTACTTATGTAATTATTTTATTAATTTTTCACCATTCAGGGTAATGATTCTAATCCCCCCCCCCCCCAATAAAAAAATTATCCTGCACAAAGGAACGTACATGTTGGACATATATTTCTAATTCTTTCCCACTTCAAAATAATTGCTGAAAGTTAGTTACAAAAAATAAAATAAAAGACTATCTATCTGAAATTTCACACAATGTTTCTTTTTACAAATATTTTCCAATAAGAACTCTGAATTCGTTTTGAAGCTTATTTCATTTTAAAATTTTTTGCTTCTGGCTTTAGCTTTTCATTTCTAATGTATCGGTGTTGGGAATTAAGAACAATTGACCACGCTAGGGTCGTAGACTTTGCGGACCCAGTGACGTCAAGCAGCTTCAAAAGCAGAGCCTCTCGGTTAATAGTGCGGCATGATTTCTCTGAAAATCACTTTGTATGTTTCCCTTGCTTTTCAAAAGGATGGGAAACTGATCATTCTTGTAATTGCCTTGGGCGATCCGACGATGTCCCCTGTCTTTCATCTCTCTATTCTAAAAATAAGTCACTGCCATTGCCGTGCTTCCAGCTTTATCGTGTTTTTTTTTTTTTTTTGTTCTTTCTTGGCTTATACTGCAAAAACTACTTTACATAAAAACACGGAATTTTGCTGTCTTGTACAGTAATGTGCAATAAACATGCTACAACAAATCATTTGTAAATCAAAGCTTGAATGTCTTGAAGTATCGTTGCTGATGCTATTACTGATATTATTAACACGGACATAATACTTGCTAATAAATATGGCAAATGAAATGGAATTCAGGAAGTTTAATATTATCTTACGATGTCGAATATGCATATACGCGTACTTTTTAGGGATCCCGAAAAAAAGGGCACCGGAAAAAAGGGCACGGAAAAAAGGGCACCGGAAAAAAGGGCACTCGGAAAAAAGGGCACTGGAAAAAAGGGCACTGGAAAAAAGGGCACCCGGAAAAAAGGGCACCGGAAAAAAAGGCACTTTTTCAATTCGCAAATCGCAAAATAATAAATATCAAATAATGAAGTATAAAAATGGCTTTCAAATTACACATTTAGAAATTTCAATTGATTTGGTACAACATTAATTTAGTATATACCTCGGGGAAGATGGGGGGTGGGGGAGGGGGGAGGGGGGGCAGGAGCAGATCGAAAGAAAACAATTGTTTTTACATAAAATCTTACCGATTTTAATGAAAATTTGTATAATCACGTACAATTTGTGAAAAAATTACTGTAAGTGTCAGGCAAACTTTAGGGGAGGGGGGTTAAAGAAGGGGGTGCAGAGGAAAATAAAATTATCTTTTATATCACAGTTTTATCTACTTTAATGATATATTCTATAACTATCACTAACTTTTTATGAAGATCACAGTGAGTGTATTATATACCTGGGGGGGGGAGCAAGGGGGGCAGATAAAAATAAAATATATTCTTCTTTAAATTATTCTATTATTGATTAATTTTTTTTTGTATAATCACGTATAATTTATTAAAAATTTACAGTAAGTGTCAGACATACTTAGTGTGTGTGTGTGTGGGGGGGGGGTTAAAAAAGGGGGGGGGGAGGAAAAATTAAGTGATTCTTTATATCACCATTTTAGCGATTTTAATGATATATTCTATAACTACCACTTAATTTTCATGAAGATTACAATGAGTGCATTATATACCTGGGGGGAGGCAAGGGGGGGACCGATGGAAATAAAATATATTCTTCTTTAAACTACACTATTATCGATTTAAACAAAAACTTTGTATAATAGAATACAATTTGTGAAAAAAATCACAGTAAGGTCAGACATACTTGAGGGGGGGGGGGGCAGAGGAAAATAAAATATTCTTTTATATCACCATTTTACCGATTTTAATGACATATTCTATAACTATCACTTACTTTTATGAAGATCAAAATGAGGGTATTATACATTTGGTGGGGGGGGGGGCAAGGGGGACGCAGATAGAAATAAAATATATTATTCTTTAAACTACCGCATTGTCGATTTAAAAAAACTTTGTATCTACGCAATTTTCTGCTTATGAAAAATTACAGTGAGTGTACACATGTCTGGACGATTTGCTAAGAGGGGGGCAGACTGAAGAAAATGTTTGTTTTTATATAACCATGCTATCTAATTATATAAAACTTTGTACCACTATCACTTTCATTTTATTAAAATTATAGTGAAAGTTAACTAAAGTTGATAAGGGGGGGGGGGTAGGGGGGACAGATGGAAAATAAAATAATCTTTTTAAACAACACTTATTATCGTTTGTTTTATTGTTTTATTTGCATTTTGTGTAAGTATCAATTACTATTAATGAAAAATTATACTGAGGTATGCAAAAATTCAATGTATGATTTAAATCTGTAAAAAAATTATTCAAAAATGAATTTTCTACTTTTAATCTGTCTCTTTTGTCCTTCCCCCGATGTAGATAAAAGACACTTACACTCTCGTTGATGTTTAGCATGAGTTTTACAAGGAGAAATTTAAAAAAGTGCCCTTTTTTCCGCAATCCAAAAATTCAATACATTGGTAATATCAGGCATTAATTAAAAGTTAATATTAAACATTGGTAAAAGATTATTCTAAAACAGAATATTTTTCTTTGATCTGTCTCTCCCCCTCCCCTCGTAGAAACAAAATATTTTTGCTATCGTCCACGTTTAACAAGTATTTTACAAGTAACAATTAAGAAAAGTGCCCTTTTTTCCGGTGCTTTTTTTTCCGGATTGCGGAAAAAAGGGCACTTTTTAAATTTCTCCTTGTAAAACTCATGCTAATCATCAACGAAAGCGTAAGTTTTTTATTTCTACGTGAGGGGGGGGGGGTGGACAAAAGAGATAGAGTAAAAGAAGAAATTTCATTTTTGAGCAACTTTTTTACAGATTTAAATCATTGAATTTTTGAATACCTCCCTATAAATTTCCATTAATACTAACTGATATTTACACAAAATGTAAATAAAACAATAAAGCAAACGGTAATAAGTGTTTTTCAAAAAGATTATTTTATTTTTCATTTGCCCCCACTACCCCCCTCCCCCCTTATCAATTATAGGTAACTTTCACCATAATTTTAATAAAATGCAAGTGATACTCGTACAAAGTTTAATATAAATATGTAGCATGGTGATATAAAAACAAACATTTTCTTCACTCTGCCCCCCCCCCCCACAGCAATTCGTCCAGATATGTGTAGACTCACTGTAATTTTTCATAAGCAGGAAGTTTTATATATACAAAGTTTTTATTTTTAATCGATTATACGGTAGTTTAAAGAATAATATATTTTACTTTTATCTGCCCCCCCCCCCCCAGATGTGTAATACACTCATTGTGATCTTCATAAAAAGTAAGTGATAGTTATAGAATATATCATTAAATCGATAAAATGGTGATATAAAAAATAATTTTACTTTCCTCTGCCCCCCTCCCCCTTTAAACCCCCCCCCCCCCGAAGTACGTCTGACACTTAGAGTGATTTTTTCACAAATTGTATGTTATTATACAAAGTTTTTGTTTAAATCTATAATTGGGTAGTTTAAAGGAAAATATATTTTATTTCCATCTAACACTCTTGCCCCCCCCCCCCAAGTATATAATAGACTCATTGTAATCTTAATAAAAATTAAGTGGTAATTATAGAATATATTATTAAAATCGCTAAAATGGTAATGTAAAAATTCAATTTATTTTCCTCTGCCCCCTTCCTAACCCCCCCCCCCCTCCAAGTATGTTTGACATTTATTGTAATTTTTTCATAAATTATGCGTGATTATACAAATTTTTTTTAAATCGATAATTGGATAGTTTAAAGAAGAATATATTTTATTTTTATCTGCTCCCCCTTGCCCCCCCCTCCCAGATATATAAATCACTCACTGTTATCTTCATAAAAATTAAGTGATATTCATAAAATGTATCATTATTCGGTAAAATGGTGATGACAAGTTGTACGTGATTATACAAAGTTTGATTAAAATCGGTAAGAGTTATTGTAAAAACAATTATTTTCCTTCGATCTGCTCCTGCCCCCCTCCCCCCTCTTCCCCGAGATATATATTAAATGAATGTTGTACCAAATCAATTGAAATTTCTAAAAATGTAGTTTGAAAGTCATTTTTTAAATTTATTATTTGATATTTATTATTTTGCGATTTGCGAATTGGAAAAGTGCCCTTTTTTCCGGTGCCCTTTTTTCCGGTGCCCTTTTTTCCGGGTGCCCTTTTTTCCGGTGCCCTTTCTTCCGTGCCCTTTTTTCCGGGATCCACTTTTTAATCATTAAAAAATACAGTAATTATATCCAAATAGAAACTACAGTTGCGATAAGAAATAATTATGTGTATTCAGTGTACATTTTTATATGGCTATTTTTATTTTTGAATATCTAAAGTAGGGAGTGAATATTTTAGGAGTCTGGTTATTGAAGAAAGTCGAGGATAAAGCTACCGGAGGGGTTAGTGAGTGAAGACAGCAGGGGTCAGAGCCCCATAGTACAGCAATATGAATGTACCAGCGGATTAAATTTGATATATATATTTTTTTTTAATCGACTGCAATTTATTGTTATCTTTGTAAATATTCAAATAAAATAAAATTAATTAATTAATTGCAAACAAATTGCATAAAATTTCTTTTGTGATGCTCTGTAAGAGAATAATTTGTGCTACACATATCGCTTTTTGCTGTAAATATCGTTTACGCGATCATTTAACCATAATTATATTTTATTGACCAGTGTATTACCAAAATTTTGTGCAAATAAAGATATTTTCTTAATTACTTTCGACCAGTGTTGAAACAAAGCGTTTATGATTGTAGTTTGTTTAACTGCCTGCTCGTCCAAGCTGCACTTTACTTAAATATAAATTGGTTTTTAAGAAATTGAAGATGTTATTAACGTATAAAGTAATGTTTCCTATTGAAAGTGATGTCTGCATCTGCATCAAATATTAATCATTTACAGGGCCTACCAAAGAATTTGGATACATTACAGCTTATGTGTGTCAACTATTTGAAGCAGCACCATTATTGGCTGAGAGTTTCTTATCTAAGTGTTGCTAGACGGGAAATGCCAGGTTTGAATCCAGGTCGCTATCGTCCTTCGAGCCTTTCTAATTTTTCCGTAATTTTCACTGACTATCGCGAGCTAACATGGGGTAATATCCTTATGGGAGATCCTTGCGGAGGGTTTTTCGCCCTGGGCAAATTTTTGGAGTAGACAACCGACCATAATCATCATTATACATTTAAACTTTTCTTTCTTTATTTTAGTACACAGAGAAACAAAGTAAAATTACAAAAGTACGTCATGCTGTTTCAGTTAAAACAAGATTTCTGTAGGTTACTTATTTACGACAACTTGAACGACAATAATTATTTTGTGCTTCAACCTTATTTCATATCTAAATACAAAAAGAGAACTAAATGCACTTGGAAATGGAAAATGTTTATAATTTACTGAAACCATTTTTTTTTTCTTTTTTTTTTCCATGACTTATTTAGATTCACATTTTTTTACATTTTGACAAAATTAAAATAAAAAAGAAACCACCCTTCTAAAAAGAAAAGAAGAAGGGGATATTTGATGGAGAAAATTCTTGCAAAATAAAATGTAATTGCCCCCTCTCCTCCACTAAACAAAATTAATAATAATAATAATAATAATAATAATAATAAATAAAATATTTGTTCACTCTGCGTCTATGATCAGTTATATAGTAAGCAGTAGTCAGTTGAAATAAGGGAAAATATAAAATAATCTGCTCTCGTAGAAAGTGAACTCTAGAAGAAATATATAATTATACATGGCCTTTAATAGAGGCGTATTGGTATTAAAATCAATGAGCAAAATGTGGTACCGAGAGCTACACACTATAAATATAAATGTAGGCAGCCCTTGAATCCTACGTGCCAATTTTAGCACCTTTCGGCTACCGTAGAATTTTAATAGACATTTTCATTTTATTTAAACAGTGAAACTCTTAAGGAAATATGTAAAAAATAGTTCTATTTTCCTGTAGCCAAAAGTGCTACATTTGGCATCTATATACAAAGGTGGGCTTTAAGACCCTTTAAGTAAAATCTCAGCTATTATAGTGTCCTACAAAGCATATTCCGTGTGTTTACGAGATAAAGAAAAAGAGAGAGAGAGAGAGAGCAAGATTAATTATTATTTAACATAATACACTATACAAATCACCAGACCCTTTCGCATTCAGATGTTTTGCCAAATATTGCATGAAGTACACAATTATCTTTAAACTCTAACAGTATAAAAGCATGTTACCTTATATATATTATACCTTATATTTATATATATTTCAATGAAAGTTTTATCTCGAAGGCAAAATGAGGACCTGAAAAATACACACACACAAAATAGTAATAATAATGATGATGATGATAATAATAATAATAATAATAATAATAATAAAGCATTTAGGATGACTTTGTAAAAAATTATTTCTTGAAATGCGTTCTGGATGTAGCATGTAATTATGAGAATTCTTCCAACTCTCTGTATTCATTTGTATAAAACTAGCACATACACTCAAGGTAATATAAAGATTTCTTTAAAAAATTGAAAAGTTTATTATTATTATTATTATTATTATTATTATTATAACTTGTAGTGTTTTCAAACTATTGCAATGATATTTTATTTATTTATTTAAAAAACTTTACATACTATACAATAGAGACATGCGATTAGAATATAAAAATATTAAATATATGATAAAATATGAGTACACTAACCGCCACTTAATAAATTCACTGGTTAATAAAATCAACCGCTTAATTTGATCAAATTGCCGGGACCGAAATCAAATCAATGCAAACCAATTTTAAAACTGCCGCTTAATAAAATCAGCATCTCCGGTTATTAAACTGAAAAAAAAAAAAAAAAAAAAAAAAAAAAAAAAAACTCTTCTGCAGAAAAAAAATGTAATTTATGCACGCTAAACAAATTTTTATTTACACTGTGACTTTTTATTTCTGAAATAAAATCGAAAATAAAATATAGGAAACCCTCTGTTTTCTCTCTTTGTCGAAAATTTTACATTTACAACATTAAATTTTACATTTACAGTAATTAAACACACCCCATCACCTGTCTTAGTAACAATTTCAAGGAATGTATTCTTCAAAGCGCGGTAATAGATCACATTTTGGTTTGATTAGGCGATTTTTTTTATAGTTTAATTAATAAAAGACAATTTCTAGTTCTTATTCTGATATAACTAAGAAAGAAGAAGCTTAAACTAAATTTTAATTCTTCCCAAGGAAAAGAATAAAAAATCTATAAAGCGTTTACCCACATTTTTATTTTCATGCAATGAATGGTAATATAATACTCGCAAATTGTAAATAAATATTAATAAAATCCCCTATAATTTTCCTTCTTTGCCTCCTCGACTCACTTTTCTTACTAACCCCTGCGGGGCTCTGAGCGCTTATTCGTTGCTTTGCCTTTCACTAAATGGGATTAATAAAATATTATAGAAATCCCATATTTAACGTCAAATTAAAATACTTAATATTTAATACCACATTTATTTAATCATTTTATTTTATTTTATTACTTTCTTCTATATTCAATAGAAGAAAATATTGGATTCGTAAAAATTTTCTATCTCGGGTTTTTGATGGATTTACACGTTTTGAGAGCTGTAGAACACGATTTGACCATTTTTAGAAAATGTCTGTCTGTCTGTGTGTGACAAAGTTTTATGGAAACTGTATCTCAGGAACTACTGCACAGAATTTCGTACAAATCGGTAAGTAGTTACACATAGACATAAATTAGTGTTTACCAACTTTTGGTAAAAATTGCCTTACAGGTTGCGTTGCCATCCCGCTTTTTCTAAATTTTTAACATGGTGGTATAGGAAAAAATTTTGTATAAATGTGCATAAAGAGAATTATTTTTTAATAATCATTATGAAATTTAAAAGAATTATTTGTAATATAGTCAACTGGGAAAAAAAAAATTGTGTATTTAGGAGCTTAGTCATTTTTTTTTTTTTTTTAATGTAATATTGAGAATAAAATTGACTTTTTTTGGATATTTAGTGTTATACTACCTCTCTAATATGAAGATCGTCTGCATTACCATGGAAAATATTTTTTTTAAATAATGATTTTAATAAGTTATTTTTACTGAGTGAATTTGTATAGGAAAATATAGAAGAAAGTCATGTGGTGGCCACAACATACTAGTTTTTTTTTTTACCTTTGTTTGTTCTTGTTGTTGAAATATTGCGCTTTAAATCAACTCTTTTTTTTTTCTTTAATAAAATAAAATTCGCAATATCATAGACCATATTGCATTACAGCGTTAGTATATGACCCCCTTTGTGATTTTTAAATTCCTGTCAGTATTTGGCGATGAATTTTTTATTTATAATTGCTTTTGTTTTCGTTTTTTTAATCGAGTAACACTTTTTTATCGACAGTCTATAATTTTTATTATTGAATTTTTTTAGTTAAGGCTTAGTCACAACTGTAATAATGCATTTAGAAAAAAAAAAAAAAAAAAACTCGCCATTTGAAACAAATAAAATAAGAATACAAGATAAATTAAAATAATACATGTAGCTCTATGTAAAGTCCGATTTAGCTGTTTTCTTTAAAAGGTATAATTGTTTGCCGAAACAATGAATGGGATGTGAAAGAAAACATTATTTAAGAAATGTCTATTGTAGATTGTAGGAAAGGCACAATAAGAGGACATAGGGAATGCATAAAAATTTTTCTATAGATTTACACGACTTGACATATCTAGATTTAATCATTTTAAGAAAATGTCTCTGTGTGTGTTAGAGACAACAATTTTGTGCCAACTGTATAACAAGAACTACTGCACAGAATATCATACAAATTGATATTCTGTGAGGACTTACTTGGATTTACTTGGAGATTGGACTTACTGAGGATTGGACTTACTGAGACTTACTTGGACTTACTGAGGATTTACTTGGAGGCCAAAGCGTAGCCTTGCTTTTGCCTCCAAGGCAGTTGCACGTATTTGCACCTGATGAAGAAAGGCTACGCCCTTTCGAAACCGGTTGTGCTGATTTTAAATTTATGGTGTGTGAAGAAGTTTTAATTTCTTTCTATTGTCTGTACGCCAGTTTTTGAATTTATTTTTGGCAATTTTGTAATAACTTAGCAAGTCATACCAGGGTTGCCAAATTTGGCCTTTTTTTTTTCAGTGGTCACCAATAATTTTGAGAAGTGACATTTGATATACATAATACACTATCAATCTTCGAAGTGATTAGTCAAACGTTACAAATAAAAATTACTGATGACTATTGATTAAAAAAAAAGGCCAAATTTGGCAACCCTGAGTCATACCCGTTCTTTGCATTTCTTTTGAAATCTAAAGAAAACAACTTCAATTTATATTAAAAATAATAATAAAGTAAAATAAATGCCGGATAACCTAAATTATCAACATCTTTGAATAGCAAATATTTCTATGAGATATATTTGAATATCCAGTAACTTTTATTTTCTGAAAAACAGGCACCCTTACAAAGGAAACGAAACGATTTCTGTGTTTACAAACAGAGATGAGTCTCTATATTTTTTCTTCATCTATATCTATATTCTGCATCTATATCTATACATACAGTTTGAAATTTTGAGGATTTCAGTGGTAATATTAAACCATTTGGAGGATTATGTATTTTCTCCAAATTATAATGCATACTAGGTACCGTTTTACATTTAGTTTTATTTAAAAAAAAAAAAAAAAACAGCTTTCTTTCTTTCTTTCTTTCTATCTTTCTATCTTTTTTTTTTCTTTTTTTTTTCGTTCTTCAAATAGAGATTATTAAGTAAATTTTGAAATCACCTATTAATGTCAGTTTACAAATTATTTCTGATGTCAAACTAATATAAATATAGATCAGTGGTTTGATAACGAAAGCATCATCCAAATTTTATCATTATATGGTATTGTATTTTATTTTATTTTTTACGAATTATGCACATATTAAAATAATAATAATAACAGTGGTCAAAGCAATCAAATAGAAAAATATAGGAAGGTTTTCAAGCAAATACAGGAACATAATTTCAAGAGAAGATTGAGATAGCCAGTATAAACGAACTTTCTCTAACATTATTTTATAATCTTGCTATCATAAACGACTTTCTAAATAATCCATGCTAATTTAATCTCATCTAATTTGGCACATAAAATAAATAAATAGATTTGTTATTGTTTACTTTTTACATATTTAGAAAATAATACATTTTCAAATTTACAATCTCTTGCTTGTTTGGCTTACGTACCAGTTTGCATCATTTAACATAAGTTCACATATTTTTAAAATAATGACACCTTTTTACTTTCTTCTGTATTCAATAGAAGAAATTATTGGATTCGTAAACATTTTTTTACCTCTGGTATTCAATGAATTTAGATGTTTTGAGAGGTCTAGAATGCAATTTGACTACTTTTAGAAAATGTGTGTGTGACAAAATTGTGTGACCACTGTATCTCAGGAACTATTGCACAGAATTTCATAAAATTTGATATGTAGTTGCATCTTGACATAACTTAGTGCTTATCAACTTTTGGTGAAAATTGTCCAACAGATTGCGTTGCTATCACGCTATTTAAAAATTTTTAACATGAAGGTATAGGACAAAATTTCCTATAAATGCGCATAAAGAGAATTAATTTTTTTTTAATCATTAAGAAATTAAAAAGAATTATTTATAATAGCAATAGTCAACTTGGATTTTCATTTTTTTTTTTTTTTTTTTAATGTAGGTACATCGCTTTTCTCCCGAGGGAAAGGGGGCGGGGGAAACTTTCAATAGAGCTGCGTCAATACCTTTAAAACGAATAATTAGATCATCGATCTGTGATAATTTAAAATAAAGTTGTCGAATTTTCTTTCTTTTTCTTTTTTCTTTTTTTTTTTTTGTTTTTACAATAAATAAATAAATAAGTAAAAATAAAATAAATAAAAACAGACTACCCCCCCCCTCCACACACATACACACACCACCACCTATTTTTTTTTTTTTTTTTTAGGTGTGATATCGAAAATCAAATCGACCTTCTTTGGTATTTAATGTTATACTTTTTTACAATGAAAATCGTCTTCATTCACCATGGAAGATAACTTAAATAAATAACGATTTTAACAAATAATTTGTATTGAGTCAAAGGAAAATATAGAAGAAAGTGATATGGAGGCCACAACATACTAGCTTACATCATAATTTTAAAAAATTCAAAAGGAAAAAAAATAATAATATTCAATAAACCCTTCAATTTAGCTACATATAATTGGTTAAAAATGGTTTAAGGTAATGAATTGTGTCCAATAAATACAAAAATATAGTACATAAGCGAAAATATTAAAATGGTAATGGCATTAAGAATTCTTTTAATGGTTGTTTGAAAAAAAAAAAAAAAAATGTTTCTAATGGTATTTTTAAGCTGTACAGTTAGTTACAATGTTTACACTAGGACATATTTTTATTTTATTCAACTGAAGCCGTGGGTAAAATTTTGCCTTATTTTTCTGTCATATCTTCTGTTAAATTATCCTTTTTAAAAAATCTTTTATGCGTTACATACCATTGATAAGGTTTTATTAATCAATAAATTGTTGAAGCTATAAAGTCAGTTTCAAGTCCAGTGGATCATTCTGAAATTGTTTATGAAATTAAGTCAATTTTTATAATGAAAATACTATATTAAATTAATTTTGTAATGAATGCATACATGCATTATTTTTATGGAAATATTTATAAATTTAAGAAAAATGACTGATAGTGTAGGTGGATATTATGCATTTATACATGAACGTTAAACCACAAACAAATAACAATTATTAAAAAAAAAAAAAAAAAAAAAAAAAAAATCAACAACTCTGTTATTTGAACATTATGATCAAATAATTTATATACGACAAAATCTTTGAGAAATCTTGGTATATATATATTAATAAAACAATCTAATTGTTTTAAAACTTTATTTTATTTTAGTTTTGTATTTTTTAAATTTAAATTTTTAAAATTAGTTTTCATTATCTTGTTATATTCTTAAAATTATAATGTGCGCAATATTATTTACAGATCACAAATTACGCAATATATGATTTCCAATTTCAGTGGCTAGCAAACTCAAAGAACATTCTGTTTAGATTTAGTATACTGTTAAAAAGTCCCTTGCTTTATCTGACCGATGAAGCCCGTGTCACCAGATAAACAATCTATCAACCTCACCCTTCTCTCTCCCCCACAGGTTTTCTCTTCTCTGGCAATTGCACTTGCAAAAGAAAAAATGCTGTTCCTCCTTCAACTATTATCAAGTTCTAGAAAACCACTAATTATCAAGATATCCGTTTCACCTCAGCTACTAGGGGGGTTTTCGGTTTTTCTGTAATTGTATGCCTTTTTCAAACATTTCCATTTGCAAAACTTTCCAACACCGTATATAAAAAAGATTTGAATTTAAATCCAAAGACAAGAAGTTCTTCTCTTTTTACTGTTACTAAAAATTAAATGTAGTGTGATCAGCTACTCCGTATATAAAGTGATTAAAATGTGTAAACTGAAACTAAATTTCAATGTTATGGAAAATACATGCAATTCATGTAAAAACAAATTTAATTTATTCATTATAAAATCGTAATAAATAAATCTTGTTCCTTTATTTTTTCTCAATTAATTTAAAATAGTTAAAATTTAAGAAATATATGTATGCGATTTATTTCCTTTCCAGTGATTAAAATTTCACCTATACTTGTAAAAAGAATAAATTTATGTAACTTAGAAAGAAATTATTTTAAATTTAATAATATACTTAAATATAGCATTTGTTGTAGATATGGGGAAAAAAAAAACTACACAATAATTACACAAAGCACATGAAAAAAAGCATTCTGAGGTAGAAAATAGAAAACGCACATAAAAACTAAAATGTTGTTGGTCACCACAATATTTTCTTCTATATTTTCTCATACAAATTCACTCAGTACGAATAATTTATTAAAACTATTATTAATTAAAATTATCTACCATGATGTATGAAGATGATTTTCATCTTAAAGAAAACTAACACTAACAATTCAAAGAAAGAATAAAATTCAAAAAATTTTATTTCCTATAAATAACATCTAAAAGAAAAAAAAAAAAAGGTGTTTTAATAATAATTAGCTCACATATGAAGTTTCTTACGAATATTTGCCATAGAAGTTGAAATATAGCCTTTCCGGTATCGGGAAAACTTGCTTTATAGTAGCGTCACCTATTGGTTGGCATGCATCTAAATTGAATCAGCATAATATCTCACAATGACCTCCTCGCATATCATGTTTCGTTTGATTATACACAATAGATCCTGAGATATAGCCTTGTCTTAAATTGCGAAAATCGCTGTATAGCAGCGCCCCTTGCTGAGTGATGGTCCCCAAAAATTTATAGGTACTAATTTAAGTCAAGATGCATATACATATAAATTTTTATGCAATTCTGCGTAGTAGTTCCTGATACATAGCTTTTCCTTAAATTTTGGAAATCGCTGTATAGCAGCGCAATGTGTTGAGCAACTGTCACCAAAAGTTGATGGACACTAATTTATGTCTAGGTATATCTATATATGAATTTATCATGTACAATGGTTACTGATACACAGTAGGCAAACAATTTTTGTCACACATATAGGCAGACAGACATGTTCTAAATATTATCAACCCGTGGTCTGGACCTCTCAAAACGTGTAAACCCATTGAAAACCGGAAGTCTAAAATATTTACAAATCCAATGCTTTCTTCTGTTGAATATAGGAGAATGTAAAAATAGAACTGCATTAACTCTAGATTAACATATATCATAATAAATTAATGACCAAGGACACGAACAATCTAAATGCATTGGTTACAAGGTTATTTGTAGGGCACTGAAGTCTTGCGTTCGAGTTCCCAATTCCCAATTTATTTTCGCCGCTAAAGAGCTATCTTAACATCACTAAATTCTTAATTTCATTTTATACAATGATTATGCTTAGTCGTGTATGGTGTATACGAAATGTTGTATGTTTATAATAAATTATTTATTCCTACTTTAACCAACAAGGGGCGCTTTCAAGCATTTTAAAATATCATTAAAATCATTCACTCACTTAAACGCACAATATATCCTGATCTTATACAAATCCTTTTATTACAAGACATTTTAGCCGCTAGGGGCGCTGTAAGCTATTTAAAATCATTTATCATAATTTCACTTTGTACAATGATTTCCTTTACGAAATATTCTTTATTCATAATACAATACAAATTTCTTGTTTGACCATCAGGGGCGCTGTGAAACACTTTAAAATGTCCTTAAAATCATTCACTCACTTAAACACACAATATATCATAATCTCGCACAAATCTTTTTGTTTGAACATATTTAATAAAGATTTTGCCGATAAGGGGCACTGTAAGCTATTCTAACATAATTGAAATTCTAATTTCACTTCATACAATGATTACACATAATCATGTATACGAAATAATATTTATTCAGAAAGGTTTATAAGTTCCAATTTTGACCACCAGGGGTCACTGTGAAACACTTTAAAATATTATTGAAATCATTCATTCACTGGAACATAGGATGTATTTCAATTTTTCCTTAGGCGAGTCGACTAAAGAATTTCCGAAATTTAATCATTCTGCACAAAAAAATATAGTTGAATTCCCAAGATATGTGTTTAAAACACAGGAGTACATATCTGGACATTAAAATGAATATACATATTTTTATTTATGGTATCTGCAGCACAACATAAATACATATATAATTTTTATGTAGCACAGTGGCTTTCGAGTGAAAATAAAAGTGCCCTCAGAATTCTCTGTCCACCGTCCTCTAAGTACATGAACGCTTATTTAACACAATTTTTCAAGCAATTCTCTGAATAAACGAGTAACCACTCAGAAAACCTGAGTTCGAGATTAAGTTACTCGGATTGAGTGTGTAAACTTTCAAAACGAGTAACTCAATCTTCCTCGGAAAGATGGTACTGTGCTGACTCAGTTTTTTTATTTTAAAAAATGCAATTTTTATTTAAATTAATATTTTTTTATGTTTTCGTGTATTTTTCATCTACTTTAACATACAGTATTAATATTTTGATGATAGGAATTAAATTTCTGTGGGTACTCGTTATGCGGTAAAAAGAGTGGTTACTCGCAAGGGCGGGTAAACAAGCATGTATGTGTGTGTGCGTTTGTTTACCCGACAGAGTGAGGAGGAAGACCGGTTTACACACCAACACTCTGAGGAGGGGAGAGCAAACCGAGGAGTTTTTCGAAACTCCTCGGTTTGTTTGAAGGCATGCCTCCTCATATTGAAGGTTTCTGAATGGAGTGCCATCATTTTTTTCGAACTCCTCGTTTTGTCGGTTTATAGCTTACCAGTACACACATATGTGTGTTAAGTGTTTCTTTTTAGCAAGGTACGTTGGTAAAGTTCTTTGTAAAAGCACACCCTGTGAAACACACTTTATTTTGAAGTTGGTGAAGACTGAAGGAAGCTCCTCGCTATTGCGTTAAAAAAAATGATTGAATAAACACATTTCTTGGCTAATCGCTTTATAGGTAGTAATTTGTATGAGTAAATATAGATGGCGCCCGACAAGTTTTCTATCCGTGAGTTGAGACATATATTACAAGAAGACTGAATATTGGCGTGCTGGGTTTTTTCTTTTTTACGAAATCTTCCATTTTAGTGCCAGTTGCTCCATTACTTATTATTACGCTCACGCTGCGAAGACATTTTGATTATTTTACGTCATAACTGGAGGAAAACTTGTTTATTACATTTTTACTTTATTGAAAGACAAATTACTTTAATTTTGAAATATTTTTAAAAGATAAAATTGCATTATTATTTATATCATGTTTTAAATACTTTGAATTCTCTTATTGCATACTGTTTTACGTATTTATTTCCTAACATGTGAGATAATCACATTATTTATTTCCTAGCTGTTAGTTTTTAAGTTCTGTTTTGCGACTTACTTAATGTGTTAGATCAAGATCTGGATGTATTTTTCTAAATTGGCATGTATTTTTCTAATATAATTAAAACAACTGTATTAAAAAAATATTTTTTCATTATTTGCTAGTACGCAAAATGTATTAGTTTTCTTAAAATAAATCCATAAAAATAAAGAAAATAAGGTTTACATTATTTATTAGCATATGAAATACAAATTTCTTTTAAATAATACTTGCCATAATAAATTTTATACATAATATTTAAATAAGTCATTATTTTTGTTTACATATTATTTTTTAAAACTAAAAAAAAAATGAAAAATTAATGAAATAATCCAATGTGAATAAAATAAATAAAAACATATTTTTTAATTTCTAAAAAATATTAGTTAATATTTTGACTAATTATTATTAATTATTTTTTTTATTTTTAATTATTGGTTAATATTTTTACAAAAATAAATAAATACGTCCTTATTATTAATAATGTGTAACTGAAATTAATAAGATATGTATTTTTAGCTTGTAAAAATATTACATAAATATTTTTATAAAATAATAAAAAATAATTTCCTTTCTTCTTCCGTAGTTTTACATTTATTTATGAATTACTTCAAAAACTAAGATTACCCTATTTCTGTTATAAATTTTCTAACTTTTTAATTATAAAGTATGTGTCCTCAGAAAAAATAAGGGAGAATTACTTTCACAATCAACGTATTTTGCATAATATAGAAATATATAACAAAAAATTCCAATCAGAGTTGAAAAAGTAACCATATCCAGCGGTGGCACCAGCTAGGGGGCCGGGGGGCACAGCCCCCCTCCCAACAGGGAGTCCGTGACCCCCCCCATCAGAACATATTCCTAAAATTTGTCGGGAGGAAAACAAAAGAAATTACAGTTTTTCTCCTTTTAGCAGCATTTTTCTTTCCTTTTACAAATTTGAAGCTTTCCAGTTTTGCATTCTATATTCAACAGAAGAAAGTACTGGATTCGTATAAAAGTTTTCAGGTTCCGGTTTTCCATGAATATACACGTTTTGAGAGATCCTGAACACATTTTGACCATGATATTTTTAGAAAATGTCTGTCTGTCTATGTGTGACAAAACTTTTGTTCTATCCGTATCTCAAGAACTACTGTACAGAATTACATACAAATTTTTATGTAGTTGTACCGTGATATAAATTAGTGTGTGTTAACTTTTTGTCTAAATCTCCCGATAGGTGGCGCTGCTATCCTGCAATTTTTTCATTTAACGGAAGGCTATATCTCAGGTTCTGTTTTGCATAATCGAACAAAACCTGATATGTGAGAGGGCCATTATGAAACATCAGGCTTATTTAATTTAGAAGCATATCGTCCGATAAGTTGTGCTGCTGTACTGGTATTTTTCTCGTGAACAGGAAGCTATATTTCAGATTCTATTGTATATTATTGCATGTAACTTTGTATAGGACAGGGCAATTATAAAACATTATGAGGAATCAGTTTCAGCGCATAAAGCCAGATAGTTGACGCTCCTGTGCTTCAATTTTTCCCATGAATGGAAATGCTATATATCAGATTCTATCATGTATAATTACATAAAACTTGGTATATGAGAGGGCCATTTTAAAATAGTATACTGATTCGATTTAGGTGCATATGAGCTGATAGGTGGTGCTGATGTTCTGTAATTTACTCCGTGAATAGGAAGACAACTTCTATTGAAAGGCCACCTCTTTGGGGAGCCAATATTCTATGGCACGCTAGGTGCCCCCCCCCCCCTCTACCCCCTTAGAGACCTGTGATCAACGGATACGAAGATTAATTTTTTCTTAAGAATAGTCCTTCAGGCACCTTGTACATATATATATATATATATATATATATATATATATATATTTTTTTTTTTTTTTTTTTTTTTTTCTGTGAAAAGAAAATAATGGCATGATGATCTCAAAAACCACAAGGACTACTAACAAATGGAATGGTACAAATATTAACAGTAATATTATTAACAAGATTGCAGTTTTTGATAAATATTCATATAATAAACTTTCTCTATATAGTGCACCCCTGTCGGGGAGGTGGTGTCCCCCGTCGGGGAATTTCTGGTGCCACTACTGACCATATCTTATCGAAGGTTAAAACAAAATTCGTTTTTCTTCAAATTCTTTTCTTCTAAGACGAAAAAAATTACATATTTATATTCTGCATTGCTTTTTGAATAAATTTAATACAATTTTCTCCAATGTTATATAGTAAAGTGTCAATCGCGAAGAAAAAAGCGTTGCGTTCTACGGGAATCGCTTCGATTTGGCACTAAGATGGCTGACTTTCCATCAATGTCCAATCTCTTCCTAATATAGGGTCTCTAGCTGTGAGTAGAGACTTTGAGTTTCACTAGCTGTGAGTTGTGTTAAACATAGAGATCTAAATGTATTAAATGGGCAAAATTTAAATGCACAATTCACTCCTACGAAAAGTGATAGTGTCAAAATCTATTGTATAAATGGGCAAAGTTTTTCTGTTGAATTTTATTTTTTGTAATTATTAAAATATGTATATATATATATATATATTCTAAATTTATTAAAATTTTCGATGCATTTTGCTTTGTATCATGCTTTACTTTCATAAGTAGTTATTTATTAATACTCATGTAAGTTACTGTTATTCAATTCTTACTTCTTCATGTCTGATAATTACCATGATGAATTATTATTATTATTTATATTCTTTCTTTCTTTCTATTTTTTTTTTTTTTTTTCAGAAACTAAGTGCAGTGTGATTTTCAAAGTATTTTTGTATTGTTTTATATTATTCATAACATAAGCTTTTTTGAAGGAATTATTTCATCTGTTTGAATGTGCTTAGAAAATGTTCCTTTCATTTCATTCTGCGATTAGTACTTCGAAATATAATTTACTCGTTTAAATTTTATTAATTTATTTTCTAGCTTAGATTTTAAAGATATTCTCTTACACTTCTATTCAACCATAAATTATTTTTTTCCCCCGTTTTTGATTTTATTTGAAAAAATAAATAAGTAAATAAATATAATTTATATTGTAATTCTAGCTGGAAAACGACACATTCTTGACCAAATGAATAATAATTTTGATAGGCAATACATTTATAAGAAAAGAAAATTATATATTCCTTTAATTATGGAAGCATACTCCAATTTATTATTCATAAAACTACTATTTTCCTTAAAATAATAATAATAATAATAATAATAATAATCCAAGCTGGTAGGCGGAGGTCCCGGACTTGAACCCAGATCGCACCCGTCAATATAGCCGTTCAGTATTTGCCGTGCTTTTCTCCAAACTGGCACATATGTGGGCTAGGTTCCCTTCGAAAAACGCCCACAGCGGATGTCTCAACCAAGCCTATGACTCAAACGTAGTAAATCATCCCAAACACCAACACCCAAAGATATAATTTTTTAAGACTCAAAATGATTTTTCAACGCTAACTTATATTGCTGGGACTCTTGCCTTTTCATTTTAAAGCACAAATTGTTTTAGTGTGATTTAAAAAAAAACAATATAATTATTTTTTTTCATAACATATGTACACTAACAGGAGGAGAGAGGGCCAACGAAAAAGAAAAGTTTTATGTAACTTTTTGACTGATTTCAATTAATGTTTCTCAATTATTACTTACTAATTAGATAAAAAATACAGCAAAAGCAGGATATTTCTGAGGAAGGTAGAGAAAAGGAAGAGATATTTCTACATCACTTTTCTGTGCCCGAGTTTTATTAAATTTATTTATTACTTACTAGAGAAAAAACACTATTCAGTCTTAGATATACCTATAGAGGTGCAAAGAAACGAAAAATATTTTGTCACACATCTTTCGATTGCGCAAAAGTTCATAAAATTATCGATTAGTAATAATAATAATAATAATAATAACTAATGCAGTAAAGAGGAGCAATGGAAAATATGTTTTTTTTTTTTTTTTTTTTTCCCATTTGTGGAGTGTTTATTTTTATAATTTGCATTTAAATTTCTTTCTCATTCATTCGTTAATTTTTATTTATTTTTTTAGTGCATCCCCCCCCCCAAATAAATAAATAAATAAATAAATAAAAAAATACTGACATATTTTGAACACATAGAGATACGTCTTTTTAATTTTGTGAAATTTAAGAAATTTATAAATTTACAGGAAATTTGTATAACGATAATGATCATTTTTTTTTTTTTTTTTTTTTTTTTATGCTATGCATAAATATTTACTTACTTATAATACTTAAATTCCAATAATAATATAGTTCATTATCATTTAACTATCTAAATAATAAAAAAAATAGGAATTAGAGAAATTAAGTGAATGTAAATTAATTTATAATAATTAGTTTATTGATAATTATTTATGAGTTATATAATTAGATCAAACGCAGTTTTTAGTATTGATTTAAAAATCGATTTATAAATTGTAATTTAAATTATAAAGAATATATGTATAATGAATATAAATACTTTACATTTGATTACAATTATTATTATTATTATTATTATTATCGATTTTTTTATTATAATTAATTCATATTAACTGAAATAATTAAAATTTAATTCACTATAATTCATAAATATTTATTTTTAATATATTAATAACATAAATTGAAAAAATATTACTTATTAAAAATACTTTTTATACTTGCAAATTAGCTGAAGGAGTTTTTTTTTTTTTTTCAAGTAAAAGCCACACGCTGACAAAATCCACCTGCGTAAATGTCCCATCGGGCAAAAGACAGGCGTACAAAAAAACTCTCCGAACTTTAGGTAAAATTATTTGAGAAAGAAGAATTGAATTGTATTTCATTTCTGCCCCCTTTTTATCCACCACGTCGGTTGAGAGATTAATGGAGCAAGTATGGCAAAGTATCTTGCCTGATTTTGGTTTAGACATAAAAACTTTAAATTTCAAATTAAATTCCTGAACCAAATGTGTATTCCATACGGATTTCTCATATTTTCGGAAAAGCTGTAGCTAAGCTTTTATTTTGAATGCTTTCACAAACCATGAAATATGGCAGGTTCAGTGAGAAGTTCAATACTGATTCAATTTGGGCACAGATTGGCCTGCAAGTGGCGTTGCTATAAATAATTCCGTGTACGGGAAGGCTGTTTGTTAGCCTTTATAGAGTACAAGTGGTGCAAAAAATTTAATGTATGAGGGCACAACCAACTTGTTCTGTTAGTAGAATTCGTGGGAGGAAGGGGGGGGGGGGGTCTTCGCCCACGTACTTCATAAACGAAAAATATCCATGTAAATACAAATAGCCATAAATAAAAATTCAAAATAAATATTTATTCTGAATACCCACTATGTCATAGCTATTGTTTCTATTTGGCTATAAGTATTTTAAATTTTTAATGATTTAACTGTTACTTAAGTCATTGTATACGCATATATCATATGATATTGATATTATATATCATATATATCACTGTATATGCATATATAATATAGCAAAATAATATTAAATTTGATCAAATTTCCTTTTCTTTTCCATATTCGATAGCAATTGTGTCCCTGTGAATGTATAATATCTGGAACAGCAAAGATAACAGATAAGTGGATAAGTTCACAATGCTTCCGTCTAATAGACAGATGCTTTTAATAAGACAGATTATTTGTAAAAACTTCTAAATCAACAGCAAAATTGCACAGAAGAAAAAAATATATATATTATTTTGCAACATAATCTAATAAAGAAAAAAAAAATAGTGAAATGGAAGTCGGTTTCTGAGTTTAATTGCGAATGCGATAAGCAAATTTCTTACAGACATGCACCATCAATTTTGTTTCGACAGCTTGACCGTCCCCAATACAAAGGAACCCCCCTCCTATAGGTCTGTGCTAAAAATAGAAGCGTAGGTATTTTTCGTGAAATGGGAAAAGAAGAAAAGTGAGGAAGATATGAGAGTTAGTTAAAACAAATAATATATATATATATAACCTTTGATAAAATGTGTCTTAAATTAAGTAAAATATCTTTGTCTGTTTTCTACTAAGTTGCAGAGTATTATTTTACGTACTTTTCGATATATTATAATTTAAAAGCCAAAATAATCTATGCACTAATTTTGTATGATCCGGGGAAAATAAATAAATAAATAAAATAAAATTTGACAGAATAATAATAATAATAATAATAATAATAAAGTTGTTTTATACTGCATGCCTCCATTAACTGATGTATTAGAAAATATCATATGGTTGCCACAAACAGTTTTTCAGTATGTAAAACCTTTTATAACTGAAATGTTTTGTCGTACTTCAACATTAAATATCAACTAAAATAATACTTTGACATACAAACGGTCTGTTTCAGTACGTTTATCACACATTTCTGTACAAAAATGCCAAATTTTATGTTTTCATGTGAAACAGTTTTTGCCGTATAAACCTAGAAATCGAAAAGACGCGATAAATTGAAACACGGCTGCGGCACCGGTAGTAACATTTTTTTAGAATAGAGAGATTAAATTAAATATTTTATTTCATTTTAAGTCTTTTATTTAATTTATGTAAATAATTTATTTACAAATTTTTACTATAAATCCAAAATAAAGTTTGTATAAATAAATTTAAAAATATATGTAAATGATTACTGACGCAAAAAAAGTTCGTTGAAAAAAAAAAAAAAAAAATCTTCGGATAAACATTTCTGATTAAAAAAAGTCCTCTTGGAAGAAAAAAAAAAAAAAAGTATATATATATGTATATATATATATATGATAGAATAAATCCATAGGAAGGGGGGGGGGGAGATAAGTGACGATTTGAAGTACATAAAAAAGGGGGGGGGATAAAAAATCCTGAAAAAAGCCGTTTTTTATTTTTCCACGTTCTTCTTTTTCTTTTCTTTTCTTTTAATACTTATTTACAACAGCGCTGAAAAGTGTTTAATATTTTGGTTAATCCGTACTATTCATCTATCTTTCCGTTTTCAAGTTTTAGGAATATCTTTGATAGACTACTTTTAATTCGATATGTGTTATTATTATTCAAGTTCATTGTCTAGCATATTCCCTTCTGAAAATTAAATAACGCGGTTGGGTTTGCGTACAGAAATATTCAAAATAATACCATTACATTATTTTCTCTAAGAGGTATTTCTATAAAGCATATTACAATACTTTTGTGTTACTCAAAACATGATGAAATTAACATCTATTATTCATTTGCAATATATATACCGTATTTTTCGGCGTATAATGCGCAGGTTTGTTAAATCAAGTGTACACCGGAAATATAGTTAAAGCTATTTTTTAACCAGCTTTTGTTTCTTACAAATATATCTTTATTTATAAATTAAATTTTCTGGTGTATAACTCATTTATGTGACATCCGCATTATACGCTGGAAAATACGGTATATATATATATATATATATAACTTTATAGAATATAGTATAATTAGCATTAAAATTTTCATGGCTACACATAAACATTCAGACACATCATGGGATTTAATTTTTTTTTAGAAGGGCATTCAGGTCCTCATTATCGAAAAAGCAATCTTCCTTCCAAATCCAAACCATGTGTATCTGTCTGTCACATTGAAAACATTTACTGAATTTTCCATCTTACAGAATAATACGTAATCATGAGATTTTTCATGTGTTTTTAACATATTTGCGAAAAAAAGAGTGGCATAAAAGTGGTATCGTTCAAAAAGAATGGTTAGTGTGGGTTGCAGTAAAAAAAATATATATGTATAAATAATTAAACCTATTCAGTTTGACTAATTGTGTAATTGGCTTCTGTGAATTTTTGTGGTGGTTTGTTCAACTGTTTGGTTTTCGTGCTCATTCTTTTCATTAAACTCATGATAAATGATATTTATCCATATATAGTATATTCTTTTAGAATGTCGAAAAGGCATTCGAAAATTACCTTTATTTTATGCAGTATTTCACTTTATACACGTAATCTTTTATATTAAAATATTCTAAAGGATAAAGTTGATAAATCTGTAATTTTTTTTATTTTTATAAAGTGAATACAACTATTAATATGTATAGTATAGATGTAGCACGTTTATGTTCTTGATTAAACTACAGAATTTTTATTCTAAGAAAGAGGCAGTCATTAGAGTGGAAGTAATGTTTTTTTGAATCAATAAGAGTGAATCGAAATTTTATACAGTGGAGCACCGTTTATACGTTTTTCAAGGGACCGTTCCTAAAAAACGTATAACTGAAAAAAACGTACAACTGAAAATTCGTTTTAACATTAATACACAATAAAGTGTCATATTAATAATAATAGTCTAATCAATTTTCATGATTTCCTTTACATTTATTCGAATAAGATATATTTTAATTATATTTAAAATATTTTTAAAAGGTTGAATAAAAATTAAATAAGTTTTTTTCAAGATTTCGATTTTAACCTTTAAAGACAAAGCCTTTTGTTCTCTAAATGAAGATGACATTTTTGCAAACGATTAAAAGGAAAGAAATAAAAATAAAAATGTTTATTCAACCGAAATGTCAAATAAACACGATAAGAAAATCTTCTTCTACAGAAGTGAGTAATAAACCTTCAAGTTTACAAAATGCCTATAAAGTTGTGGGCTCTTTTCCTTTCATACCCCATTCCTGGAATCAATTAAAAGAGAAAGTGGGAGATCTTCAAGTGGACACCGGCTACTTGGCTATCTCTGAAAATATCGCTAACCCCCCTTCCCCCCAGGCTATCAATGCAAGTTGCACTTTGTTCTATAGCCGCACATTTTTACCATAGTTCTAAGCAAAAATAATCGAAAAAAAAAAAAAAAAGAATAAAACATAAAGAGCATTCATCTTTTTTTTTTCTTTTTTTTAAATCCTGGAATGAAACTCAAACTTGACATTCTACAAGGGAAAAAAAAAATAAATAAAAAAAACGTATAAGTGAAATTAAGAATTTACTCGTGTCGTATAAACGAAATATTTTAACATTAGAATTCAATGGAATGATTTGGGACCGAAGTCGAAAAACGTATAAATGAGAAAAACGTATAAATGAGAAACGTATAAAAGGTGTTCCACTGTATTATTAAACATATAAGCAAATAATAATTAAAAAAAAATGATTTAAGAAAGGTTTTTTTTTTTTTTTTTTTTTTCAATTTACGTATTGTCTAATTTATTTTCTTTTTCTTTTTCTTTTCATTCTTTCCTTTTTTTTTTTTTTTTTCAATTTATGTATTATCTAATTTCTTTTTCTTCTCTTTATTTCTTTTTTTTTTTTTTTTTTTTTTTTTGTCATTTACGTCAGCTGTTATTAAAGACAATTTTTGGTAAAACATATGGCATTTCAATTAACTGAAATAAACTATTTACTTTTGAGAAAGTGGATTTAATACTATCTTCTGCAGGGGTCAAACTTTTCAGGGGCTACCCCTGAATTCATGGTCTTTGAAAATTCAGTTGTTTCTGAATTTAATTTTAAATTATTTTGTTTTTACATAAATTCCTTATTTTTAATTTTTAATTGACCGCATAACGATAAAAACTTCCCAGATATCACTTATTATATGTGTAAATATGTATTTTTGACATTAGCCATATATCTCAATAATAAGGTTTCATGGCCATTTATTTTGCATGTAAATAGCAATTTTCAGGATTTTTCCATGTTGGGTAGTTTCAACCCCAATATATTAAAAGAATGTATTGGATTCATGAAACTTTTTGGGGTTTGATGAGTTTACAGGTTTTGAGGTTTCCTGAACACGGTTCGACAATCTTTAGAAAATTTCTGCCTCTACGTGTTAGCAAAACTGCGCGGATAATGTCCTTCATGAACCAATGGACTGGATTATAACCATATTTGATATTTGATTGGACACTGACGTGAATGGTAATGTTTAGCTTTTGAGATTTGCATATATGTCGGTAAATTGCTCTGCTATGCTGCAATTTAATTCCGTCTAAAAAAAGGCAATATAAGATATGAAGGCACCAAATTTGACACATACATAAAATGAAAAATATCTAAAACCATGCTGATTCAATTAGAGTGCATATCGGGCGAAAGGTGGCGCTGCTATGCTGTAATTTAATTATTTTTACAGGAAGGCTATATCTCAGTTTTTGTGTTATATATATGCAATAAACTCACTGTGTAAGATATATATTATGATAAAAATATGCTAAAAAATTATATATATATAAAAAAGGCAGTATTGCAGCAGCAATACTTCAATGACTTTCCTAACTAGATTTTTTCGCTGCATGATAAAGGATTGTGTTAGATTACAATCCAAAACAATTAGTACTGGTTTTTAGAGTCAGGCAGGTAAAAAATAGATGTTTCAATATTTTACTCATTATTACAAATAAGCATTTTCTTTCTTTTTATTAAATTTATTTTTTCCGGGTTGGTTAAAAAATATAAATCTTAAAATTGTTTTAAACTAATGCTAAATGAGTATTCAGTTGTACACATTTTTTATTTACTAATTAATTTCGAATATATCGACAAGCTCATTTTTTGATGCCATTGAATCTTCAATTTTGTGTTGTCTCCAATTTTTAAAAATATATGGATTATTATTTTTTTTTTTTTTTCCATGAAGTTTTAAAGTAAAGGCTTTATAACCTGTTTTCAAATAAAATTATTTATAGAACAAGATGTATACTTAAAATTTTAATATTTATTTTGATTTTCTCAAAGGAAAGAAAATCGCATAAAGTTATATCATTTTGAAAAAAAAAAAAGACAGAAAACTTAAACAATGAATTTTATTTTTATTTATTTACTTTTTCTAATTAAAGATTCGGGAAAAGAAAATTATAAGTTAGAAATTAAAACCTAGAAGGTTGCTGGATAATTTTTATTTTAATTTCAAGCAAAATAAAGGTTACATACAAAAAAAAAAAAAAAAAAAAAAAAAAAAAAGACATTTTTTTTTTCACTTTATCTTGTCTATGGGGCATAAATTTCTTTCTTTCGATATTAAGGTTTATACGTATTTTTGGGATATGAAAATCATCTGCTACGGCGGAAAATAATTTTAATAAATAATTTGCCATGCATGAATTTGTATAGGAAAATATAGAAGAAAGTTTTGTGATGATTACAACATAATATTTTTATTATTTATATTCATGTTATTTTACTGTTTTTTCAAAATACTCTTTAAATAAAAATAACAGCTCTATTAAAAAACTTGTCAAATATAAAATTTTGACTTTTAATAGCACTCTTAGTTTATTGCTCTAACGTGCTTTTACAACATGTACATCGAATTATATATAAAATATCGATATATGTGCGACTTAAATTGAGTGATATATATATATATATATATACATATATATAAGAATTTTTTTTAGTCGTAAAATGAACTAAATTATCTTGAAACATTAAATCGAATAAAAAGTTCAAAGTCTTTACTAATGCTTTTCAAATCATGTAAATAAGAATAGACAGTAAAAGGAAACAAAATTAAAAGTCAACATTATTTTTTATTGAAAAACAAAACTTACTTATAACATTAAAAAGACTAATACAAATAGCTAATATTGTTTTAATATAAACAGGGATTTTGGCAGTCGTTGGATTATCATTATATATATTTTTTAATATGGTAGTGTTTGCTTCATAATGCTTCTATCAGAAAATCGATTTTAAACATATTGTTTTACTTGGAAACACTACTAACAGAATTGTTATTGTTGTTATTATTATTATTAGGACTGAGGACTATTAATCTCAATCTACGAATTTTTACGATACCAATTTTACGATAACTGGACATTTATCGAAATCGGAAATTTATCGAAAATATAATTGAATAATTTGAAAGCGATGTTATAATTTGAAAACAACAACAACAACAACAATAATAATAATAATAATAATTAGTCCTCCGTACTAAACTAAATTCTGCTTTTGCCAGAATTTCCTTTTTTTTTTTTTTTTTAAGAAACAAAGGGCTCTGACCCCTGCTCGCTCCGCTCACCAACCCCCGAGGGAGGCTTCAACTCCCCCTGACTCACTTTACTTACTAACCCATGCAAAGCTCTACCCGTCTATTCGCTGCTTTCCTTTCATGCAATATTAATAGTGCATTACACAAGACAAAAGCAGAAAATTATTATAAAAATCCCCATATCATAATCAATCTCAGCCTATCATTTATTTTTATGAAAATTATGCTAGAAATCAGTATTTACTTACTTATTTATTATTATTATTATTTTAATGGAAAGAAATTCATGATATCTAGACCATTTTGAATTACAGCTTTAGTATATGACCCTGTTTATTTATTTGTTACAACCATAGATCCGGACCGCTGTACCCCAGTTAGTTGAGCACTGAGCTCGTAATTGGAAGATTGCGGGTTCGATAATGGAGCTGGCCAAAGACACACTAACGTTGTGTACACTAATGGTTACTGATGTACGTAAAATCTGTCGGGGTCGCAATGTCCTTTATGGTCCCATCAAAATTATACCTTTGGAATCACGGAAGCGGGTAGCCATCCCCTCCGTGTAGGATAAAAAATGTGGTGGCATGTCTCCGGAACATCCCTAGGTGTGCGTCCCAGACCGTCGTCAATTATCCATAGCGCAGTAATGGTACGACGTCAAACCCAACCTACCTAACTTTCTACCTACCTACAACCATGGATCATATTTTAATTTTCCCGTGTAAGAAAATTAATTTTCTAAAAGTAGAGAAAAAATGTTACTGACAGAAACATTGACTTTTTTTTTTTCTTTTCTTTTTTACAACCGTGGTTCCTGGCCGTTTGTACCCCAGTAGGTAAAGCGCCAAGCTGATAGTTGGAAGATTGACGATTCGATACCTCAACCGGCCAAAGACCATTCATCGGGTACATTAATGGAGGCTGGTGCACATGAAATCCGCCGTGGCCGCAAAGACCTCTGTGTTCCTATCAAAACTATACGTCTGAGGATCATCAATGCGGGGAAGCCGTTCTCTCCGTGCAGGATCAAAATTGTGATGGCATGTCTCCGGAACATCCCTAGGGGTGTGTCCCAGACCGCCGCAAATTACCCATATCGCAGTACTGGTGCGACGGTAAACCCAACCTACCTACCTATAACCATGGATCATATTTTAATTTCTCCATGTAAAATGACTTCATGACAGAAGAACAACGTCACTGGGAGAAACTTTTTTTCAAGGTGGCAAATAGAATACCTTCATAAACCTGTCGTTTTTAGTTAATAACTTCTTTAATTAAAGTGATAGATATTTCTAAGCAGCTGAAATGTCTTCCTTGGAGTATTCGGAGCGCATTGATACCTCTCATGACGCGAAGGACCCTGCCCTCCGGGAGAAGATGCTGTCGCAGACAAAAAATTTTGACTCCAGCGATATTAACTTTTTTTCAATATATAGGATAAAGAAAAGAAAATTAATAGTAATCAGTTTCGAAACGGACAGTATAAAAAAAGTTCTTTTAAACAATTTTGAATTAGGAAATGAAAAGCGCGCGTGCAAAATGAAAATAATAATAATAATAAATTGAAATTTAATTTTTCCGACTGAGTGAAAATAATACCTGGACCGGGACTCGAACCCCGGAACTTTGACTTACAAGGTCAAGGCTCTACCAATTGAGCTATCCAGGCCGACATCCCGGTCAGCATTACTCACTCAGACAACCTTTTTGGCAGAAACAATCTGGTCTATCATTTAGATAGCTCAACAGAAATAAGCCGCAGGAAATAGAATGAAATACAATTTTTTAAATAAAATCACACAATCAACTGTGGAAGAAAATCATATTTATTGAAATTTAATTTTTCCGACTGAGTTAAAATAATGCCTAGGCCGGGACTCGAACCCCGGACCTGGATAGCTCAATGTCGGCCTGGATAGCTCAATTGGTAGAGCCTTGACCTTGTAAGTCAAAGTTCTGGGGTTCGAGTCCCGGTCCAGGCATTATTTTCACTCAGTCGGAAAAATTAAATTTCAATAAATATGATTTTCTTCTACAGTTGATTGTGTGATTTTATTAAAAAAAAAAAAATAATAATAAGATTTATAAATAGACAATATTTAATCTCGCGGACTCAGTTCAATGACACAAAAAGAAAAAATTACGACATCAGTCTAATGAAATTAACTTTTTTTTTTTTTTCTTTTATTATTATTATTATTACTATTACTATTATTATTATAGTATCTTGGGGCAATTTAAATTGCATTTATAACTAAAACTTGCTAAACAGAGATTTAAAATAGGTTCAATCGTAAGGATAAATTATTTTCAAATTTTGAAAAGAATTTTTTAGATTTCCTGAAATTCTATGTGACACTGATGTCTGCATTTTGATTGGATGTACAATGTCATGCAGTAAAAGATAATTTTTCTAAAGGGGGTTTGTTACGTTTGTGAGTTTTGACATGTACGAAAGCTTCAATAGGCCCGTTTGTTGCAAAGCAGGCGGGTACAATTGGAGTGGAGAAGGGGATATGACTATTGTAAATACAAAAAATAGAATATATATATATATATATATATATATATATATACATATATTCTAATTTAGCAGGAACGTCATTAGATCGGTTACAGTAGTGATTGCCTTTCCAGTACAAAATGCCGAAATTTTTAATAAAGCTATAATAATAAATTTAACACTAAAAATCTTCGATTAAAAAGAGTCATTTGCAGACATCTCTATTTTGTTAATTTTTATTTTCAATTGATCCACAATACCATAACAGAATTCTTGATTTCTACTTTTATATTTTATTTAATATGTGGGCTCCTTTTATGAATATTTCTTTTAAGGGTGATTTTTTTTTCCTGAGTACTTTTTCCTGAGTAGTTTTTCCCCGTCGGACCTTTTTTCCAGGGTGATTTTTTTCCGTGGGAACTTTTTCGTCTCCCATTAACTCTATTATTATTTTTTTTTTTTTAATTCATTTAGGACAATATGAAATACTTTATATTTATTTCAAATGTACAATTAGTTTTAAAATGGTACTTGCAGTAGTAAAGATGCAACTTTTTAAAGAGCATTTTTGCTAGAATATGATTTACCCAGACACATTGATAATAAATAACTTATGTGATTAATGCAAATATTTTAAAAATTTCATTATTACTATTATTATTAATGCACAATTTTATTATTTATCTCTATACATTTAAGGCATCGCTAGAGTTATAATGGCTATCGTGATTGCGGAAATGAATTTCGTGGCGAAAATGCTACTTCATCTCCAAGTTTTAAAAACCTTTAAATTGGTCATACTAAAGATAATCCCATTTAGCTAATCGTTTAACTATGTTATAAAGATGTTTTTTTATCACTTTAGAAAATGCTAGTCTATCTATATGTGTGTGACAAAAAATTTGTGGCGGAGAA
>OZ005649.1:378481486-378909486 GCA_963930645.1 Salticus scenicus | reverse complement strand
ATATATATATATGTGTGTGTGTGTGTGTGTGTGTGTGTGTGTGTTCAGAATAGTTTCACTCTTCAGATTTATAATCGTTTAAGAATATAACTTTTTGAAGTAATATAAAAGTAAATTGATAAGCTAGGTTTTAATAAATTTCATAAAATCTGTCACAAACGAAAAATGACATTCTTGTAATTAAATTTATATTTTTTGAGATACACTCTTTTCTAAATTAAATTTCGGAACTGATTTGTCTCTTTCCTCTGTCATATTTTTCCTTTAAAAAAATGAATGTCTCATGTAATTGGTAGTCTAAACAAGAAAAAAAAATCACGCGGCTGGTATAGAATATAAAACACTTTCTGACTGTACTTACTCTATTCATTGTTTAGTTTTAAATAATTTAATTTTTTTATTGTATCAAAAACTAAAACTATTGCAAATTCGATTCGAATAATTGCTACTTATATTTAAAACATATCTGAATATTTGTATGTTGTGTTATAAATCAACCATTATAACTAATCACATCGTATTCTGTTGAAAAATTGCGTTTGTGCATTAGTCAAATGCACAAAAGCAAAATCATTATGTTTGTGAAGGATACAGATCTCAAGTATACTTTCAAGTAATTAATTTCGTAGTCTGTTATGCATCTAAATTGTTTGTAAGTCCCTGTACACAAACCATTGCTGCTAAATATGACATTTGTTTTAATTATAGAAGCGATGATCTCAGAAAAAACTATATTAACAACTTTACTCTTTATGAAAAAAAAATAAAAGCTAACTATAATTTGAGCAACCTTTCATATTGTCTAAAAATAGAATAAGCGAAATATAATGTTATGAAATTTAAAATATTAAAAGAAAAAAAAATCGTTTATAATACAATTGAAAATGACTTTCGACCAATTTTTACTTAGTTTTTATAAAAAATATTTGCATTTTGCGTAACCCTGGAAAACAATCTTTTACGTTAATAATATTTTATTCCTCAAGAAACATACTTCTGTGTACCTGGAAAATGAATGTTAATTCTGTTATGTCCTTGGCCACATAAAAATCTTATACTATTAAGTGAGCAATATTTGTATATATATATATATATATATATATATATATATACATTTTTTTTCCACTGTTCTCGAAAACGGTAGCTCGGACAATCACGTGATTTAACAGAAAGGTGCCCACCGTAGGGTCATTGTGCACATCGAAGTCAGATTTTCGAATTTTTGATTAGTTCTCTTTTAACTAATAAAAATATGAAAATAAAACTTTCCATTTCTATAATGACGCAGAATGGAGAATCTTAGGAGAGATTTGATTGGTTTATTCAATTTTCATTGATTTGAGTGTATTTTACATTGAACGTAGATTGTATTTTACGTTATGAGGAATTACAAGAGATTAGAATGGTTTATTTGATTTTCATTGATTTGAGTGTATTTTACGTTGAATTAGAGCTACGTTATGAGGAATTACGAGAGGTTTGATTGGTTTATTTGATTTTCATTGATTTGAGTGTATTTTACGTTGAACTTGAACTACGTTTAGATTTTATTTAAAAATATTTGAATTTTTAATATTTTAATATCATACGACTTTTACAGAGAAAAATTACGATTAGCGCCGCAGGCATGTTTTTTGGTAAAAATTTTCATGGGTCTCTGGCCAGCTAGCTGGTGAACCCAGCTAGTATTAAAAATGCTCAAAAGAAGTTTACCTTACTCACAGTGTATATGGATTCTTTTGCGAGTCACTTTTCACAAAAATGTAACATTACTCTATAATAAATACAAAAATTTAGAATAGTTAAAAAAGAAATTACATAGATGTCCATAGAGGCATTTCTGTTATCGCACAATATATCTGAATATTTTATGTGGTCTTATCTATGGGCGTAACTATGATTAAGGCAAATTGTGTAAAGTGTCACAAGTATACATACAAAACTTAATGTAATGATGTTGAGGTTGGGAGCAAAGGAAGCGTAATACAGAAACCATTTCAAAACAAGGAGAGAAAAAGGGGGGAAAATAAGTGGGGGGGAGTTTCTCAGTTTTAAAAAAAGACTATAATATTTGTAATTTTCAATTTATTGAAGTGAAAGCTTCTTTAGGCGCGTTCAGCACTTTTGGGTGAACAAAAATCATGGAACTCGCGTCATCGTCACCGAACGCTTTCCATTTGAAGTGAAAACTTCTTTAGGCGCGTTGAGCACTTTTGGGTGAATAAAAATCATGGAACTCGCGTCATCGTCACCGAACGCTTTCCATGAGCTATATGTATACTGTGTATATATGTACATAGATATACCTCCGTGCGTTATTAGTATACATTATATATATGCAAAGAGTATATCTCTCTACATATATATCCATATATGTAGCGCACGGCGCGGCATGCCTCATATATATATATATATATATATATATATATATATATGTGTGTGTGTGTGTGTGTGTGTGTGTGTATAAAATGTATACGAATGCGAGTAGTACATTGGCTACTGGCATCTGTCTCTTTCTAGTTCTATACTCTATGTATGTATGTACTTTTTCCACTGTATATACATAGTTCACAAAGTACAAGAACGTGTTTTTATACAGACTGTTATATTCTTCTTTTTGCTTTCAATATAAATTTAAAGTTTAAATGATTAAAGTTTAAATTGGTCATTAACACTTCTTTAAAAACCAAAAATAATTGAAAAATAATAATCAAATAGCTCGACGATACAATTCACAAGTTACTTAGTTTTCACTTCTATCGGCAGTCCCCAAAGACTGCCCCGCATTTTTTTTTTTTTTTCTGTTACTTTTGTTAGTTTTCTTTCCGTTCAGTGAAGTACAAGGAGTTAGTAGTATTGCTAAAATGTACATATAATTTTATACAATTAATTTTCCATATAATTACTAAAGAATATTCCAATTTCTATATGGTAATATATTTGTACCATTTCTCATGCCGATCCATAATAGTATAGTAATATGAAAGTAATCCCCGGTATAGTAATTAATTTATTTTTTGTAAGTTGAATGTGATATAATAATTTACATTATAACATTATCTATATAAAAGTATTTCATATCATATGAAAATTATGGTTTCTAAATGATGATAATATATACTTTCTTCGGATTTATAACCAGTATATAAAAAATTACTTTTTGAATAATTTAAACGAAAAGGGATAACTCTTATTTCAATATGTTTCATAAAATTTGTCCTAAAAGACATATGATATTTTTGCAATTAAATTTAACTCTTTCAGGTTAAATTGGTTAAATTAATCTTTCAGTTTGTACTCTTTTCTAAATTGAATTTCAAAATTAATTTGGTTTCTCCCAATGTCTTTTTTTCCTTATAAAAACTGTCGAATGTTATTAATTGAAGGAAAAAAAAAGACTTTTCTTTTCAATTAAATAATTTTAAAAATTAAATAATTCAGCGTATTTAGCTATTCGGTTTGTAAAATGCATTCAAGAAAACCATAAAAGACTTTCCAGATACTTGAATACAAAACCTCATATTAAACAAGAATGTCCAAAAATTTAAAAACTACAAAGTTCTTCAAAAATGTCCGAATAAACCAAAATGAATTTAAATAATTTAGAAAAAAAAATTCTACTGGAATTAATGAAATATTAAATCTAAACTTCATATTTCAGTAACTTTAGTAGTTGACAAATATGCTAAATATTTAAAATCTTGTGATCTTATTCCTTTTTAAAATGTACGGGAGAAAAGTACATTAATAAACGAAGCAAGTTAGTCTAAAATCTATTTTATCATAACCTCCTAAACTATATGCCTGCCACGTGGCTAGGAAACTTGGCAACAGTTCAAGCGGTAGACAGCGCCACGTGGTACAGATTGTTCGACTTTTTTATTCAACAGTCAACAATAATTTTAAGATTTGATATATGATATATATAATTGACATTTCTTCGATTCTATTCGCATTTTATGTATATCAAATCCCACTTTTAAACATTTTTGGTGGCTGTTGAATAAAAAAGTCGCGCAATCTGTACCAGGTGGCACTGTCTACCGCTTGAACTGTTGCTAAGTTTCCGAGCCACGCTGCAGGCTACTAGTTTAGGAGGCTATCATTTTATTTTTAAGTAACGTTTATTTAGTTCTAAAAATTAGGGAAATAAAACTTATAACAGTCGCCAATGTATGGTGTAGCCACGTTTTCTAAGAATAGCAGTGAAAACGAGTACAAAAAGTTGGAGAGGTTCCAACTTTACCGGAAGGTTGAAATCTGGAAAACATCCAGTAATTCGGCGCACTGTTATTGCTTATTTTCTCTGAATCATATGACTGCCACCCCTACTCGTATTTTGACACTGGACTCATTGAGTTAGCACTTGCGCAGAAGCTCCCATGGTTTCACGAAATGTGGCTGAAGAATATTTATATTCTAAAGGCAATATTAAATTACGGGCGAAGTGAGTGAAAAATTTGCTATTTTTACCCTGTGAGTGAAAAATATGCTCACATAAGAGCATTTATAAATATTTCTTACTAAATTCGTTACATTTCTTTACTAGTGAAATTATTTAAAAAATTTTTTGATGTTTACAAAATTATTCCAATTATTTATATATACATTTATATATAAGGCTAATTTTGTGATTTTTAAAAGAAATACTATTATCTGTTTCTTCATTTAAAAACTAATAGAAATAGACAAATTCTACACTCTTTTATATTTCTGTTATGGTAATTCCATGCTCATTTAAATTTATCTTTTTAAAGTACTAATTTTGTTGCGTACGTTTTTAATAATAAAAATTATACATAAAAAAATTATAAAAAAAGTAATTAACTTGAAGAATTTTTGAGAAAATTTCAAATAAGTTAAATACGATTTTTTTTTAAATTAATCATTTTAAAGATAGTTACCAAATTATAAAAAGAAAAAATACTTTGCTATATTTGTTTAATTTTTATGACAGAAAGTTACTTACTTCGATAATTTTTCTTTCAGACTGTTATAATACTTAAATATGTAATTATTATGTAATGGAAAAGAAGCTGACAATAGATAAAACTTATGAGAAATATTTTTTCTTTAAAAATCGATGTACATATAAGAATCAAAATAATGTAACTTTTTCTAAATTAAATAACGGTTAAATAATATAGAGAAGAATTTGTAATTAAAAAAGGTGAATTTAAAATTCAATAAAATAAAACTAAGTATACTTATTTAAGAAATATAATTAAATTATATAATTATATATGCCTTACGTCGAGTCCTCCGTTAAGCTTTTCGACCGGGCGCCTGGCCATCTTCAGTGACCTCGTAGACAGCTAGCTTTCTTAGTGTTGTTTACTTTCATTATGTAGCGCCCTCTCTGGTTCAATAGTTGATTAGCTTCTAAATCGTTGCATGAGCACTCCTTGATCATAATTCCGATGGGGTTCGCAGAGTTGAGTATTTATAGTTGTAATAATAAGATAATTTTCATATATTCTTACAATCTATAATTATCGTTGAATTTCTTAATTTCCGTTAGAGCTGTAATTATCTTTCCATACTTTATATCGTTTTCGTGTTTCTTTATTCTGTTTTTAATTTTTCGTTTGGTCATTGCTATGTAATATCATATTTCATTATTATCGGTCGCGCTCGTCTTGCTTTAAATCGTTTGCACTCGTGGCCTCTCCCGATCTTTATTGATTTATTACCTGTTATAATTATAATTATATAAAACGATAAAGATGTAACAGGATATTACAATATATTACATTTATAAAAAGAGATAAATCTCTTTAATAAAATTAATTATGTCTGTGATTAAACAATAAATAATCACACTATTAAACTAAAATAAAGACTAAATGTTTCGTTATGTATAGCTCCTTCTAGTGATCTTATGATTCGGCGTAATAAGGGACATATTCTCTCATTCTTTAACATATTTAAAGTATGCATGTACCTGAACATACAAATTCTGTTTAATATTGTAATATTATATACTATCTAAATTGAAATATTATATTTCAATCTCTGTATTATTCCTCAACATATTTATTAAGAAAAATCGGCGTCTAATTAAATTGAAGTATTTCTGTGTATTAAATATACTGAAATATTGAGCAAAACTGTGCATTTAACTCACGTAACCATCCACAGAAATGTTTTATATCCTAAAACCATTTTTACGTAAAAGCTCCTAGAGGAATTCCTCACTCTAAATAACCAGTTTCATTCTATAACAAAGTCTCTAGTTCTTTATATGTTGGAATGATGGCCATTAACAAAGTCTGCAGGGTAAAAAGTTGAACGTGGAATTATTTTTAAAAAAAGTATTGTATAATCGATATGAACGATTGACAAATATATACTCAAACAAATTTCAGCATTTTTCTTCTATAATTTTACAGTATCAAAAATATTCCCGATTTATGTTTTCTTTTTAGAGAAATAAGTATATAAAGACACACATTTGTCCACTAATAATGATGAATAAATGAATAGAATAGAAAAAAAAAGCTTCGATACATGTTATTATAAAAGATTCTATTATATTATATATATGATAAATATATAATCTATTAAAATAATAATGACTTATATTCTCTTTGTGTAAATATATTATCATGTCTTTCATTATACAGGCATGATTTTAATTCCTTTTTATATTATTGTATTTCTTTTACATTTTATTAAACGAGGTTTTTTTATTTTCTTTCTGACTTAATAATCCTTTTACTGTTACTATATTCTGTAATACGGGGATAAGTGTTTTTATTTTTATTTTTTATTTTATATTTTATACAATATAATATTTTGCAAGTGTTCAATATTAATTCAGTAGCAACAATGTATCCATAAATTGAAAGAAATAGCCATCGTTGGATAAATGTAATTTTTGTGCCTGAAAAGTGTAAAAAACTAAGCAATCAAAATTTGTAATTTAAAAAAGCTTTAAAAACTTTTAACTTAGATAAATATTCATATTATAAAGTACATTTCTAGTTTAGTTCTATTTATTTTTTTAGTAAACTTTTAGTAAACTTTTTTATACGTCATTTTGTTGAGGAAAAAAAATAATAAAAATAAATAAATTATTATTCTAATCGTTACAAAAATATTAATTATTCAATATCTCTGATATTTTTTGCTCTTTTTCGTGGCTATAATCGTTCTATCGTGTATAAAAATCCCTATATGGATTCAAAAAAGCCTAAAAGTTCTGCTTTTTGAACTTGAATGACTATTATCTCAATATTATAGTTCTACTACTATTTTGTAATTATGTTTCGTTTAAAATATAATGAATACGTTCAAATATATATAAAAAAAAAATTATCTTCTTTTAAAGGTCCCGTTCCTATTGCGTACCGATCTATCATTTATTTTATTCTTTTTTTTATTCATTAAGTAGTAAAGGTCATATTGAACAAAACTCGAATGCGTTTAAAATACAGAATAAATGAGCATTGTCCTAATGATCGAAATGAAGAAATATCTAGATCATACACTGCTTCGTACTTCTACTCTTATACGATAACTCTTTTGTACCTCCTAAAGCTAACACTATTTGTTCTTCTATCCATGCTTGTTAGTTGGATATCCACGAAGCCTTTCCATTTTCAAAACTCAAAAAAAAAAAAAAAAAAAAATAAATAAATAAATAAATAAAAACCTTTTGAATGATATTGCTACAAAATCTCTCATATCTGATGCTTGACACTGAATCGCATCACATGCTCCCAATCGTTGCTTTGTTGTTATTGTTGTTATTATTATTATTATTATTATTATTATTTGCATTTGCATTTGCCAATGATTATTCTTACTTCTATTAATTTATGAGTAATTTTCTTCCTTTGTTTTTAGTTTTTCCTATATACATAAGAAGGAAATATTGTATTCGTGAAAATTTATTTCTTCGATTTTCGATGTAATTACAGGTTTCGTAATATGCTGAAAACTATTTCACCTAATCTGTCCGCATATTACTAAGATTTTGGGTTAATATATCTCGCGAATTGAAGTCAGGTATTCAACCAAATTATATATTTTGTTGAACCGTCCCCCAAGAAATAGCCCAACTGTACTGTTGTATCTCCCCTTTTAACGAAGGATATAACTCAGTTTCTATAATAAATTAATTAAAAACACTTTAAAAACACGTTAAAAATACATTTATTAAAATATCCAAAGCTTTTCGCCTATATACAAGAAGGCATCATCAGGGAGTTTGGTTTGACACATACTTCAGAGCAGTTATATGTATTTTTGAATCACATGGTTAACAGTTAAGTTCATACATAAAATATATTCAACTCGAAGTCAGAGGCTGGATCTATTTCAGGAAGAGGAGGTGCTACACTTGGACGCTGGAGCTATTTGAAGGAAGAGGAGGTGCTACACTTGGATGTTGGGAACTATTGCAGGAAGAGAAGGTGCTACACTTGGAGGTTGGAACTATTGCAGGAAAAGAAGGTGCTACACTGGAGGTTGGAACTATTGCAGGAAGAGAAGGAGCTACACTGGAGGTTGGAACTATTGCAGGAAGAGAAGGAGCTACACTTGGAGGTTGGAACTATTGCAGGGTGACGAAGTGTTACACTTGGAGGTTGGAACTATTGCAGGGTGACGAAGTTTTACACTTGGAAGATGGGGAGCCTGTAGAAACATCAGATTGCAAATGCAGGAAATGAAAATTTATTAAATATGTGTTTTGAAGATTCGCCTGAGGCTATTGAAGAGTAAAACTATCTTGAACTGGAAAAAACAAGATATTAGTTATTTTATAATATGGTGCCAAATTATTGGCAAAATTGCAGCATCTTTTGAATTTATTGAATTTTTATGTTTAATTATATTTATAGCTTCACAAAAATATAGTTCTTGGATCGTAGGAGGGGCCGAAATAATTTTGGCGTTATCCCACATAGGAGTAGCGTTAGGGTTATCATAAATAAAATCAACTAGAGTAGAACTTCTTCCTTCCTTTAAATTACGCTTATGTTCTTGAATTCGTTGTGTTAAAGTTCGCTTAGTTTGCCAAAATTATTTCAGCCCCTCCTACGATCCAAGAACTATATTTTTGTGAAGCTATAAATATAATTAAACATAAAAATTCAATAAATTCAAAAGATGCTGCAATTTTGCCAATAATTTGGCACCATATTATAAAATAACTAATAGCCTGTTTTTTCCAGTTCAAGATAGTTTTACTATTCAATAGCCTCAGGCGAATCTTCAAAACACATATTTAATAAATTTTCATTTCCTGCATTTGCAGTCTGATGTTTCTACAGTCTCCCCATCCTCCAAGTGTAAAACTTCGTCACCCTGCAATAGTTCCAACCTCCAAGTGGAACACTTCGTCACCCTGCAATAGTTCCAACCTCCAAGTGTAGCACCTTCTCTTCCTGCAATAGTTCCAACCTCCAAGTGTAGCTCCTTCTCTTCCTGCAATAGTTCCAACCTCCAGTGTAGCTCCTTCTCTTCCTGCAATAGTTCCAACCTCCAGTGTAGCACCTTCTTTTCCTGCAATAGTTCCAACCTCCAAGTGTAGCACCTTCTCTTCCTGCAATAGTTCCCAACTTCCAAGTGTAGCACCTCCTCTTCCTTGAAATAGTTCCAGCGTCCAAGTGTAGCACCTCCTCTTCCTGAAATAGATGCAGCCTCTGACTTCGAGTTGAATATATTTTATGTATGAACTTAACTGTTAACCATGTGATTCAAAAATACATATAACTGCTCTGAAGTATATGTCAAACGAAACTCCCTGATGATGCCTTCTTCTATATAGGCGAAAAGCTTTGGATATTTTAATAAATGTATTTTTAACGTGTTTTTAAAGTGTTTTTAATTAATTTATTACAATATGACACGTGTTTTTCATGCAACTCCGAATTGGAGTTTATTTATTTATTCAGTTTCTATAGTGCATAAGTGCAGAAAAACTAATATAACTACGGACTATTTTTAAAAACTACGTTGATTTAACTTCGGTGCATATCTATTACCAGATTGCGCTGCTTTACTGTAATTGTCTACAGGAGAGAAAACCTCAGTTTTCATGACGTATACATGTTTATAACTGCGTTTAGGAGATTGATATCCGGAAGAAATTTGCAGATTAAATTTGAGTGCATATCATAAGACAGGTACAATTGGATTGCTGCAGTATTTAACCTTTGCGGGAAAACTATATTTCAGCTTCAATGATGTACAAGAAGTACGGCTAGAATATACAAACAAACTAAACAATAATGAATTTATATAAACATTATAAAAAATAAAAGATTGTGAAATGGTGTTTCCTTTTTATTTCTCTTTTTCAATGACAAGTAAAAAATACACTATTTAATACGAGCATCATTTTTTTTTTTTCATCAGCAGGTTGGAACAATGCTCTTAAAAAGACGTTAAATACATGTATGTAAATTCAGCTGTTTTAAATAAATTTTATCCACCTTTATATCGCCATGAATACAGATGCTATTCAAATACTAATGAATGCAGATGTATAATTAAAAGAATCCTCATAACCAAATATTACAGTTACAATGCATTTCATATATTTACAGGGTGTTTCAAAATATTTATGTTTTTTTAATTTTTTAATAATACCTTTTGCGTCTGGGAGAAAATTTTCGCTAATATATATATGTAGGGCGTAAGATTTTTTTTACACCCCCTGAAGCAGGGTTGCCAGATGGATACTACAATCGTATTGTTTACCACCACTTGTTTTATATTAAAGCAACTGCTTTATACAAAAACTAAAACAAGTGTAATTGAACCAATAGACTGATACTGTAAACATTTAGTGGCGTTAAAAATTTAAATTGTAGTATTCACCTGGCACTCCTGCCTGAAGTTGGAAAAGAATCTATCAAATACTTCTTTGGATTTTTGACAAAACGTCGAAATTCGAAAGTGTCTAAATAGTTTTTCGTGTAAAATGATACAACGCGTTTTATAAGGACTCTTTTCCCTTCTAAACTTTAAATGGTTTATATTATCAGAAAAGATTAAAAATACAAAAATACGTTTAATGTTGATTGCAGTCTACATTATTTGAACTCAACAAGCAAACAATAGAGGAGAGTGGGGTTGAATGGGACGCAAGGTGAATGGGACAATAGCAAAATTTTTATGTTTTGCAAGCACCGAAAACTTGCCAATTTTTCTGATATATGGCAGCGCTGAGGTCATTCATCAAGTGTAGTTTCAGAATTGTGCTATTCATAGAAGTGCAGAAAAAAATTAAAGTGTCTTTTTCAGCTGCCAAAGTAAATTTTTACTGATTCAGTTAGATAGCAGTTAAGAAATTAATTATTTGCTTAAAGTTGATATAACTCTTATATGGTGAAAAGGCATAATATTTTATTGTGTTTGTGATATACAAGAAGAATATTGACAATTGTTCATTTAGCCTATTTCCTGCTTTATATGATAATGTGATGGTTGGGATAAACGGGACACTTTAAATGAGGATGAATGGGTTATTCCCCGCTATGTACTAATTTGAAATTTTACACAAGAATTATATTAAAACGCAAATTAGAATATTGATTATCAGGATTTTTATTTTTGTGTACTTAGAAAACAAAAATGAAATTAATTATTCTGATTTTTGTTTATAATAATTATGATTAAAAAAATTATAAGTTAGAATATTCAATGCAAATTAAATCAGTAATTAAAATAAATAAATAAATAAATCACAATTTCAATCAAGCTGATTAAATAAATTCTGGTGATTATTAATGTAATACAGAATAGAATGTTGATTTTCCTGATTAGTTTGAAACAAAAATTTATCTGGATAATTTGTATTCTATTATAATCATTTATCTCATTATAGTGTCTTATTTATTTATTTATTTTTAGATTAGGTCTTATTAGATTAAATTACCAAAGACTAGAGCACTAGGAACTGCACGAACCAAAGGACTTTTGTCTTTTGATGTTAATTTGAGTCAATACATCAGTTTATGTTAATTTCAGTAAATTCGTAGTGTGTAATAAAATCACATAAACCAACTTAACTTTAAAAATTTATTTACTTTCCATTTTGTTTTCTTTTCTTTGTGAACTCCAGTCCTGTCCCATCGGGACAGTGCACATGCATGTAAAAAAAAAATATTATTAATTAAAAATGATAACATTTTACTAAAGTTAGTATGTTTATATGTAACTGCTTACTGAAGTGTACTTATGAGCAGTGCTGCAAAATTCTGAATTACCGACATTATCAATAAAAACATGAAAAATGTCATCGTATCTTCACACAAATTCATACGCAAATTGTACTGGGCCTATATTAGCATATTCTAAAGTTATAGATAATTTTATTCGTTTTACTGATACAGGGTGATCCCATATATTATTGATTTTTCTCAATTTTTTACCTGCCCCCTAAGCGTTGTCTCAAACCAAGCTTCCATGAAAGACATGAGGAAGACCCAGTTCTTTAAATACTCAATGTTTAAAACATTTAATCGAGAAGTAAGATTTTAAATTGAAAAAGACTGGTCGTTTGCAAACCATACTAAACTTTTGAGTAGTAGTGTACTACCCACTTCTTCAGCTCAAAATTAGATAGACTTAAAACGATGGCTGATATTTTTTTCATTAATATGCACCGTTTAAGTTTTCGCAAAGATGTAAAACATTTATGTAACACCCTGTATATATCTTTATTAATGTTAGAAAAAAAAACTTTTTAAGAATAGGATAAAAAATATAAAGCAAAGAATACAGATGAATGCAGAATATAAAAGTAATTTTTATGATTAAAACTCTCATCACTATAAAATATTTCGTAAACTGAATAGTTATGATAGTCAGAAATTAAAGGTATATCAAATGGGACAAAAAATCGAGATATAGAATTTTTTCTAAAATAATCATGTGCAAATTTGATATGTTTGACGAATTAATTATAAATTTCACTTTGGAAGTTAACGAAAATTTCTTTATTGGGAACAACATTTCATGAAAGTGTTTCAAACGTACTGGCAAGAATTAATGCTTTAAAAAAGATTACGTATAAAATAGCTCTCCAAAAGCAAAATAATATAAATGTCATAATGATCATCAAAATCGGAAATAAATAAACTTAATTCATGAATGAACAATACATAAGGTGAAGTTTACAATAATTCAAATCATATTCACTTTTAAGTAATAAAATATTATGAGCGTAGTCAATTCCTCATATGCGAATATGAAAAAAATGTTGCAGAGTTATTTACAGTTAAAGCATGTTAGTAGAAAATAAAGCGAAAATTTAAAAACATATTTTAGTTCACATTTATTAAAATTTTAAAACATTTATGTAAATTTATTTAATCGAACAATTACTCAAGTCTTCAAAGAATTAATTTAACTTTCATTTTTACAATCTGACATATTTCATTATAATTGAAAACTGAAAAACGTAAAAAAAATAAGTATTTCGTCGATATTCTGGTGATGAAAAAATCTTTTAATGCAGATTCTTTTCTTTTCTTTTTTTTTTTTTTTTTTTTTTTATAGTAATGTTGTTATCAAATTCTAGAAAAAACTGATTCTTTTTCTTGTAAAAGAAAATTGAATTAATATATATATATATATATATATATATATATATATATATATATATATATATATATATATATATATATACAGTATTTTCAAAAATTCCAATGATTATAGATATCAACCAAAAAATAAATAAATAAATAAAAACATAAACTTCTTATTATTTGTTTTATATTTGGTATCTTTTATAAATTTTAAAGATCTTAAGTATGTGTATGTATATATATACATATATGGACGTTTTATAAACTCAAAATGCTTTTAGTTAAAAACGTTGTTATATTATTAAAATTAAATGCCTAATCAAAATATTATCATATTATTTGACATTTGTTAGCAAATTAAATGTGTAAAAGAAAGGCTGTTAACTGCTCAGCAGATATCATTGATTACTGTCATATGAACTCGCAAGAACATATAAAAAATTGAAGAAAAATAACAAAAAATGAAAAATTTACAACGTAAAAAACAAAAAATTATAATTAAAATAAATCGGTGTGACAGCGATTTATAGAATTATAGCTGTCAAATTGGCAGGTTTAATTAACGAAAAAATGTCTATTCAGCTACATGGTATACGGATGCTGTAATATGTGAGTTTTAGACGTTGAATTGAATTTCGGAAATTTTATCCAAAGTTTTGCATACTATATCTTATCATAACGCAACCATAATTAACTATAAAGAATAATAAGATACTTTTAATTTGGAGATAATAGTGGCAATAAACATGTTTTCATTTATCTATCCATTATGTTTACCGAAATCCGAAAAATAATATCGTGTGTGTTTCACTGTCATGAACATTTTTCCTTCAACTGAATGCATCTGTTTACTAAATTTTGTCTGGGCACATTGATGTCGTGTCAGAAGTTTTATACCTGAGCACAGTAATGACATAAAAACTGGAGAACAATGCTTCTGAGTCCCAAAATCAGTCTGGCCCATTTAAGTCACACCTCTTCAAATCTCATTGAACGCAATCAGCACAGTGTGAGTGTGTGGCAAAGGGCTCTCCAAGTCACTATTATTTCTCTTGTACCTTAACCTTACGTTGGAGCATTATAAACCCACCTGACAAACCCTCTGATTGGCTCTTTAATATTATTTACCGCCCTCCGCTACTAAAACTAACGAAAATATTTGATTTCTTAATGGACATTTCCAACCTAACATCCTAACCTCCCATGGCAGTTACTAGGACCCTAAATATCATAAGTTACAGATCTTTGGTAATTTGAAACTGTAGAACGACAAGTCAGAATATATTTTATTCGCAAAAATCTGTATAAATGACAGAATACATCAATTACTCACGCATTGGTGAATTATCTATATCTAAAAATAACTGCTGTTGATACATGCAAAAGACAGTTTTTAATTTAATTTTATTTAGAAAATCAATTAACATACTTTATAGTTAAACAATAATAACCAATTAAATATAATATAATAAATTATTCTTTTCATAAATGTATTTTTTTTTTTCTAAATATTTTATTAAAAATAAAATAGTTGATCTTGAATAAAAAATAAATTATTTATTTCTTGATATATAAAAAAAATTGTCTGTGTGTGTATTTATGTACACTCTGGAGCACAGATCGCTAGTCGGATTGCTACAAAATTAAACAAAGAAGCACTTCGAGGCAATGTAGAGGGGCAACTCATCGAAGAATTTTTAATATTGGAATTTCAATTTATGTGTGTTTTAACCATTTTGACACAACTATATATTTCAAAACTGGATGAATGTATTCCCAAGTTAAATTTAATCTAACACCAACTACGGTTATTTTTTTTTTTTTTTCACTGAAAAATGTTAGTATTCAGACCATTTAAAAGTTTAAATTTTGGAATTCTTGAAATTGTAACATCTGAAATTTAAATAGATTTTATGAACATTATTTTATACAACTTTGCTATTTACACATTAAGTCTGAAATCAATGTTTAACAAACGAAAGCCAAAATCAAGGATTCTAAAAATAGTACTATATTATAAAAATAGTAATAAAACCATACTTTTCAGCATATCAAACTATTTATAAAATATCTTTACATTCCGACATTTCGGTTAATATTCAATTGTTAACCATCTTCAGGGAAATGATGTACATAAATCAAATTAAACCATTCTTGGATATCATAACTGGTTTTAATAAGATATTTTAACTAGTTTGATATGCTGAAAAGTATGGTTTTATTACTATTTTTATAATTTAATTGACAGCATATATAAGTGGAATATATTTCTTTATTATACATATATATATATATATGTGTGTGTGTGTGTGTGTGTGTGTGTTATGTATTCATTCATGCCTTTCACGTATAATTTATTTCGATTTTGGAAATGCATACATTAAAAATAATGAAATAAAATTGCAATTCTCGTCAAATGATGCATTCAAGGAAGAACTTACGCAGAAGAACGTATGCTTTCTTTGTGTAAATGCATATAAAAAAAAATTCTTGACTCAGGCCTCCAAAAAAGAAAAAGAAAACTGAAAACTCTTTGTCTTCAACATGAAGATGCGCTATGCATTTATTCTGATAAAAGATCAGAGATGATACTAACAAATGAGTTAGAAATGATAAGTTAAATTCTTACTTGCCATTAAGAAGTTCAAGTAATTAATTTTTTTTTTTTTTTTTTTTGTAAGTCACAACAGATATCTAATACGGCATTATACAAATTAAGAGAGCCACTTGTAAAATACACCTTCTTTATATAACATGTTCTTAAAATTTATATTACCATATCAATCTATAATGATATAAATATTTGAAATATGAGAGTACTTCAGAAGTTTCATTTATGACAGGGTTAGATTAAAAAATATTTTCTTTCAACTGCGTATAAAATTTATAATTTACACATTAAGTTATAACAGTGTTATTTTTTTTAAGTATCATACTTTTTCAACCTTTTTTAACGAACTTTGTAATGTAACAGATGAACATGATTTTTAACAGTTACATATCAAATTTACATTATTAAATGTGTTAGCTACTGTTTATAATAATTCCGTTCTTTCTATATTAATTCTGTCATTTATGTAAATTTAATGATTTATAACAACTAGAAAACATTGTGGCCAAAACCTTATGATTTGGTGATTACAGGTTTATATTTTTTTATGCTTTAATCAAAGTTTCATTAAAATAACTTTTTCATGTCGGATTTTGCTATACTTTGATTTCGTTGCCGAATATTAAAGAGCAATTAGAATTTACTCATCCATTTGTTCGGCAGTGCCTGTTTGTTTATTCGATTTCTAATTAGCAATTCGGAATGTAAGATAATCAATCATTAATCGCATTTTGTTGTTATATTAATGACTTAAGTTTATCCTTATCATTATTTATGTGCTTATTTTGAGATGGGGTAAAAATAGATAAGCCATGTAATTTTTATAGATTTAAAAAACATTTTAAAAACTGTTAAAGTTTTTTTTTTTTTTTTTTTTTACATTTTAAAAAAATATATTTAACAAAGTATTTTAAGTGTTTGCATCGGAATAAAACAGAAGAACAAACTGGAATTTTTTTATAAGATAATTAAAAAAAAAATCTTAAGAAATATACCTTTTTCTACACTTACAAAACATTTTATAACATTTTTATAACAGAAATTTGTTATTAATTTCAGTTCTTTCTTAAAGAAAAATTAATATTTATATTACTTAATATGTGTATCATGAAGAATATCTAAAAGAACTTTTAAAAATAATTTAAATGGAGGCTAAAGTTGAAATATATTTATAGTTTATATACTTTTATGATATTAAAACCGGACATTTCATATTTTATTGACTCATAATTGTTTTTATATTATTATTTTTAAAGCAAAATGTTAAGGAACAATGCTTTTGGTAGCGAAAAAAAAGTACAAAAAAAAGTTTCCAATTGTACTATAACTTTAAATAGAAACCAAAAGTCAAATGCGTCATATTGTTTACACTTTTCATAATTGTTAAAAGTGTGCTGTTCCCTTGATTGCGTAATATTTAAAAAACTCTATGTATAAATGATTGAATTTATATATAAATTCACGTATAAAACACCTATGTATAAATCTAAGTATAAATGAAGCAATAAGTAGTAATGTTGGATCAATAAACTGATTGTTCCATATATCAAATGAATTATTTTTACTAGACGTTCATCAAAATTAACGGATACAATTATTTTACCCATTAAACTTTTTTTCATTTATGCTTTCAAACAAAAATTCGTATCGAAAGCCACTAAAGCTTTTGCAGTGAAGCGTGAAATGTTTATGTAATTTAACACGATTATTTGCTTTCAAGCAAATCACCATTTAATAGAATGCATTGTTCCCTATGCTACAGTATTTTCAAGGAAAATAAATAATAATTAATTTGTTCTCTATCCGAATAAAATAGTAACATCGTAATTTATTTTTACTCGTTACCAAATTAAATATGCATTTAACTATAAAGAAGTCAACCCCGTTTAACTATGCAAAAAATACATGTTTAATTATATAGAAAAGATATTAATATCAGTATGTTAAATTATATTTACTACGTAAAACACATATTTTATACATTCTCAATATAATTAAAAAAAATTATGTCACTCGTAAATCAAACATATTTGTTTTAAAAACGATATTTTGTTATCAACATATCAAACTACGTATGGAATACATATGGTATATCCTGTTTAACATTAAAAGCAATTGTTTGTGAAAAAAAATTTTTTTTTTCAAAGGTTTTTTTTTTCCTAGTAATGAAAATGTTTTTCTTAAAAGGAAAATATCCAAATATTAAATTTAATTGTAACAAAAAATAACAATAACTATAATCTAGTGGGGCACTTCTACTTTTACACTACTCATTAAAAAGAAAAAAAAAGACATCTGTCATAAATATCACTTAATACTTCATTAAAATCCTTATTAGTTCCAAGTTTAATATATTTCGGCCTCCAGTCGGGGCCATCATCAGAAACACTCGGCAATGACTTGCAGATGCTAAAGCTGGGCGGTTTGTTTATTAAACAAACCGCTCCGACTGGAGGGCGAAATATATTAAACTCGGAACTATTAAGGATTTTAATGAGGTATTAAATAATATTTATGATATATAATCCTTTATTAAAATATTTTTAATGTAAAAGGCATATGTTTTTGGGTGAAGAAAGCTACCAACCCTAACCCCTTCCTCCTATTTTAATATTGCACCTATATTCGTACAATATTTAAAATTCTTACTAAAATTCTAAATATAATTCAAATTATTCAGAGAATTTTATCCATACCACTCTCTGAAACTCACAGATATTAGTCAAGTTAAAATTACATATGATCTCTAAAATAACAAATTTCAACTTCCTTTTTTTTTCTAAGTTAGACTGATGGCAGACATAAAGACAAATTTTTAAAAATTTCAAATTCCTATTCCGGCAAGCCTCAAAACGCATAAAAAAAAATTTGCCTTCAAAACATAAATAAGATTTATATGATATATACTACATTATATGAATAAAAGAAAATAATCTCTATTCCTAAGTAATCGTGGAAACGTCAATGAAAGCCTCCATGTAGAGACTCAAAATTTTTTTGGGTTCTCCGTGCCCCCGTGTCTGTCTCGTGATAGCGGCAGCAAAAATCACGCTATTGACTTGCAAATTGGTACACATGTTTATAAGCCACATTGAATTAACTGCATAGTTTTGAGTGTGTATTCCATTTATAGTTCGTGTACAGGTACACAATAAAGTTTTTCTTATCATTAACGCCTGTGGACACAATTTGTATGTATTGCAAGAGTGGCTGCAAAATTCCTCTGATTGACTTATAAATTGGTACACAAGTCTAGGCGCTATATAAAACTAGCTGTATAATTGTTCGTGTACATATTGTTTATGGTTTATGTACACAGACACACCAAAGTTTTTCTTATCATTACGGCCTTCGGGCAGAATATCATACAAACGCAATTTAACATGTTTGCACTGCATTCAACTAATTGAAAGTAAAAAGGCTTATTCGGATTCTGAAAAGCATGTCTTTTGTAAAATATGTGTTCTTAAATTTAACAATTAATGTACAGGGCCTTATAAATGTTTTCCGGCGATGTTACGCAACCATCCAAGGGATGTCAAATTTCGCGCAATTATTTATGAAACAAATTGAATAAATTAAATAGTTTTTACTGGTTTATATAATATTTATATCTCCTTTACAGAGACACACAAAAGAATTTCATGACATTAGAGCCTATGGACAAAATTTTATTTAAGCGCATTTGAACTCGTTTATGCTGAAAAACGTACAATATTGAGTAACTTAAAAGCATGATTCCTGTATAAAAAAGGTACGAATAGACTAAATAATTTATTGAGACGATTAAAAAAAAATTTCAATTGCATTCATCTAAATGATATAAAATTTGGTTCTGATATTAATGAGTTACAATGAATTAGTTGTATACTTTTTATTGGTGCATATAATAACTATAGATCTAGTACAGGGACACACAAAAGAATATCGTACAATTACGATTTATAGGCGCTATCTTTTACAAGTGAACTTTATTATGGTTACACTCAATTAAACATAAGGAAATAAACATAACTTATTAGAATGTTTAAAAACCGGTTTTCTGTGAAAAGCGACTACCATAGAATTGGTAATTAGTTTACAGGGCTATATAAAAGAATTCCGATATGTTATGAAATCATCTGGCATCCATGTTAATGATATTAAAAGGTACCAAAAAAATTTTTCGCTCATATACGCAACATTTTATATCTTGCGAATGTCACAGTACACGAATTATTTGTCAGACATTTGTCATTGCATTAAAAGTTTTTAACACCCGTTCTTGATATGGATTTAGAACACCGTGTTTGAATTTACAGCTAATATTTGTGTTTGGGTTATGCTGATAAAAGAGATGCACAGACACACAGACCAATCGTTGGAAACCTGATTTTCAAGTTCAAGGGATCTCAGATCGAGTAAATGTGCGAAAAACTCTCTTTCAAAAATTCGACCACGAAACAACACTTTCCTTAGCATACACATACTTGCCAACCAACTCATTATGAACCGTACACTTTTTAGTACCCGCCTTTTTTTTTCACACCAATAATTTTTACTTTCCGAACACTATAGTGAGGAAAGTATTGTAATCATGTCAAAAATCCGAATTCGAGATTTTGATGTTTCTATACGTTTCAAGGTCCAACGAGTCCGTTTTCACTATTTTTACGATGATGTATGTATGTGTGTGTGTATGTATGTTTGTATGTATGTGTGTATGTATGTGTGTATGTCTGTGAGTGAACACGATAGCGTCTAAACGCTTTGTTCGAATAAGCTGAAAGTTGGTACGTATATTGTAAGTCACCATAGTACGAACCCTATAGATTTTGGTGAATCTAGCACTTATAGTTTTTTTACAGGGACACAAAGAAAAATTCTTTATCATTACGGCCAAGGGACCAAAATCTTAAAATTGCGATAGCATCTTAACGCCTTATTCAATTGAGCAAAAACTTTATACACATATTATAGGTCACCGATACTCAATCTGTATAGATTTTGGAGAGTCTAGAACTTATAGTTTTTTTACAGGGACACAAAGAAAAATTCTTTGCCAAATTTTTAAAAGTGTGATAGCGTCTAAACGCCTTATTAATCTGAGCAAAGAATTTGTACACATGTTATAGGTCACATTTGAACCAACTGTATAGATTTTGGTGAATCTAGCACTTACAGTTTTTTTACAGGGACACAAAGAAAAATTCGTTATCATTATGGCCTATGGGGCCAAATTCTTAAAAGTGCAATGGCATCTAAACGCCTTATTCAATTGAGCTGAAAATTTGTATTAATATTATAAATCACTGTTGCACTAACTATAAGCATTTTGGTGAATTGTGGCCACCTCGAGACTTTCTTCTATATTTTCCTATACAAATTCACTCAGTAACAATAATTTAAAAAAAAAAAAAAAAAGTGGGACTTTGACAAAATTGTGGGTAAAATGTGAAAATTTGTTTAAGTTTGTCAGAATTTATAGATTTTTACAGGGACACAACGAAAAATTCTTTATCATTATGATCTAAGGGCTCGAAGTTCAGTAGCGTTAAATAAAACCTCGTGTGATATATGGAGAAAAATACTCAAACACTCTGTTATAGTTTTCTCTCTTTTGTTTGTTTAGCAACTCCTCTTTCTTTATTTTATCTGCAAAACTGTTAGTTACTCAATGTTCGGAAAGTCGAGTGGAGTCACTCCAGATTTTTTGGAGTAATTTTAGTCTTATTTAATCGTAACAACATTTGGGGACAATTACTTTTAAAATATAGTGGTGTGAGAAAAGGGGCGTTTTTTAGGGGACATTAACAATTGTACGGTTTTTAATGAGGTGGTTGGCAAGTATGCATACATGGGCAAGAGAATGTTATCAAAATGTGTTATAATAATACCAGCAGGCAACATTCTTTATGTTACAAAACCATTACAGTATGTTTAATGATATCTAAATTTTGGCATAATATCAAATTAAAAAAAATTGCTTTGAAAGTACTGCTAAGAAAAATAAAAAAGATTCGAATTAAAATGTCAGTTATGGCAGTCATACTATTTTTTTTTCATAAACATGCTGGTGTGTATGATTCTATAAATTTTTTAATTAAAATTGGTTAAAATTTTCTCGTACAACAGATTTAAACATTTGTTTTCCAGTATTTTTAAATACTTTTATTATACTCAACTAACAAAAATCATGCGTTTTACTTTATGAACATGGACTCAAATAGCTTTCAATAAAATCAGTAAAATCGAATATTTATTTTTTAATCATAAATGCAATATTTTTGTCTACTCATGTATCACAATTTCCAGCTTTTCTGGTTTCCATGGGAAAGTTTTAATACACATTTTTAGTAACATATTTTTACTAAATATCTGCGGTTAATTGTACCACAAATTACCATTAGAAAGTAGTGGTGATTTTTAAAAAAGGAAAAAGAGCCTAAAAAATTGGCTTCTCTATTCTGTGAAAAAGCATAATTTTCTTTTAAAACCACTGCCATTAAACAAAATCTAAATCTGATGTTTAGATCTTAAATGTAAGAATTAGAATTTACTTTCTTATTATTCCTAAAAACATTTTTTTTCCACAAATGCAGCTCTGAAAAAAAAGCATTCCTTACTATGTAGTCTGGAAAGCACAAAATTTACATAAATTCCACTGGCCAATAAATAATGCTGCGGTTGATTTTTTTGTTTTCTTTTAAAAAAATTAAATAAGAAGTGGACGGATAGCAAATGCATAACACTGGGTTACTAAGTTTTGTTTTAATTTACATGAACATATATAGAAAAGACAAAATAACTTTTTGTGATATCCATAAGTATCAGTTTCTTTTGTTTCTAAAAACATGCGTTTAATTTTACTTATTTAAACTAGCAAAAATATATACATTGGAGGAAAAGCGCAATAGATATCTGACTGCATATTATACAAGAAAAAAAAAGTTAATGGCTATTTTTTACCAGATGCCAGGGAGACACATTTTTGAACATACCACAAAAAATATATAAATATGATAGAAAAAAAAATCTGGAGTGACTCCACTCGACATTTTCGAACATTGAGTAATTAACAGTTTTGTAGATAAAGTGAAGAAAGAGGAGTTGTTAAACAAACAAAAGAGAGAAAACCATAATAGAGTGTTTGAGTATTTTTCTCCATATATTACACGATGTTTTATTTAACGCTACTGAACTTTGAGCCCATAGATCATCATGATAAAGAATTTTTCGTTGTGTCCCTGTAAAAACCTATAAATGCTAGATTCACCAAAATGCTTATAGTTAGTGCAACAGTGATTTATAATATTCATATAAATTTTCAGCTCAATTGAATAAGGCGTTTAGATGCTATCACACTTTTAAAAATTTGGCCCCATAGGCCATAATGATAAAGAATTTTTCTTTGTGTCCCTGTAAAAAAACTATAAGTGTTAGATTCTCCAAAATCTGTACAAATTGAGTATTTGTGACCTATAATATGTGTATAAATTTTTCTCTCAATTCAATAAGGCATTTAGATGCTATCGCACTTTTAAGATTTTGGTCCTATAGGCCATAATGATAAAGAATTTTTCTTTTTGTCCCTGTAAAAAAACTATAAGTGCTAGATTCACCAAAATCTATAGGGTTCGTACTATGGTGACTTACAATATACGTACTAACTTTCAGCTTATTCGAACAAAGCGTTTAGAAGCTAGCGTGTTTACTCACAGACATACACACATACATACATACACACATACACACACACATACATACACACATACATACACACACACATACATACATCATCGCAATAATAGTGAATACGGACTCATTGGACCTCGAAACGTATAGAAGCATCAAAATCTCAAATTTGGATTTTTGATATGATTACAATACGGAAAGTAAAAATAAACATGAAAATATTACATACGATAGTTTTATAAAAAATAAAATAGCTTTTCTACAATAATTGTAGAGTTAACATTGGTATTGGTTTAATCATCACATTAGTTGAAAGAATGTTAATATGTAGAGTGGATCAAATGGCCTTGTCACATTATTAACTTTAATATACATTCAGTAATTGGCATACGAGAGTATAGTTTGCATCATAATGATTTTTATGGCGATAATTTGGTTTAAACAAATAAAAAATCAGTTCCAAATTTTGTTCATAGGTGGTGTATTGCTCTATGTTTTATTCATATAACGTTTCTTGTCGCTTCACGATGGATACATCGATCATCAGACTTAACCTCTTTTGATTTCCTCTCGTGGGACTACGTGAAAGACAAAGTGTATACATCACCTGTAGCTGACATTAAAGTACTGAGGATGTGAATAGCGAATCTTCAATAATTAAAGCTAGTAAACACATAAATTAAATTATTTTTTTTTTTAATCTATATTCAATAGAAGAAACTTTCGAATTCCGGTTTTCGATAGATTTCTACGTTTTGAGTGGTCCAGGATACGGTTTAAGCTTTTTAGAAAATGTCTGTCTCTCTGTCTCTGTGTGTGTGAGAGAGACAAAAATTTTGTAGCGACTGTATCTCAGAAACTACTACAGAAAATTGCATATAAATTTATTTGTACATTCACCTTGACCAAAATTAGTGCCTAGTGCCACTTGCTCAACAGGTAGTGCTGCTATAAAGCTATTTCCACAATTTTAAGGATGGCTAAATTTCAAGGATTGCTGCATAAATTTGCATATGAATTTATATGTAGATGCACCTTGACCTAAATAAGTGCGTGTTTGGTTTTCGTATTGATTTCTCAACAAGAGGTACTGCTATACAGCGATTTCTACAATTTAAGGGGAAGTTATATCTCAGGAACAACTACACAGAATTACATATAAATTTATATGTAGATGCACCTTGACATAAATTAATGCCTGTAAACTTTCAATGTCAATCTCTCAAAAGGTGGCGCTGCTATACAGCGATTTCCGCAATTTAAGGGAAAGCTATATCTCAAGTTCCATTGCGTGGATTCAAACAAAACTTCATATGTAAGAAGGATATTACGAGATATTATGTTAATTTAATTTTGATGCATATTGACCAGTAGTGCTGCTATATTGCAATATTCTCCGAGAACAGGAAGATAAAATCTCATCCTCTATGTCGTGTAACTGTACGAAACTTCAAATGGGGATAACCATTTTGAAAACGCATTTCTTAAGATATAATTTATAGAGAATAAAATTGTCTTTCTTTTGATATTTAGTGTTAGTTTTATCTAATATGAAAATCGTCTGCATTCATCATGCTAGATAATTTTAATAAACCTAGTTTTAATAAATTATTTGTAGTGAGTAAATTTGTATAGGAAAATATAGAAGAATGGCTTGTGGTGGCCACAACATACTAGTTTTTTTTTTTTTTTTTTTTTTTACAATTCGAGCAATGAATACCATACATATATAAATATTGTTGTTAATTTCACAAAAAATAAAGAAAAAGGAGAAAGAAAAAAAAAAGTTTAATCCCTTGCTTGTGTTTTTAAGTGCCTTCTCTTGCTTTTTAACCGACTTCAAAAAAGAAGGAAGGTTCTTAATTCAAACCTTTTTTTTTTTTATGTTTGTTAGCTCATAACTTCTGAACGGATGCTCCGATTTTGATACTTTTTGTTTTGTTGAAAAGGTCTTGGTCTAAAATAGGTCCCATGGTAATATCTTTAGGATCTAAAGAAAATACAGGGTGCCCAAAAAAATCAGTCCCAACTCTAACTGCTAAACGGCTCCAACTATAGTCATGAAAATGAAATGTAAATATAGCAAAGTGGCCATGCTGTACAAGGTTGAATCGCGTGCAGCACCACCTGGTGGAAAATAGCGGAGTTAGTGTTCCTATCTCGAAAACGGTTCTAAAGAAAATGTGCATTACAAAGCTGAAGACTATCAGCGATTTAGTACAGAAAGATAGTTTAGACATTCATGCAAACGTTCCTATCTCGGAAACGGTTCAAGACAGGATGGAAAAGTGAATTATAAAATTGCAGAGCATCATCGATTTAGTATGAAAATATAGTTTTGGCATTGATGCTAAAACTGCAGGGCTAAAAACGTGTTTTTTTTTGTTCGCAATTTCTTACACTATACACACTTGAGCTACATTGCTCACGTTGTAGCGTACCTGGTGAGCCATACGCTATATTGTTCAAAATACGGTTACTTGATACATTTTGTTTTGTTGTAGAGATCTTGGTCTGAAGTAGGTCCCATTGTAACATCTTTACATTCTAAAGAAAATAAAGCGCCATCTGGTGAAAAACAGCGGAATTAGCGCTCCTACCTCAAAAACGGTTCAAGATGGGAGAAAAGTTAATTACGAAGTTGTAGAGCATCATCGATTTACTACGAAAAGACAGTTTTTAGACATTATTGCTAAAAATCGAACGCTTAAAACGTGCAGTTGTTTGTTCGCAATTTCCCACACTATGCACACTTGAACTACGTTGCACACTTTGCAGCGTAGCGGATGACACGTATACTCTGTAGTTCAAAGTACTGTTAATGTAAGCGGTCACGTCGATCAGCGCAAAGTCGTTTTCAACCAACTTCAGACAGGAGGGTGTACATAATTCAAGCTATGTGTTGTTGTTGGTTTTTGTAAGCTTATAACTTCGTAAGAGATGCTCTAATTAACCGACTTCAAAAAGGAGGAGGATCTCAATTCAAAGCGTATGTTTTTTTTGTTTGTTAGCTCATAACTTCTGAACGGATGATCCGATTTTGATACATTTTGTTTTATTGTAAAGGTCTTGGTCCGAAATAGGTCCCATTGTAATATCTTTACGATCAAAAGCAAATACAGGGTGCCCAAAAAAGTCAGTCCCGACTCTTTTAACTGCTGAACAGCTGCAGCTATAGTCATAAAAGTGGTATGTAGGTATAGTAATGTGGACACGTGCTACGCGATTCAACCGCCTAAAGCACCACCTGGTGGAAAAGAGTGGAGTTAGCGATCCTATCTCGGAAACGTTTCAAGAAGGGGAAAAAGTGAATTATAAAACTGCAGAGCATCATCGATGTAGTACGCAAAGATAGTTTAGACATTAATGCTAAAAACAGAACGGTTTAAACGTGCATTTGTTTTTTCACATTTTCCTATTTTGTGCACACTTGAACGACATTGCATATGTTGTAGCGTAGCGGGTGACATTTATGCTATGTAAAATTCAAAGTATTGTTATTGTAAACGGTCACATCGATTAACGCATAGACGTTTTAAACCGACTTCATAATGGAAGAGGTTCTCAATGCAAACCATGTTTTCTCGTTGTTGTTGTTTAAATTTGTTAGCTTATAATTTCGTAAGAGATTATTTAATTTTAATAATTTTTTTTATTGTCGTAATGATCTTGGCCTGAAATAGGTTTCATTATGATTTCATTAAGATATAAACAAATTACAGAATACTCACAAAAGTCTGTTCTCACTCTAACTGCTGAACGCATGCAGCTACACTGGTAAAAGCAGTATGTAAGTATCGATGTTGAAACTTCTGTCCGTCAGCTGCAATGCATATTTTGCTGTTTGTTTGAATTTTACGCTACGCAATTTCCAGCGCAGCGGGTGAATCGTATTCACTGTAAAGTTCAATATATATGCCTAACAGAATTTTTGGTTACAAATACAGCGTATCCGTTCTTTACATCTCTAAAGACTTTTTAATTTAATGTATATTCGTTCAATAGATAGTTTTTTACTCATATCCGATAAAGGCAAGAAAAGTAACACAACTTAAAAATGCAGCATTTGAGAAAAATCAACTTAAAAATAACTTGACTATAATAAAACTGACACAACTGTCTCTCCAGTGGATAACTTTCTAGATCTAGATGTAACTTTTTTGTTCACATTGGGTGCATTTCATGTATTTTTCAGTGACATAAACCATTTTTTGAGTAATGTCACTTTTCTTGGAACTTGTGATTTGTGAAACTTCCGTCGAACGTCTTCTGATGCTCTGCTATATAAATAAGTTTTCACTGAAAAGAGAAAAATAAAATCTTTTTGTAAAAAAATAGAACCGACTCCAAAAATTAACTACTATTCAAACAACTGAAAATGAAAGAAAATTAGCAGAAAATGGAACTGTAATTTGCGCCTAAAAGTGCAAAATAAATTCCTTCGCCAAACGACCTATAACACTACAATTAATCATAACTTTTGAAGTCGGCGCAAAATTAAATAAAAATTGATACGTTTATTCAATACAAAAATCAAATTCTATTCAAAATACACATCTCACATTCTTACCTGCAAAACGCAGCCGAGAACTAATTTGATTCAAGAAAACAAATAAGATTTCGTAAGCAGCAAAAGTGGGCGAATATGCTGGTATCTGACGTTCTTAATAAAAGAAAAATCGCAAAATTATCTGGCAAACATATTTAATTTCTTTGGGATATCATGATTATTTTGATAAAGTATATCAAGAAGATAATCAAGAATATGAAACAACACATCGTACAATATATATTATGAAAATATACATCTTACGTGTATATTTTTGCCTTACGGTTTGATCGCCAAATCCAAAAGCCATCAAGGATGATAGTTATCAAAGTTATACCAAATTTGCAAAGGAAACTCTAACTTCGTAGAAACATAAATACCGCATTGTGAAGAATGTCCACTGTTCTATGTAGATGCTACTAATGGACCAATGGTATACAGTGATAAAATAATAAAGGAAACATGAAAGTGGATCATTCGAGACGACAGCATTTGTTGCTACCGATCTAAAAACAAACCTTTAATATCTAATTAAATTTTATTTAATTTTGCGCCGACTTCAAAAGTTATGGTTAATTGTAGTGTTATAGGTTGTTTGGCGAAGGAAATTATTTTGTACTTTTAGGAGCAATTTACAGTTCCATTTTCTGCCAATTTTCTTTCATTTTCAGTTGTTTGAATAGTAGTTCTTTTTTGGAGTCGGTTCTATTTTTTTACAAAAATATTTTATTTAAGATGCATTTTCATCTATGCATCAAAACTGGAAGTATTGTTCATTATTTGATAAAACAAATCTTTTCATCATATACAGACTACACTCCTGTACGTTAGTTATTTAACTTTATATTAAAGTTTAAAATGTGTCGAAGGATTTTTGTCTCACTGTGTATGTTTTTGTATTTGTCTTTAGTTATAAATCACGATTAAACATTATTATTTCTCGCTGTTCTTGTTTGGATATTCAAGCGTAGTTTTTTTTCTTTTTTTTACTTGTTCATAACTACGAAACAATGAAGACTTTTCAACTCTTTTCTGAGATCGTGTATTACTAAACGGAATGTACTAAAATAGTGTAAGTTAATGGCAAGATGATGAGAGTACTATTTTTTTTCTGTAAACATTTCGTCATACTCGTTCAAAAACAAAATGAAACAGCTGGTATACTTCAGTTTTTCTTTTAGTTCTTAAAATACTTTTAAAAGATTAAATCACTCAGTTATAAGTAATCTCTCTTTCATATCCATTAAATCGGTTTCTGCTTGCTGTAAAAATCTGGAGTGACTCCACTCGACTTTCCGAACATTGAGTAACTAACAGTTTTGTAGATAAAATAAAGAAAGAGGAGTTGCTAAACAAACAAAAAAGAGAAAACCATAACAGAGTGTTTGAGTATTTTTCTCCATATATCACACGAGGTTTTATTTAACGCTACTGAACTTTGAGCCCATTAGATCATAATGATAAAGAATTTTTCGTTGTGTCCCTGTAAAAATCTATAAGTGTTAGATTCACCAAAATGCTTATAGTTAATGCAACAGTGATTTATAATATTCATACAAATTTTCAGCTCAATTGAATAAGGCGTTTAGATGCTATCGCTGGTCTCAGAGGCCATAAAGATAAAGAATTTTTCTTTGTGTCCCTGTAAAAAAACTGTAAGTGCTAGATTCACCAAAATCTATACAGTTGGTTCAAATGTGACCTATAACATGTGTACAAATTCTTTCCTGAGATTAATAAGGCGTTTAGACGCTATCACACTTTTAAAAATTTGGCAGAGAATTTTTCTTTGTGTCCCTGTAAAAAAACTATAAGTGCTAGATTCTCCAAAATCTATACAGATTGAGTATCTGTGACCTATAATATGTGTATAAAGTTTTTGCTTAATTGATTAAGGCGTTTAGATGCTATCGCACTTTTAAGATTTTGGTCCCTTGGCCATAATGATAAAGAATTTTTCTTTGTGTCCCTGTAAAAAAACTATAACTGCTAGATTCACCAAAATCTATAGGGTTCGTACTATGGTGACTTACAGTATACGTACCAACTTTCAGCTTATTCGAACAAAGCGTTTAGACGCTAGCGTGTTCACTCACAGACATACACACATACATACATACATACACACATACATACACACATACATACACACACACATACATACATCATCGTAAAAATAGTGAAAACGGACTCGTTGGACCTCGAAACGTATAGAAACATCAAAATCTCGAATTCGGATTTTTGACATGATTACAATACTTTCCTCACTATAGTGTTCGGAAAGTAAAAAAAATCTGGTGTGAAACAACCACACGACTTCCATTACCCGCTATTACATGTATTATATGCATTTTTGAGAGAGAATGTGATCAGAAAACATAAAAGTGGCCAAAAAAGACAATCGTTAGAGCCGTTTTTGAGATACCAACTTTCACAAAAAATCAATTATTGAGCGGAAAACAATAATTACATACAAAAGCATATTTAAAAGTGAGTTAAAATGGCGAGTTTGAAAAAAAATCCGTACAACCGTTTTTAAAGGAACGCCTTTGCGATGCCTGAAATTGAGCTATTTATACAGGACGCCTATCAATTTTCATGAACTAACCAACTATATCATTCGAAAGGATATCTGATAGAGTGTTTATATAGCAAGTTTGCAGAAAATCGTTAGAGCCGTTTTTGAGATACGGACTTACGGTCCCACTTCCGGTTTCCGATGTCCCATTTCCGGTTAAACTCAATTATTGACAGGGAAACAATAATTACATACAAAAGCATATTTAAAATTGAGTTAAATGGCGAGTTTGAAAAAAATCCGTACAACCGTTTTTAAAGGAACGCCCTTGGGAGGCCTGAAATTGAGCTATTTATACAGGACGCCTATCAATTTTCTTGAACTAACCAACTATATCATTCAAAAGGACATCTAATAGAGTGTTTATATAGCAAGTTTGAAGAAAATCGTTAGAGCCGTTTTTGAGATACGGACTTACGGTCCCACTTCCGGTTTCCGATGTCCCATTTCCGGTTAAACTCAATTATTGACAGGAAAACAATAATTACATACAAAAGCATATTTAAAATTGAGTTAAAATGGCGAGTTTGAAAAAAATCCGTACAACCGTTTTTAAAGGAACGCCCTTGGGAGGCCTGAAATTGAGCTATTTATACAGGACGCCTATCAATTTTCTTGAACTAACCAACTATATCATTCGAAAGGACATCTAATAGAGTGTTTATATAGCAAGTTTGAAGAAAATCGTTAGAGCCGTTTTTGAGATACGGACTTACGGTCCAACTTCCGGTTTCCGATGTCCCACTTCCGGTTTTTCAATTTTCACCAAAATTTGGAAATTTCATCTGTAGGCCAGACGTATTTCAATTCTAAAGTTTCGTAGCTCTATCTTTATTAGTTTATGAGCTATAATAGCCAGAAGATTCTCCACATACATACATACACACACACACACACACACACACACACATACATACACACTGACCAATTGCCAAAAACCACTTTTTTGGACTCAGGGGACCTTAAAACGTGTAAATCACGTGAAATCTCGATATCGAATTTTTGGACCGAATACAATACTTCCATTACTACGGTAGTAGGGTAATGGAAGTAATAAAGGATTCACACACTCTGAATGCATTAAATTAATGAATTTCTTTCTGGAAAAGAGTTGAATATTTTTGTAGGTATACTCGTCTATAAAACAGACGAGTATAGCTACAAAAATATTCCTAATTAGTACTAAATTTAAGGAAATAAAATCTAAATGCGTTTATTCTTATAATAATAATTGCCGAAACGTCAGTGGAGGCCCTCTGTTGAGACTCAAAACGGTTTTGGGCTGTGTCTGTGTGTCTGCCGCGCGATAGCGGCCGCAAAAATAGCGCTATTGCCTTGAAATTTGGTACACATGTTCATGAGCCACACGAAATCAGCTGTATAGTTTTTGGTATGTATTCCATTTGTAGTTCGTATACAAGGACACGCCAAAGTTTTTTTTATCATTACGGCCTATGGGAGAAATTTGTATGTATCGCGGTAGCGGCCACAAAAATCATGCTATTGACTTGCAATTTGGTACACATGTTCATGTGCCCCACGAAATCAGCTGTATAGTTTTAGGTGTGTATCCCATTTGAAATTCGTGTACAGGGACACGCCAATTTTTTTCTTATCATTACGGCCTGTGGGAGGAATTTGTATGTACCGCGATAGCGGCCACAAAAATCACGCTATTGACTTGCAATTTGGTACACATGTTCATGAGCCCAACGGAATTAGCTGTATAGTTTTAGGTGTGTATTCCATTTGTAGTTCGTGTACAGGGACACGCCAAAGATTTTCTATCATTACGGCCTATGGGAACAGTCTGTATGTACCGCGATAGCCACCGCAAAAACCAAGCTATTGATTTCCAATTTTTGACGAAACGTGAATGGAGGCCCTCTGTTGAAACTCAAAAGGATTTTGGGTTCCGTCTGTCCGTCTGTCTGTCTTTCGTGCGATAGCGTCCGCAAAAATCACGCTATTGACTTGAAATTTTGTACACATGTTCATGATCCCCGCGAAATTAGCTGTATAGTTCTGGGTGTGCATTCCATTTGTAGTTCGTGTACAGGGACACGCCAAATTTTTTTTATCATTACGGCCTATGGGAAGATATTGTATGTACCGCGATAGCGGCCCCCAAATTAACGCTATTGACTTGCAATTTGGTACACATATTCATGAGCCCAACGGAATTAGCTGTATAGTGTTAGGTGTGTATTCCATTTGTCGTTCGTGTACAGGGACACGCCAAAGTTTTTCTTATCTTTACGGCCTATGGGAAGAATTTGTATGTATAGCAATAGCGGCCGCAAAAATCCTTCGATTGATTTGCAAATTGGCGCACACGTTCCAGATTTGCATATAAGCACCTGTATAATTTTTATTGCTATATTTTTTATAAACTGTGTACAGGGACACGCCAAAATTCTTAACGTTACAGCGTATGGGGGGAATTTCGTTTAAGCGCATTTTAATATCATTATTTTGCAATGATGAAAATGAAATTAGCGTACGTGAGTAAGATTTATGGTTCGTTTACAAAGACACACGAAAGAATTTCGTAACATTAGAGCCTGTAGACCAATTTTTAATTTAAACGCGCACTTTAATGCGTTTATGCTGAATTGAACTTAATAAAATTAACATACATTATAAAGATGCTTAAAATCATGTTTACTCTTAAAAAAGGTTGTGCGTTGCCGCTTTGACTGCTGCACTCGTGCTTACTTTATTCGCCTGATGAAGGGTCGTGTGTTTTTTCGACTCGAAACAATTGTTGCGAGTTTATTGCATTTTATGGTGTTTATTCAAAGTTTGTAAGTAATAATATGTATAGACTAAATAATTTATGGGACCACACAAAATAATTCCGAATATGTACTGTAATCATCCAAATGATGTCAAATTAGTTTGAAAAATTAATGAGTTATAATTAATTAGGTTTATTCTTATTATTGGCGTTTATAATGATTGTGGCTACTTTTCCGGGATACATAAAGGAATTTCGTACAATTACGGTCTATAGTCGATATTTCTTAAAAGTGTATTTTAACATGGTTACACCCCATCAAATATAATGAAATTTTATTAGAATTTTAAAAGCGAGTTTTCCTGTTGAAAATTGTGGGCATAGAATTGATAATTAGTTGAAAGGTTACGCAAAATATTTTCGATATGCTATGTAATTTTTTTTGTATGAAATTTGATAGTTATAAAATTTGGTATTTCTGAATTTCAGGGAAATAATACAAGAACGTCGTTTATTAAGAATACATATTGTTGCGTACTTCGGGGTTCGTAAGTTGTCCGAGAATGAAAGGCGAAACGTGCAAAAATTCAGTGATTTATTCACAGACAAATATAGAAAAATACAGGTCTATAAACCAAGTTTCAGCTTCAATTCAACCAGTAAACATAGCTTAAACAACAGCCGTTAACAGCAAAACAACATTACAAACTGTTTATTAATAACACATGCAGCAAGTCTCATTCAAAGAGGCTCAAAGGGCCTCAAAGGTCTTGGCTAAAAAATTGCTCCTTTTATTCTATTCTATCGAACACAGACTGTTCTGGAAAATTCTCGTATGTCATCAGCCAATGAGATTAGAGCTTCCATATGTGGTATATCCCTAATAAGGATTTTTCGCCAAGTTCGCCAAAAAATCGCCAAGGAGGGAAACAGTCGCCAAATTTGGCGCTAAATCCATTTCTTCCCTTATTGGACGTTTATAATGCGTTTTTAAAGGAAAATTAGGCTATTTTAACGCTAAAACGACTAGAAATGCACAAAATTAGCATTTTATCGACTTTCTAAGTCTCTTTGAAAGAATTTATACAAAAATAAATGCAATTATTTACAATTCCGTAACACTTTATATGATATAGAAATAGGTATAGAAAGAGAGATACAGCAGGGGGTTGAGGGGGGCGGCAGCCCCCCTCAGGAATGTATCTGATTATGGTAATAAGTCGATCGAATCAATATATACTATTATATAATAAGGAATAAATAAAAATGACCAATTGAAAAATGTTTGATGCAAATAAGACGTTGAGGCTCCTGATCTGCAGATCCACTAGTTTTTAATTTCCTCTTTATTCATAAAATGAATATATTGGATTATTATGATTGTATTGTGCTTGGCAATTTTTTAACTTCTGGTATTATATTTTTAAAAGCAAATGAACACGTTTTGAATAGTTTCCGAATATTGTCCATATGTATGTGTGTGTTTATGCGACAAACATTCAGTAGCAGGATTTGATCGAGAACTAATGTACAGAATTTTATAAAAGCGCATATTTATTTGAATTTTGACATAAATCAGCATCTACCAAATTTCGGTGCATATAATTCAGTAATTGGCGTTCTTATCCTTTTTTTCTTATATTTTATAGTGTTTCAGGATAGAATAAAATTATGTATATATACAGAAGATTGATTTAAATCAGTCACTGTAAAATTAAAAAAAATTTATTATAGCTATGATAGTCAATAAGGATAAAAAAAAAATTTACATGTGTAAAATCATCTCTCGGAGTATTTTCCTCGAAGATGTAAATGTTCAACATGAGTTTTTTTCCAAAACAAAATGTCAAATGATTAGTTGAAACAAAAAATAATATGAAACAAGGAATCTGAATATGGTATATGGAATAATATGAATGTGATGATATGAAGCTAAATTAGCCAATTAAAGACACTGATTCATTTTGTTTTTAACGAAAAAAAAAAAAAAAAAAAATCTGAAAGAAAAATAATTTCTAACCTGTCGTCTGTAAGGCACAGAAATGACTTTCTTTCGACATCTAATATATGCCTTTCTGAAGTGAAAATAGATTGCAATCACCATGAGAAAAATTTTGAGATTTCGTATCTTGCAGTTTGCATTAAAATTAAGGCCTATAAAGAAGAAAGTTTGAGAGCAAATATGTGATTGGAAAGTGAACAGAATATAAGCTGTTATGTACCTATGAGCGGTCAAAATATCAGTAAAATATAATCATAATTCTTTTTATAATGAATTGAAAAATAGTTATTTTTAAACCTGTAATTTTTAACAAGCGTTAAAAAAGGTTTTATCGCCCTATTACAGCTGTTGGAATATTTGTACATTTTTAATTTAATTTATTTTTTGTTGAAAATGTTACAGCTAATTTTTGTCAATATAAGCCATGCACGCAGAATTACACGCAAATGATACATCGTATGAACCTAAAAAAATTGTGGCCATGGAGCAATACCCTAAAATTAAAATGACGAAAATTAATTTCGTCGGAAAGCTCCATTATTTATATATATATATATATATATATATATATATATATATATACTAGTAGACCCTGCCACGCGTTGCTGTGACGTTGAATTATATTGCACGAATTATATTATACGTTGAATTATATTGCACTAAACTATTCAATGCAGTTAAATTATTATTTACGAATAAAGACGAAAACGTTGTAACCGATGTAAAATCCCACGGGATTGAGATTTGAACCTTAGATCAAAATTTGGAAGCGATTGATAAAAATTTTCGTAGAGTTGATATTAAGCACAAATTAATTTTATTGTAGAGTCTTATAAATTTTAATGGAGAAGTGAAATATATTATTTCTAATGCTAAGATGGCAACAGCTGTAGTTATAAAAAGGAAAACAGTATGACTAAGCCATAAAATAAGAAAATTTTATAAATATTTTAAAACTTTAAAAAAGAATATCTTATGAAATATTGGGCATATAAAGTAAATACAGGTATCGTTTTAAATAGAAAAAGATTTTGGAAAAAATTAATATATTTTAACGAAGTGATGAGAAGACTTTGCGTATGTTAAAATTTTAATTGTAAATTCAAGTTAATCAAGATGGTAAACATTGAGGATTAAAATAAGAATAATTATAAGATTAAAAAAAAAAACTTTTTATGTACCATGTTATTAAATTTTCTGTAGAAGTTAAAACGTCACCCACCGTCTGTGGAGCCAAGAAAAACATTTTCTATGTTGATCGCTCATTGGATTTTTTGTAAAAAGATATTAAAAATAGAGGAAAATTATTTCCTGATTTTAATTCCCATATTTTTCTATAGGTATGTATTAGTTATAGTGTGCATGCGTTAGATTAAGTTGTTTTTGCTGTAAAATTGATAAAAATTTTAATTTTAAATTTCAAAATTCTAGAAAAAAAAAATGGCTAACTTCCATATTCGACTGAAAACATAAACATTTCATTTCAAAGGATGATATTTACACAATAAATATCCAACTAATATACTAATTGAAAGGAAAATGATAAATATCCAATCATAATTTGAAGTCAAATTTATTTTCGATGTTTAAATAAAGCATCTGATATAAGATACTAATATGTTGCAGCGGAATAGATTTCATATGTCATCCTTGGCGGAAAAAAAAATCGCCTAATTATCTAGCGAACATATTTAATTCCTTTCAAAAATCATGGTTATTTAACAACTTATATTAAAAGAATAATGAATAATATGAAAACATATTTCGTACAATACATATTACGAAAATATACATCTGGCATGTATATTGTCATGTTACGTTTTTGATCGACAAATACAAAAAAAAATCCAAGGACGACAGAGTTTTGAAATTTAAAATAAAAATTTTGTCAATATGGCAGCAAAATAACTCAATCTAACGCATGCACACGATAACTATTACATATCTACACCCAAATATGGGGATTAAAATCGGGAAATAATTTCGATTTTTAATATTTTTTTACAAAAAATCCAATGGGCGATTAACATAGGAAATCTTCCTCTTGGCTCCACAGACGGTCAGTGACGTCACACTTCACTTGTGTATAGAACTACATTAACACTTTATCAGTGTGTATAAAATTTTTAAAGTGATTAAAACGTCAATTTTTGTTAGATGCGTAATTTAACTTTTTATAATTTTTTAACGTTCACGTTTCATTAAATGTATTTATTTTTATGTCGAAAGAAAATGAACTCTTTTTTTTTTCTTTGCAACAATTAAACTTATGGAACTCACAGATAATTACAACCTTTTTTCATATAATAAACAAATAATTTGCAATAAAAAAACAAGTCCTTTCGGCTCATTCGAAAGGATAGGTTGATTTCTTTCTCCTTCACAAGTAGCCGCCATTTCCGGCTACAAAATATTAATGGACTTCGTGATATTTGAATGATAAATCCATTTTTCAACTTTGGTTTGAATTGATCAGGTATTTCAAAAGTTACCGTGATAACAAATTTTTAAGCAGCCATCACTTGGAAACAATATAATGGAGCAAGTTGCACAGCAAACTCGTCCAAGATATTTAAATCATAAGTTCACTGTCAAGCATTTGTTCAAATCAGTGCAGTATTTCAAAAGTTATTGTTTTGACAAATTTTCAAGTGGCAGTCTAAGGGACTGCAACATGGAAACAAAATGGCAAAGACACTTGTCAAGCGAAATCATACAAGATATTTGTATAAGTTCAATGTCCAATTTTAGTTCAAATTAAATCAGTATTTCAAAAATTATCCTGATAAGAAACTTTCAAGCGGCACCGTTCTTTCAAGTGGCCACCACTTGGAAAAAAAAGCAAAGTGAACTTATCTGAGATATTTGCATGGCAAATCAACTATCCGAATTTGATGCGAATTGATTTAGTATTACAAAAGTTATCATAATGACAAATTTTCAAGTGGCTGCCACTTGGAAATAAAATTGCGTATCAAGTTACCAAGCGAACGTATCCAAGATATTTGAACCATAAATTCACTATTCAACTTTTGTTTGAATAAATTTAGTATTTTAAAAGTTATCTTGATCGCACATTTTCCAGTGGCAGTGTGATTTTAAAATGCCACATCTTGGAAACAAGATGTTGGAACAAGTTGCCGAATGAACGAACACATCCAAGATAATTATATGATAAGATCACTATCCAACTTTGGTTCGAACTGAAACAGAATTTAAAAAGTTATTATGTTTGTAAATTTCCAAGTAGTAGCCTAGTTTCAAGTTATCTCGCTTAGTTTATAACAACCGTACTTGTTAAAAATGGCGGATAAAGTTCATTATAAAGTTGATTGACACACTTATATGGTCTATGTAAACATCAAAATTCAAATAAATTCGGAATACGCTTTTTACAATTTGAATTTGAAATTTTCAAGTGGTATTCACTTGAAAACAAAATGGCGGAGCAACTTGGTTAAGACACTCATCCAAGATATTCATAAGATAAGTTAAGACACTGTCCAAATTTGGTTCGATTTGGAGAATTATTTCGGAAGTTATCGTGATTTTAAATTTTCAAGTGGTAGGCTGATTTCAAGTGGCAACGCTTATCTTAAGATATCTGTCCCTTTATTAAAAATGGCGGATAAAGTTCATTAATAAACTTCATTGAGACACTTATATAGTCTATGTATACATCAAAATACAAACAAATTCGGAATACGCTTTTTACAATTTGAATTTAAAAATTTCAAGTGGTCTCCATTTGAAAACAAAATGGAGGAGTAACTTGGTTAAGAAACTCATCCAAGATATTTATAACATAAGTTAATACACTGTTCAAATTTAGTTCGATTTGGAGCATTATTTCGGAAGTTATTGTGATTTTAAATTTTTAAGTGGTAGCCTGATTTCAAGTGGCCCCGCTTATCTTAAGATATCTGACACTTTATTAAAAATGGTGGAAAAAGTTCATAAATAAAGTTCATTGAGACCCTTATGTGGTCTATATTTACATCAAAGTTCAAGCGAATCTTGCTTTAAATACGCTTTTTACAATGTGGGTTAGAAATATTCAAGTGGCTATCACTTGAAAACAAAATGTCGGAACAACTTGGTTAACGAACTTGTCCAAGATATTTATAAGATCAGTTTACTGTCCAAATTTTATTCGATTTGGAGTATTATTTCCGGAGTTATCGTAATGACAAAATTTTAATTATAGCTAGATAGATAGATAAACAAAGTTATTACAATAGGTCGATTTCTAAAGAAATCAACCTAATATTGGGATTATAAATTGAGATAAAAACTATCCTTATCTCTCAAGTTGGACCAAACTGCACACAGTGTGCAAAATTTCATTAAAATCGGTTCATAAGTTTAGTTGTTCATCGCAGTCTAACACCGTGACACGAAATTTTTATATATAAAGATTATTTAAAAGTTATTGCTATTTTTGCCGTAATTATGCTTGTAATTACAAAATTTTTAATGTTTAAAAGCTAGTTCGGTGCCATTTCATATTTTTATATCTCATGTAAAAGCTGTTAAACTTTCATTAAATTCTGGCTAAATTTCACAGAGGTATTGTGCACGGAAGATTAATACATCGATAAAAAAATCGTTCTCACATTTTATAAAAAATAAATAAATAAATAAATAATCTAGAAATATTTTAATGGCTATAAGAGAGATAACCCCCTTTCGTAACATCTGTTAAAATTTAGAAGTTTTAAAGCTATTATTATTTTATTATTATTATTATTGCAAATAATGCTATTGTCCTTTTTACTTCCTCTTACCCATATATATCGTAGACAAAGTATTGTTTTAGGGTCAAATTTTTGAAATTGAGTTTTGGTTATATTTACACGTTTTGAGGTCCCTCAATAAATAAAAAAAAAAAAAAAATACGTGTGGAACTCGAGGACTGCCGCGATAAAGCTATTGCATAGCATTTTTTATCAACTTATGCAATTATAATTATTTATTTATTTTATTTATGCAGTATTTTTTTTTCTTTGATATTAATTCAAGTTACACTTTTTGAGCGTGGTGACCGATAAGAAAACAATTTTTTTTTTTTATTGAATAAATGAGAATATATATCCGCAATGAGAACATATCAAAAATATCCGAAATCGATTTGTAGGTATCGAAAACCTCGATGTACCAAATTTGAATGATCTAACTCTATTTTTTGAGAAAAGGTATTTTAATAGGTTTTTAAAGGCCTGCAAGTCGAATGGGGATATTCAAGTTTTTTCTTTCATATAATTTCAAGTTACACTTTTTGAGCGTGGTGACCGATAAGAAAACAAATTTTAATAGAGAAAAGGTATTTAATAGGTTTTAAAGGCCTGCCAGTCGAATGGGGATATTCAAGTTTTTTCTTTGATATTAATTCAAGTTACACTTTTTGAGCGTGGTGACCGATAAGAAAACAACTTTTTTTCTTTTATTGAATAAATGAGAATATATCCGCAATGAGAATATATCAAAAATATCCGCAATCGATTTGTAGGTATCGAAAACCTCGATGTACCAAATTTCAATGATCTATCTCTATTTTTTGAAAAAAGGTATTTTAATAGGTTTTTAAAGGCCTGCAAGTCGAATGGGGATATTCAAGTTTTTTCTTTGATATAATTTCAAGTTACACTTTTTGAGCGTGGTGACCGATAAGAAAACAAATTTTAATAGAGAAAAGGTATTTAATAGGTTTTAAAGGCCTGCAAGTCGAATGGGGATATTCAAGTTTTTTCTTTGATATTAATGAATAAGATAACAATAATAAGAAAACAAATTTTAATAGAGAAAAGGTATTTAATAGGTTTTAAAGGCCTGCAAGTCGAATGGGGACATTCAAGTTTTTTCTTTGATATTAATGAATAAGATAACAATAATGATAAGATACCAATAATGATAAGAAACCAAATTTTAATAGAGAAAAGGTATTTTAATAGGTTTTAAAGGCCTGCAAGTCAAATGGGGATATTCAAATTTTTTCTTTGATATTAATTCAAGTTACACTTTTTGAGCGTGGTGACCGATAAGAAAACAAATTTTAATAGAGAAAATGTATTTAATAGGTTTTAAAGGCCTGCAAGTCGAATGGGGATATTAAAGTTTTTTCTTTGATATTAATGAATAGGATAACAATAATGATAAGATAACAATAATGATAAGAAAACAAATTTTAATAGAGAAAAGGTATTTTAATAGGTTTTAAAGGCCTGTAAGTCGAATGGGGATATTCAATTTTTTTCTTTGATATTAATTCAAGTTACACTTTTTGAGCGTGGTGTCCGATAAGAAAACAAATTTTAATAGAGAAAATGTATTTAATAGGTTTTAAAGGCCTGCAAGTCGAATGGGGATATTAAAGTTTTTTCTTTGATATTAATTCAAGTTACACTTTTTGAGCGTGGTGACCGATAAGAAAACAAATTTTAATAGAGAAAACGTATTTAATAGGTTTTAAAGGCCTGCAAGTCGAATGGGGATATTCAAGGTTTTTCTTTGATATTAATGAATAAGATAATAATAATGATAAGATAACAATAATGATAAGAAAACAAATTTTAATAGAGAAAAGGTATTTTAATAGGTTTTAAAGGCCTGCAAGTCGAATGGGGATATTCAAGTTTTTTCTTTGATATTAATTCAAGTTACACTTTTTGAGCGTGGTGATCGATAAGAAAACGAATTTTAATAGAGAAAAGGTATTTAATAGGTTTTAAAGGCCTGCAAGTCGAATGGGGATATTCAAGTTTTTTCTTTGATATTAATTCAAGTTACACTTTTTGAGCGTGGTGACCGATAAGAAAACAAATTTTAATAGAAAAAAGGTATTTAATAGGTTTTAAAGGCCTGCAAGTCGAATGGGGATATTCAAGTTTTTCTTTGATATTAATGAATAAGATAACAATAATGATAAGATAACAATAATGATAAGAAAAGAAATTTTAATAGAGAAAAGGTATTTTAATAGGTTTTAAAGGCCTGCAAGTCGAATGGGGATATTCAAGTTTTTTCTTTGATATTAATTCAAGTTACACTTTTTGAGCGTGGTGACCGATAAGGAAACAAATTTTAATCGAGAAAAGGTATTTAATAGGTTTTAAAGGCCTGTAAGTCGAATGGGGATATTCAAGTTTTTTCTTTGATATTAATTCAAGTTACACTTTTTGAGCGTGGTGACCGATATAAAACAAATTTTAATAGAGAAAAGGTATTTAATAGGTTTTAAAGGCCTGCAAGTCGAATGGGGATATTCAAGGTTTTTCTTTGATATTAATGAATAAGATAACAATAATGATAAGATAACAATAATGATAAGAAAACAAATTTTAATAGAGAAAAGGTATTTAATAGGTTTTAAAGGCCTGCAAGTCGAATGGAGATATTCAAGTTTTATCTGATCTACTTTACAAATTTTACGCGTACATCTATTCACTGTTGTACATAGATGATAGATACCTATACACCTATATACTTTCTCACAAACAGCTGCTTATGTATTCGTCCGATTTCGGAGCAGCTCGTCTTGATCTGTGCGAGCTTCGTACAGCCGAAGTCTACCGAACTGTGTTAGGTTTTTTATTCGTTACGGAATTTTTCGATTCGGTCGCCGCGCTCAAAGCCCGCGATAAAAGCTATACAATAGCTTAAAAAAAAAAAAAAAAAAAAAAAAAAAAACAGGTTTTTAGCGATTAGTCTGTGTGTGTGTCTCTCTGTGTGTGTATGTCTGTCGGTTATCAGCGTATCTCAAGAAAAAATAGTAGCAGAAAGTCCAAACTTAATATTCTAAATGTGTATTATTTAAGGATGCTACACTAAATTTTTCGTTGAGATCAAGCAAATGTTTCATGTAAAGGGACACCCAAGAGTACTCAAATACATTACGTCTAAATTACTAATGTCAGGTTAGTAGAGTTTAAACATCTATAGATTGCACTAAACCAAATGAAACGAATACGTATTTTTTATATGCGTAAAAACATGTTTCACGTGTAATATGGTATGGAATCTTTCACTGTTCGTTTACAGGGCTACACAAAGGAGCTAGTTTATAGTGCGACAATACTTGAAAATTTATGGAAGTGTATTTCAGGTTGTGCGTGTGTTTTTAAAGAAGGATTACATTTATATGCACCATATGATGTGCGCATTATCTCCAAAAGATATACACAGCTGCCAATATTTAAGTCATAACATTCTTTTTTATAGTTAGTGTAAATGCTTTAATATAATATTTTACCATGTCTAGGAAAGCTGCTCAGGAAAAGAAATTATTTCCTCATACTCATATGGTAAATAATGTATTTTTATTCTGACATTATCTCCTTCCAAATATATCTGACCCCGTAAAAATGTTAACTGGTTCAACCATTACAAATCTTCATATATACCTTACTTTTAGCAGCATTATTGCGAAATTTAATTTTTTGTACATTTAACGTATGTAAAAATTAGCGCAATTTTCTTTGAAATAAGGAAGGGGATGGCTGTTTTTTTTTTTTTTTTTTTTTTTTTATCTTTTGGCTGAAAATGAATTTGCGAGTCAATCCATAACACTATATAAACACTAATTTCTATATAAATACTCTACTAGATGTCCTTTTGCTTGAATTAGTTGGCAGGCGTCCTGTATAACTAACTCAATTTCATACATCACAAGTGCATTCTTTTAAAAATGACTGTACCGTTTTTTTTTTTTTTTTTTTTTTTTTTTTTAAACTTGATATATTAACCCATTTTAGACCAAGTATAGAATTTTTTTTTAATGTGGTATTTCCATTGAAACATACATAAATAAATTGGTGCATATTTAAATAATATATATATATATATATATATATATAATAAATAAATTTAAATAAAAAAATTAAGTTTTTTATAAAATTTGTTTTATTTTTATTTTATTTACAAAATTTGCAACTTTAATTCATTATAAAAGCATGTGAAATATAAAAGCATGTAAAAAGTCGAATTTGTCAATAATTTTTTCAAGTTAGAAAACTAACGTATTTTGAAAATTTCTCAACTGAAAGTGTTCACTCCAGTTAAATTACTAACATTTTATATATGTCTTCAGAACCTTTAAAAATAGCAATAAATAGAGGAAAAATAAAATTAATAAAAAATATACGTCACAGTGTTAATAAAAAAATATTTATTGAAATAGTGCGTTTACGCCCATTTGGCTGAAAATGGGTTAACCCCCTTTTAAATATCTTTGTATACGTAATTGTTGTTTTCCAGTCTGCAATTGAGTGTGTTAATCTTTGGTAAAAGACGATATCTCAAAAACGGCTCTAACAATTTTCTTGAAAATAGTTATAGAAAACCATTTTGGATATCCTTTCTCGTGTATAACGTGGTCATTACAGGATAATTAACAATCGTCTTTTTTAGGTAGGTCAGTTTTAGATCTGGGACATTGGTGTTTCAAGAAATAACTCTATCATTTTTTTTTTCTTATTATTTATTAACTCACTATGTAAACTCTGTTTTATATGTCCTTACATGTGTATCAGTTTTCCCTTATTGAAAGATTTTTAAGTGTCTACTTTGTTAGGTTAGTTTTATGTCTTCAGATTATCTCCCAAAAGTTTTTGTAATACGTGTAAAAATGAGTAATGGAAGTCGTATAGTTGTTAATCTCAAGATTTCTTTCTTTCTTTTCTTTTTTTTTTTTTTTTTAATGGGGAAAAAAGTATCAAATGCCTAGTTCTGTGCTTAAATGATATTTTAATATAAAAATTTTAAATTATATGTATATATATATATATAACAAATAGCAATTTTGTCTGTGACTTTTTTTAATTATTATTATATTTTTTAACAGTTCGTTTATTTAACAATTCAAATTATATGTTACATAAATGACTTAAACATTTCGATGAGTAATGTTTGTTAGAATATGACATTAGACAGTTTTATTGAAACTATTATAACTTCCAATAATTTAAATTAAAAAAATTAATTTAATTATGTACTGTTTAAAAAGTACCAATTTAATGATTTATAAATTTCACTTAACATAATAATTACCAAATAATATTTGGAAAAGTATATTTTTAAAAATATACTTTCCTTTTATTACTATTACTGTTGATAATTTTCTTTCGGGTCCATTTCCTACAAATTTCTAATATTCCTCGGGTGAAATTTTGAAGCTTTCGTAATTATCTTTCATCTTTTGTAATATGTTCATCTTTCATGGAATTTCAGTATGACTGACTTACGGGAAATTGTTTCTAAATATAAACTGGAATCTGTGACGTAAAAAGAAAAATATTTTTGCTTAATTAGTACAAAAGTGAACGAGTTAATTGGGAAGTAAAAGATTAGAGTTTAATTAGCAGAATATTTGAAGTATTTCACAACATGCAGTGATGTTAGAAATGATTTTGAAAATGGTGTTCTACTAGAACAGAATAAACACATGTTATAAACTATACTATACATTTATATCAGGGATAGAAAATAAAATGAATATTTATCCCTACAAGGCTCAATTATTTTTTAGTGCGCGACAAAAATATATAGGTTGTAATGAGTGGTCAGAAGAAAGGGAAAACTTATAAAAATAAAAATAAAACCCTATTTTACGGAAAAAACAACTTTTTAGCTCAACGTACCGTATGTGGTACATACATAAAAATAGGATTCACTAATACGTTTACTATTGTAATAAAAAAAAAAAAAAATACCTCTGAAAAATATACACTTCGTTATAACACACAGTATTTTTTTTTTTTTTTCAAGTCAAAACTGTTCAATAACTATTATTATTATTTATTTTTTTTTTATTTTTTTTTAATTCAGACAAACGACTAACGTATCACTTTCATTCAAATTTCACACTGAGTGCACTCTAACAAAAACACGAACGACATCTTTAGGTAAACATTCGTATTACTACTTTGCTAAATGTCAGTAGCTTCTATCAAGATGTCAAGAGATGTCGCTAATAATAGTTTTACAGCTATAGGAACGATTAAAGTCGGTGTTCCACATATGGAACTGGGTGCCTTGTAGGGTTATAAGAAATAAGTTCAAAAATAGTACCTAATTATCACCGTCATTATTGATATTCTTGACTCTTATTTCTTCTATAGTTCTTATATTCTGATTATTTCTAACGTAAAAATAAATAAATTAAATTGCCTTTTCTTTTCTTTTGTAAGTAATTTTAATGCGCTCAATATATTTTTTAACATATCTTTCATTTCTAGAAAAATCAAAGAAGTTGAATTTTTATTATATCACGCAAACAAACTCCGAAAAGAAACTTTTTGTATTTTTTACATAAAACGAAATTTGAATATATTTCAGTTGCAATTGCAAAAAAAAATGTAAATCGAAATTTCAAGCTTCAGATGTATAGTCCCATATCAATCCATATTTAGCTCTTTATGACTATTGATTGTAAAGTACATTTCAGGGCTGTTTTTCATATAATGCTTAGAGAACGTGACATCTGAAACGAATATGAATATTCTGAGAGATATTATGAAATAATACTCGTAATGTGGAATGGGAAATGGTATAGAAATTCCAATATGATGATGCATTTCAGAATTACATGAATGTTACGCGATGATAGAAAGAAATTTTGAAAAATAAATAAAATACAAAAATAAAATAAAATAAAATTTTATGCATTTGTTAATTTTATTTTTATTTAAATTTATATAATATTGTTATTGAAAATGTTAGAAAAATCTATTTTCTTTTTAAAAATATAGTTTGTCTTTTCTCTTTTCTAGATTTTCAGCAAAAAAAGAATATCTAGATGCTTAAAACACCAAGCAGAATGTAAAAGTTAAAATTAATTAGTGTTGGAAAATGCAAATATAGTATTATTATTCTTTTTATTTTTATTTCTCTTTTTTTTTAATTAATTATAAATTAAAAAAGGTATTTTCTATTTCCATTTATTAATTTTTTTTATATGTAAAATACTTGAATAATCGATTTTGTTTTTTTCTTTTTTCCTCTCGAACTATTTGTAATCCAATACTTTATTTCAATATTTCATTTAATATATATACAAATAATTCAGATACTCTTTACTTAGTACTTACTAAGGCGACTTTTGAATTTTTAGAGTTCTACAAATCATGTTTTTGTACTTTAAAAATGTATAAAAGATAGGATTAAATATATATGAGGATTGGAAAATGACTCACAAGTATTTATGTTTTGTAACTAAATCTGTATGTTCTGGGCTATTTTTGGCAGGTACGTAATTCTCACAATTTACAAAACTGATTAACAGTATTTTAATAACTAAAATTGTTTTATACTTTTGTATTATTATATAAGGTAAAAAAAAATTACATAAACAAAAATACTGTTGTTATTAGAACCACATTTTTTATCCTTTTTTACTTGCAAAATATTCATACGCAAATCCGTACATAAAGTGAATTACACTGGTCTACAATGGTTCGGTAACAATGTTCAAATTATTACTTTTATTATTATATCCAAATTTTATTTACATATCTGCAAGTAAAAAAGTCCCACCACTTCACATTTTTCTGTTGGAGTATCAAAAAATGGCAATTTTCACGATTTTTTATCATTTTCACAGTGTCACAGGTGGTAACCCTTATGCTGGCAACCAAGAGTCCTGGAAACTCAGAGTCCCGGCAACCATGTTTGTTCCATTTTTTTGTTAAAGTATCAGAAAAGGGCAAATTTCCTTTTTTTTTTTTTTTTTTTTATGATTTTTACAGCACAGTCGACAGCAAAAGCATCCGAGCTATAGCAAATAATTCCGATATAAAAAAAAATACATTTAGTTCTATTTTGTGAAATAAATCCTTGTCGAATCATGTTCTTAGACTGACTAAGAACATGACTCGACAAGGATTTACTTAACAAAGCAGTATTAAGTGTACATTTTTTAGACAGGGATTATTGCTAGTGCTCAGATACTTTTGCTGTCGACTGTATCACACATGGTAACCTTTCGTGCTATCAAACCTGCCTCCTGGCCATCCTCTGTGCTGGCAACAATGTATTCGTACATTATATGTTTTTTTTTTTTTTTCTGGTACTCTACAGTCAGTAACAAATGTGTCCGAACACTAGCAAAAATTCCTATATAAAAAAAGTACACTTCATACAGTTTTGCTAAATAAATCTTTATCGAATCATGTTCTTACACTGTCTATGAACAGGATTCGACAAGGATTTATCGAAACCGTATGAAGTGTACTTTTTTTACATAGAAATTTTTGCTAGTGTTCGGACACTTTTGTTACCGACTGTAATTAGCAGATATTCTTTGTTAAGTATGATTGTACTATTTTATAGTTAAAGTTTCATGTTCAAAATGGCAAGTTTTCAGTGTAGAACTTGTAAAACTGTATCCGATAAGTTTTGCTGTATTTGTGAATTATTGATATTAAAATTACGAGGTAGACATTTAACACAAGACTTTAAAAAAGCCCATTTTTTTGTATTTTGGTTTTAAAATAACAAATAATAACAATTCGATCATTTGGTGTATTTTCCATGTTTTTATGTTCTACTTAGTCTACAATATATAAATTATCTCCATATTAACAGTATTTCATGTTAAATTAATAATATTGATAATAATAATGCATGTCTTCTAAAGACTTTTTTACAGTCGGTAACAAAAGTGTCCGAATACTAGCAAAAATTCCTATGTAAAAAAAGTACACTTCATACGATTTTGTTAAATAAATCCTTGTCGAATCATGTTCTTACACTGACTAAAAACAGGATTTCACAAGGATTTATTTGACACACCCGTATGAAGTGTACGTTTTTTACATAGAATTTTTTGCTAGTGTTCGGACACTTTTGTTACCGATTGTACATTGCTTCCAGTACAGATTAAATAATCATAACAAAAAAACTGTACGTGTGACAGATTTTTCAATATTATTTTTTAATTCTGCACTACAAAATTAATTGAAAATGGTCAATTTCATTTCTGTTACCCCCCCCCCCCCCCCAAAAAAAAAAAAAAAAAAAAAAAATTGTCGACTAGTGTAATTATCATTCATTTATATCTGCAACGTTTGTATTTATTATATCTGCATTGTTCGGTTTCTAATTTGCAATACGGATCTGCATCGAATCTTATTATAAAAAATTTATGCATATAGAATCGTAACATCTAAAATAAGTTGCACATATAATTACTGAATAGCGAAAATATGTATTGATATTAATGTATTAGCTTACTTATATTTAGGGATATGTATGCAACTACATCCAGATGGAGCAATAAAAATATAAATATTTAAAATCACAATAATTATTATCAAATAATTAAAGTTTTAGTTCATTACTATTGTTTTATTTTAAAAAACACTCACTTTTTAAGCAATTCCCTTTATAAACAATATCCAAAATTAAACTATATAGGTTCTTTTATTAAATATATATACATATATATAGCTGTGACTAGAAGGCGCTGTACTTTAAAACATTATTATTTTTTTTCCAGCTTTCTGAAATTATCCATGATATTTTAAAAGAAAAAATAATTTTTTGAAAACCATGAAAGTAGATAATACCGATAGTAGAAAAAGAACAATAGTTTTTTAAACATGAAATTTTTACTCATAATAATTGAATCTTAAAAAAAAAAAAATTTGAAAAGTCTTCCGTTTCTTAAATGTTATATTTTAAAACCTTTTCCTTGTAACTTCGACTTGAAGCAATTACTATGCTACATACATTTAGCAAATCTTTAAAAAGTACTTCTTTTTTTTTTTTTTTTTACGATTTCTTTTAATAGTTGTAATACAATTATAAATATATGTATGTGTGTGTGCGTGTGTGTGTAAGTGTGTGTTTCAAAGAATTTTTACATTTTTTTAAAAGTTTGCACAGTCATAAATGATAATTAATGAATTAAAATGTTTGAAAGAAAGAAAAGTTATGCATTTTGTATTGATTATGCATATTGATTATGTATGTATAGATTACACTATACATAATCTATACATAATCAATACAATCTATACATACTCTATACATTACTAAATTACTAATGATAATAATGCATTCGAATTTCTTCTGTGGATTATTATTTACTTCTTGAATTTAAAACAAAAATTTTAAATTGCCTTAAAAATTAAATTAATATAAGGAATGTAATATGGTATTTTCGGAAAACATATTTTTTATAGTAACCTATAAGTTTTCTGAAAGCATTTATTTACAAACAATATTTTTGCTTGTATAATCATATTTTAAGTTTTAAAATAGTAAATAAGTCAAAAAATAAATAAAAGTTTAGCATTTAAAGTAACTAATGATTAGTACTAACATTTGAATATAAATACCATTTAAATAGTATTTTTTTTTCTAATATGTTTTTCTAATGCATTCAAAGTATTGTGGAAACACTGTAATATATATCTCCAAATTGTAGTTAAAATTTTAATAACTTTTAAATAATGTATGAAAGAAATTGATTGAAGTAAATCACTTCACTCACTCCCCCATCTTTTCTCAAACAACAAATATTGATAACTACTTTCTAATACAAATTTTCCCAACAAAAATTAAATTCATTTTTATGAAATTGATTTATGTTTAAGCTAACTTTCATTTCAATAAAAATTTCTGTCATACAGTTAGATTTTTTAAATATTTTTCAGCTTCACAAAAGCAAATTTTCCTTTTAAAATGGTACAAACAGTACTACCAATTTGTGTACCTCTCAAAATAATTCGGGATCGTATGTCTTTTAAGCTTTTTCCAATTTTTGAAACTGCGCTAAATATAATAGAATTAATAAATAGAACAGAGTTTCTGTCTACCCCCTTGTTTCTGTGTCTCTATCTCAACTATATTAAAATAGTAATTTTCTGTTACTATATCAGTGAAACGTACTACAGAAGATTACATTTGAATGTAGTGATGAGTCATGAAAAAAAAGTGGTAAATCACAGAGGTAGTCACAGAAAAAATATGGACAATTAAAACCCTGTATAAGTCAGATGTAGAAAGACACATTTCTTAAACTAGTATGTTGTGGCCACCACAAGACTTTCTTCTATATTTTTCTATACAAATTCACTCAGTAACAATATCGAAAAAAAAAAAAAAAAAAAAAGAATTACGATTTTTTGTTGTTGTTGTTGTTGTTGTTGTTAAAAATAAAAAAAATCGATAACTTTATTTTAAATTATCACATATTTATAGTTCAACCCTTCGTTTTAAAAGTATTGACGAGACCTTTCGAAAGATACCCATCTTGAAAATTTAGTCCCCTCGAGGGGGGACTTCCCCCAAGGGGGGGGTGGCAAGCCTCCTACACATACAAAAAAATTTTCCCAGTTGATTATCTCTATTATAAATCATTCTTGTAAATTTCATAATGATTACTAAAAACTAATTCTCTTTATGCACATTTATGCAAAATTTTGTCCTATATCACCATGTTAAAAATTTAGAAAAAGCGGGATGGCAACACAACCTGTAAGACAATTTTTACCAAAAGTTGATAGGTACTAATTTATGTCAAGGTGCATATACATACCATTTTGTATGAAATTCTGTGCAGTAGTTCCTGCGATACAGTTGCCACAAAATTTTGTCACACACACATACAGACAGACAGACATTTCCTAAAAATGGTCAAATCGTGTTCTACAGCTCTCAAAACGTGTAAATCCATCAAAAAACCCGAGGCCGAAAATTTTTACGAATCCAATACTTTCTTCTATTGAATATAGAAGAAAAAAATAAAATGTTAGAGTTAGTATTAAGGATTGCTTTACAAGACCATACCAAAAGGTATCAATATACAGGGTGTTTATAAAGTCCCGGACCCATTTTGATGTTTAATAACTCAAAAAATAATGAAGATAGATTAAAATTAATAACATAAATGGCTAGATAGACTCAAAAAGTTTCATGACCCTTGTTAATGAACTTCCACGTGTGTCCCCTTCGTCGCACGGAGAATATCAAGTCGATAATCAATTTCACGCCAGGTAGCGGCAAGCATGTCGGCATCCACAGTGGCTATTGCGGTTGTAATTCTGAGTTTTAGGTTATCAATGTTCGACACTCTCCTCCTGTAAACATTGTCCTTTACAAATTCCCAAAGGAAAAAGTCCAGCGGCGTTATATCATGTGATCTGGGTGGCCAAGGAATTGGACATCCTCGCCCAATCCATCTTCCTGGAAAATGGTCATTCAAAGAACTACGAACGATGGTACCCCAATGAGGTGGTGCACTATCTTGTTGCAAAAAGACATGTGGCTGAAGCTCTTCTAGTTGTGGAAATACTAAGTTTTCCAACATGTCTAAGTATACGACTGATGAGACCGTCTTTTCTGTAAAAAAGAAAGGCCCAATGACTCAGTCGTGCATTAGTCCACACCACACGTTAACCTTTGGGAAATCTCTTTGTGCTTCATGGTATAAGTAAGCATAACATTGCAATAGTTGCCAAAAAGAAAAGAGAGAAAAATACAATTAATAAGCAGACGATATTTAGAAGAGTACAGATATTTAGACTAGAAAATGAAATTATCTGAAATTAACCACACGCGCAGACGATATTTACAAAAGTAAAGATATTCAAACCTGAAAAGAAAATATATGAGTTATTCCATCAATAAATGCCATAAGTTTGTTTATATCTTCTCTATTTTATGAGTTATTAAACATCAAAATGGGTCCTGGACTTTATAATCCCTGTATTATAATATATTATAATATACAAATAGAAATCATCTGTGGTATATGAAAATATTATTTATATTTATTTATTGTTGCATTACTGTTTTCTTTTCTTTTGAACAACCTTGTTACCTTTTAAGAACCATTTATTACCTTTTATTAAAGCGAACAGAGGCGCAGTTCCTACTCGCTCCGTTCACCAACTCCTGGGGTAGGTTTCACTTTTCCAAATGCTCTAGTGGACAAAATTAAAGGAACAACCTGTTTACTCGTTTTCTTAATTTGCACATAATTTTTAAACAAATAAACATATGAACATAAAATTTGGATAGCCTGTTCGTTATCATATTATTAACCGAATTTTATGTAAATTTAACATAAGAATAATTTTTAAGCTAATAAATATTCATTTTTCTCTCTCAAAAGTAAGCTTTGGAAAAAATGAAAAATTTCAATAATTTTAGGAAAGGACACTTAATGAAAAGTGGTGTTAAGGATGCATTAGAGATAGGTAAAGACGCACATGCCTTGAAATGTTAAACTAAATCTCGATTTTTCTTTCAGTATTAACTTTTCTTTTACTTTTATAATGTACTTTCTAAAAAAATATAAAAGGAAGAAGAAGAAATTAAGAAACAGAAAAGTTAATACAGGTAGAAAGATTTTGGTTGTAATCTAACATATGGATACGTGTGCATCTTCATCTATCTCTAATGCATCCTTAAAACAGCTTTTCATCAAGTGTTCTTTCCTAAAATTATGGAGATTTTTCCTTTTTTCCAACTCTTACTTTTGAGAGAAAAATGGATATTTATTACCTTAAAATTTATTCTTATGATAAAGTTACATAAAATTCGGTTAATAATATGATAATGAACAGGCCATTCAAATTTTATATTCATATGTTTATTTGTTTAAAAATTATGTACAAAACAAGAGAACGAGAAAACATGTTGTTGCTTTAGTTTTGTCCACCAGTATATTTTCACTATTCTAAATATTTTTTTTTCTTTTCTCGAGCATCTCGAGGATGCCAATTTTTCAATTCCTCTTTTTTTTATGTACACACACACACGCACATATATATATATATATAATTTGGCAAAATGAAGGTATAAATAATCGACTATATATCTGAAAGTGAGATACTCATAATGTCTCTGGTATTCAAAAAGTAACTAAAATTTGGATAGTGATAAAATACTATTAATATTGTTACTGTGTGTGTGTGTAAAAATTGTATTTTGTTTGTAATTTAAGAGTTAATTTCGAAGTAATAATTCTTATCAAAATTATCAGCTTCTTAAATGATAATAATAAATTTCCTATCATTATACCTTGTAAAAACAATTTATTTCAATTGCTTTTCAATGCTATTTTATATTAATTTATAAAAGCTGTTCTTTCTCCCAAAAGAATCGTTTAAAAATTATTATGAGAGAGGAAATGAAAAAACGAGAATTATTAAATACTTGATATTAGAATATGAAAAATTAATTTTCATTTATGTTTTATTAAATATTCAGCTCTTGAAAAACAGTTATATAGACTATTTAAATTGAACATAATCATTTTCAGTAATTATTTTATATTTTATCATTAATATATAGTCGTGGTAAAAAAAAAGAAACAAAAAACAATTCATACTTATAGTCGGCAGCAAAATTATTCGAGCGCTAGCAAAAATTAATATGTCAAAAAGTACACTTAATATTGCTTTTTTAAATAAATCCTTGTCAAATCTTGTTCTTAGCCAGTCTAAGAACATGATTGGACAAGTATTTATTCAACAAAACAGTATTAAGTGTAGTTTTTTATATAGGAATTATTGCTAGCGCTCGAATAATTTTAAGACAATAACATTACTTTTTTTTTTTTTTTTTTTTTTTTTTTTTGGGGGGGGGGGGTAAATGTTAGTGCCTAACGCAGTTTATATATTTAAGAATATTTGTCTTGAGGACTTTAAAGTTATAAAGTTAAGATAGTCTGTCATTTTTTCAAATTTAAATTTAAGAAAAAAAACTGACCTTCGATTTTATATCCAGAACAGGCATAAAGTAGCACGATGTATTCAGGACCCTCTACTGCATATCATACTGGACAAAATGTAATGTACTTTAAAGTACATACACATTAGACTATGCATTTTCGATTTCTTAAGAAAAAAAAAAACGTTGCGAAAGTCGCCGCTAGAGGATAATTTGGCGTTGTGTACATAATGGGAAATAAATTTATTTAAATGTTTATTTAAACGGTATATAACTGCCATATTATAATTAATAATCACCTTCTTTTTTTTTTTTTTTTTTTTTACATCTAGATTATTATGATAATCATTCTGATATTTCATTAACTGCATGAGGTGTATGCTTTTTTCACAGACAGCTTAAGCATATTGTTTTTTATTGATCGAATATGTACTGTTTTTTGATATTTTAGAGATGAGATGTCAGAGGACATAAAACTCTCGATTTTCAGATGCCCTTTTAATCAAACATTAGAAGTATTAAGATCAGTTTGTTGGTTACAACATAATGGGCAATTCATTATTAATGATACCGCCGTCTGAAAAATGCTGTCTCAGAATATGCTGCACCTGACGTCCAATGCGGCATGTCATGTTTCATAAAAACGATAGAATTGAGACGCGTCTTTTGATGCACTTGAAGAATCACACGGTTTTTTTTTTTTTTTTTTTTTTTTTCAAGCATATCGATGTACCTTCCAGACGTAACAGAAAATGTCATTTGTCTACCTCACATGACTTTCTTCATGAATGTAAGTGCCGATAATACATATATATATAAATAAGAAGTAAAGCAGCTCCATACTGCAAATTTCTGTAATTTCAAAGGTGTCTGTAAACACACTTTGGTATTTCTGTTATCAGGATGTATGTGCTTGCAGGATTTTATCGGACACCAGGTACATTGGTTAAATAAAAATGTGAAATATTTAAAGTTGGAATTGTGTGAAAGTTTTTTATATTTAAATTGCATATAATTAAACATAAATATTCATCTGACACACACCGTTTGTTTATTTATGCAAGTCTTAAAAAACAAAGAAAATTCTACTCCAGAAGTGAGTGATCGCTGACCCGCTTGCTTTGAAAGAATGCAGCTGGTAAACCATAAAAATTTATTCCCTTCTTTCACCAATATTTTGGTAAAATCACAGCATTCCTTACGCACGTGGATAAGACTTCGGTATAAAAACGAAGATCAAACTTTGTTTATTGTCTAATTTTATAGACATACTGTTCGAACTATAATTTCTATTAATGTGTATTCATTGTTGAATTTAATATTTTAATTGGGAAAAATCTGTTTCTTTAGATACGCTACAAAATATAGAAATTTTAAGGTAGATAACAAATAACTTTGTCGTCATTGATAACAGTGGATTTGAAGTAATTTATTGAAAGGGAGGAAGAACAAATAAAATAAAAATAATTTTAATGAAAAGGCAAAATCAGTATAAATTAAATAGTATATCTCCAGGTTTTTGTTTAAGTAAAATGATTAATCTATTCGTTTATAATGGTAGGCAGAAATCATCATTGAGTAGCTAATTATCTCCCTTGACTATCATTAGCGTGGATGTATAATTATATTAAATCGACATCGCATATTTAATACATGTTATTCTACCTGACAATAATTCTCTATTCTAATAAAGCAAACACATTATCTGTAAAAAGCAAAGATAAATAAGTTTGAAAAAAAAAAGATTAAATGGCGATTTTTAAGCTAACAGGAAAGATTATTAATATATTTTGGATGCAAAATTATTTTATGAATGAAGATATTTTTACTTCCAGTACCGTACTACCGTAGGTAATGGAAGTATTGTATTCGGCTTAAAAATTCGATATCGCGTTTTCACCTGATTCACACGTTTTAAGGCCTCCTGAGACCAAAAAAGCAGTTTTTGGCAATTGGTCAGTGTGCCTGTGTACATATGTATGTATATCTGTGTGTGTGTGTGTGCGGAATCTTTTGACTATCATATCCCCGAATCTAATAAAGATAGAACTACCAAACTTAAGAGCTGATACAGGTCTGGTGTACAGATGAATTTCCCAAATTTTGGTGAAAATTGGAAAATCAGAAATAGATAATAGGAAGTCGAAAGTAGAACCATAAATCCATATCTCAAAAATGGCACTAACGATTTTCTTCAAAGTTGCTATATAAACACTCTATTAGATGTCCTTTCGAATTGTATAGTTGGTTAGTTCAGGAAAATTGACAGGCGTTCTGTATAAATAGCTAAATTTTAGGTCTCGCAAGTGCGTTCCTTTAAAAAAGGGCTAAACGGATTTTTTCCAAACTCGCCATATTAACCTCCTTTTAAATATCCTTTTGTATGTAATTATTGCTTTCCGGTCAATAATTGAATACGTCAAGTTTTGGTAAAAGTTGGTATCTCAAAAACGGCTCTAACGGTTTTCTTGAAAATTGTTACCTAAATCAATTTTAGATACCCTTTCTCATGTATTACGTGGTTGTTACAGGAAAACTAACAGTCATCCTGCTTAGGTAGGTTAATTTTAGATGTTGGAAATTGGTGTTTGAAAAAAATAACTCTACCATTGTTTTCTCATTTCTTAACTTGCTATATAAAATTTGTTTTATATGTCTTTACACGTACACCAAGTTTCTCATACCGGAAAAATTTTAGGTTTCTACTTCGTTAGGTCAATTCTATGTCTTCGGATCACATTATCTTTTCTGATCACATCTCCATAAAATGCATATAGTACATGTAATAAATAGTGGGTAATGGAAGTCGTGTGGTTGTTTCAAACTAGATATTTTCTTTTAATGAAAGTAATATCTATAGTTAAAAAGTATATTAACATTAACACTAGAATAATTTAAAGAAAAAAAATATTGGTATAAAAGATAAAATATTTGTTCATTTAACACAAAATATTTATGAATGTCATACTCTGACTTCGCTTTGTTATATAAGGGCGTTCTGTTAGTTTATAGTATCACTACTCACACATTCACAAAAATGTAGTACATTTACACACACACATATATAAAATGATATATCTCATGAAAAAATTGAATATTTAAATAAAAAAAGATAATCAAAATCCAAGAATGACATCATACATTAAACAATACTTCTTCAGGGGTGGTAATTGAAGAATGTACACAAACAATAGGTAAATTTCTATTTAGCTGTAAGAATATAACAAAATAAATTTACAATACATATAATAGACTCCGTTAAAAGATTAAAAAAAATAATCTGGTGTGTCACTCACACGACTTTCTCTTACCCTGAAATTTAATACTATAAATACAGGTTGCAGATTAAGAAATAAGTTAACGAGTACTGTTATGTAAACCTGTGTTAAACTATTCAAATTAAGCTTCGGAAGAGTTTTATATGATAACTACTTCTGTGTAAGGGGGGTTACCGGCCCCCTCAAACACCGGTTTCATTAATGCACCTACATTTCTATAGAATTTAATTCTGTTATTAAAAAATAATTATGTTTAAAAAATATAATTTATTAAAATTATTATTTAAAAAAAATATCTTTTATGATAATGCAGACGATTTTCATATTAGAGAAGTAGTATAACACTAAATATATATATATATATATATGTATAAAAAAAAAGTTGAAATTATTCTCAATTATTATTATTATTATTACTTTCCGAACACTATAGTGAGGAAAGTATTGTAATCATGTCAAAAATCCGAATTTGAGATTTTCATGTTTCTACACGTTTCAAGGTCCAATGAGTCTTTTTTCACTATTTTTGCGATGATGTATGTATGTGTGTGTGTATGTATGTGTGTATGTATGTGTGTATGTGTGTGTGTATGTCTGTGAGTGAACACGCTAACGTCTAAACGCTTTGTTCGAATAAGCTGAAAGTTGGTACGTAAATTGTAAATCACCGTAGTACGAACCCTATAGATTTTGGTGAATCTAGCACTTATAGTTTTTTTTACAGGGACACAAAGAAAAATTCTTTATCATTACGGCCTATGGGACCAAAATCTTAAAAGTGCGATAGCATCTAAACGCCTTATTCAATTGAGCAAACAATTTATACACATATTATAGGTCACAGATACTCAACCTGTATAGATTTTGTAGAATCTAGGACTTATAGTTTTCTTAAGGGACATAAAGAAAAATCCTTTATCATTATGGCCAGTGGGACCAAATTTTTAAAAGTGTGATAGCGTCAAAATGCCTTATTAATATAAACAAAAAATTTGTACACATGTTATAGGTCATAGTTGCACACACTGTATAGATTTTAGTGAATCTAGCACTTACGGTTTTTTTACAGCGACACAAAGAAAAAATCTTTATCATTATAGCCTATGGGACCAAATTTTTAAAAATGCAATAGCATCCAAACGCCTTATTCAATTGAGCTGAAAATTTATATGAATATTATAAATCACTGTTGCACTAACTATAAGCATTTTGGTGAATCTAGCATTTATAGCTTTTTACAGGGACACAACGAAAAATTCTCTATCATTATGATCTATGGGCTCAAAGATCAGTAGCGTTAAATAAAACATCGTGTAATATATGGAGAAAAATACTCAAACACTCTATTATGGTTGTCTCCCTTTTGTTTGTTTAACAACTCCTCTCTCTTTAATTTATCAACAAAACTGTTAATTACTCAATTTTCGGAAAGTCAAGTGGAGTCACTCCAGATTTTTTTTTTTTTTATTTTTTTTTTTTTTTATGAAAAAAATCGATAACTTTATTTTAAATTATCGCGGATAGATGGTTCAAACATTCGTTTTAAAGGTATTGGCGAGGTCTTTTGAAAGATACCCATCATGAAAATTTACTCCCCTCGAGGGAGGACTTACCCCTCCCCCCCCAAGAGGGGAGGCGGGGCTCCTACATGTACAAAATTTTTATAACTGTTGACAATCTCTATTACTAATGATATATATTCGTTTCATTTGGTTTAGTGCAGTCTATAGATGTTAAATTCCACTTACCTGCGATTTCCCCCGTAGATGTAATGTATTTCAATAATTTTGAGTGTCCCGAGTACACGAACCATTTGCTTCATCTCAACGAAAAGTTTACTGTAGCATACCTATATGATACACATTTAGAATACCGAGTTTGGAATTTCTGCTACTATTTGTTCTTGAGATATGCTGATAACAGACTCACAGACATCCATCCACACAGACACACAGACAGACAGACACACAGACCATTCGCTAAAAACATGATTTTCGTATTCAGGTGACCTCATAACATGTAAATAAAGCAAAATCTCACGTTCGAAAATTTGACTATAAATCAATACTTTCTCGACCCTATGGGAAGGAGAAAGTAAAAAAAGTTTAAATGTTCTACACTGATTCTCATAATTATAAGGACACCCGTTTTTCTATATTAACTAAGCATTGAACACTACTATTTAAACAAATACATTTTTTAATAAATTGAATTTCATTAATAGACTATATTTAAAAACATTTATCGTTTTTCTGTCTTAAAAACTTTAAATACGGTCAAAAAGATGATTTTTCAGGTGTTCACAATTATAAAGACAGCTCGAATCTTAGTAATTTGTTTTCAGTTATTTTTTTAATTAATAATTTATGAGGTCTCTTTTTAGGGTGAAACAGTCAGACATTCTCTCTGGTGTATCTATCTATCTATCTATATATATATATATATATAATTTTTTTTTAATAATCAGTTTCAATACCATTTCATACAGCATAAATGATATTCTGAATACATTTAAACTATTTAAAATTGCTTTCCACTTGCATGCACTTTTCTAATATGATAAGTTAAGTTTTTTCTTCAACTTTTAGGCCACGGGAAAGGCAATAATACAGAAGTTTCTTTCTCCAAACTATTTCCTGTTGCTCTAGAAGTAAAGCAAAAATGTAAATCTTGTTGAAAAAATTTTATCCCCCCCCCCCAAATCTAACAAAATCTAAGAATACCACGTTTACAATTTGCGGATATTCTCTTGATATTCCTAATAATAGAAAAAATTACTAAATTCATTCTGCCTTCTGTAGAAACAGGTCCCCAGAGCACCATAGTTCCACCTTAAAAATGACTGACTCATATCTGCCTTTAAAAATTCTGCTCTGTCTTTCGCTATCATCAGATCGTGCCAGTAACTATTAAAACCATTTGGTTAATCAAGAATAAAATGTTTTGCATCCGAAAATGCAACATTTTACCATTTAATATTGTCTTTATTCAACTTTAACACAGACTTCCTTTCCCTCATTAAATGCTTATTGATTATTACAGGTTTTTTATTCATTTTAATATATTATTAATTATTTTAAACATGCATAAATGTGGACCCCAACCTTTCATTAAATATTGCGAGCAAATTCAGCAGCAGTCATTATGAGTAGAACAGTAAAAGGAATTACGAGTCTTCGATCTCTGTAAAACAACTCTGATTTTGCATTAGACCTCTCTCCTGTCGAACCAGCAGTTCAACGTTTGATCACATTTCCTTCGGCAATTTTAGATCTTCGAATTTTATTAGAAATCCGGCGAATTTAAATTATCCTTCCACTTGAAAAACGCATTTATCATACTTCACTACATGAACGTTATTTTCTTTTGAGGAATTATCAGTAATGTCCGTTCAAGAAAAATTGAAGGCTTATGTATGAATTAATTTGACCCAGTAGTTAACAAATTCGCATGTCAACTGTAATTTATTCGCTAGTAAGTTAAATAAAACGAAAAAGTCTTGAGTTCCCTATAATTATGAACATCTAAAAACGTGGTGAAAAAAATATTTTGCATTATTTTTTATTATTTTGTTTCATTAAAAATATATATATATATATATATATATATATATATATATATATATATATATATATATATATATATCAGTTTTGGTTTTTAGAATACTAGATATATTAAGTGCACTTAGTATAACCTTGTTCACAATTATTTTTACATTAGTTATTACAAAACATAAAGTGTCCTTATAAATATGAGAAGGAGTGTATATAAATTCATAAGTTATATTAATAGGGATAAAATAAAAAATGTGTTAAAAAAGAACAAAAAGTCCCTCGAATTTTTATCTGACAATGTTTTATTTATTTCAGTAAGTGCACGTTATTCCATAGTGTGTTATTCTTGATTTATTGATATGTTTAAAAAATTACAGTCAATAACTACGTTTATATCAACGGTATTACGAAATAAATAATAGAATTTTTTTTTAAAGAAAATTTCACTACTTCTTTGCGTTATATTGACGGTTACAGTAACTTAACATATTACACTTTCTGTTCTGTACTAGTCTTGTTGAATATCGAAAGAAATACTTCATGGATTTTCTTAGAACTGCAGGTGCAAATAGCATGTTAAATGTACTAAATATTTTTAAGCTAAGGTTTTGTCCCGAAGGCTCAAAAGGGGTTAGTAACAAATTTTAAAAAAGTAATAATCCTTAAAAATAAGCTTGAAATACATTGTAGCTGTAGCATTTCATTATTAGACTCCTTTTAGTTATCTATATTCATTTGGATATGAATAACGCATATACTTTTAAAACTTTAAAGATTTCTTTAAAACAAAATAACGCCTGGTTATTGTTTCTCTGTAATGGAGAAATTATTTAACCCAATACAATGCATGCTGGACATATAAAATTATACACAACATATACCGACATCAGAAGATAAAAATATTGAATTCCTCATGAAATAACGGAATTTTTAGTAAATAAATTTTAACTGCGCATGTAGAAGTGTTAACAAAATTTCTATTGCATAATTTACTGGCGAAATGTGTTGAGCTATTTATGTAAAAGCGGCAAGTAGATATCGGGAAATTTCAATTGATTACCGTCGGTAGAATAAGCTAATTTTGAGTTCTTCTAATGAAAATGCAAAAATAATGGTGATATTTTAATTTTAATCGAATAAATGGTAATATAGTGTACATTAATTAAAAGTAAATACGAAATACATCTCGCACAACAACTAAAACATTTTCTATACTAGATGTTCAATAGTCTGTTAGAATAACAATAATAGTTTTCCTTATATTTTGTTTCAATAAAAATAGTGTTCATATGAACAATATATTTTAGATGTTCTATACAATCCATATAACCAATTGAATATAAGAATACAATTTACCGATAAATTATAGATATAAACACGAGCAAAATCTTTAACATTATTTAAGAATTCATTTTCTTTTTAATTATTATTAAATGTAATACATAATGCTACAATTTATCACCAATGTTTCTTTTGTATTTTTAATCAATATCATACGGAACGTATTATAATAAAATAACACAATAATATACTTAATATACTTTTAAAATAAAATTTACCCTTCATTAATGCAATAAATGATCAAACTCTTTTTTTATTTATAACACGTTTTTATTAGTTTCACCTGTGTGTATGTTTGTATGTATGTTTGTATGTATGTTTGTAACCTCTCTGGGAGCAAACAAAAAATCTATATTGTGAAAAAAAAAGACTTTTCCTACGTAAATGCTGTATCTGTGAGGTAAAGCTCTGGGCTACGAACCTAAAGGTCTAACGTTCGAGCCCAGTCAGGGGAGATTTTTTAAAAATGGTTTTTGTTTAATTCTAAATTATTTATTTATTAAAGATTTAAAAGTAGGTTAATATTATGATGTATCCCTCACTTGATTTTCTCTTTCCCTGCATTTTAATACTATAAAGATAGATATTTTGTGCTTTTTAGTTCACATTTCAATAAAAGCGTGTTTATTAATAAAAAGTATAATTTTATTGATAAAATTATACTTATCAATAAAATTGTAACGTGATGCGTGTTTATTATTAAAAAGTATAATTTTATTTTATTCTTTTATATTTATATCTCTTTCTTTACATTTCCTAAATATGCATGAACTATATATGTGTATGTGTATATATATATATATTGACAGTTTTTTTTTTTTGGCTTTATAAAATATGACATTACGTCAAAATGGGGAAATTGGCATGGTCCAGAATAGCAAAAATGTCTAACAGAGGATAGTTGCATTAGTTTGAAAAAGATTTGTCTTTTTTTCGCTATGAAGTTTGACTCATGCAATTTACTTCAACGTCCTTTTATTTGCCCTTGGGGAAATTTTCCGAACAGTAAAACTCGAGAGACGCTACATTTCTCCCCCTTAGTTCTTTAATATTGAAGAAATTCAAATCAGCATTCCAAAATTCTTTTGAGTGTCAATTTTTAAGTGAAATGTGGAGGAAAATTTTATTTTTTAAATATTTTCTAAGTTTCTTTTCTATAAACAAGTATGTAAAACATTTAATTTAAAAAAAAAAAAAAATGTCTATTTCGAAAGATTTCGAAGTTAACATTTTTCAAAAGGTGTATATATATAGATTTTTTTTTAAGATATAAAAATAACAATAGAACACTTGTCATTTTTTTTAAATTTATTTATCTTGTTTAAAATAAAAATGCAATAACAGAAAACTAATGCAAAAATGATTCTTTTTTTTTAATGTCTTATATATTTCAATATAAAATCAATGTTAACAAAAAAAAAAGTATTATTTTATTTTTTTTATTTTTTTTTTTTTTTATTTTTTTTTTATTTTTTTTTTATTTATTTATTTATTTATTTTTATTTTATTCATGATTTTTTTATAAATTCAATTTCTGAGATAATTAATGTATTTTTTTTTTTTTTTTCAAAAATGTAATCCGATTTACTAGCGTTTTTTTTTTTTTTTTTCCAACTCATTACGTTTTTCTAACTTTAATCACAAGCACAATGAACAAAAACTTCAGTCATCTGCTAATCGTATAATTGTAGTTTGACGACAAAATTTAATCATTATAAAATCTTTGAAATGTAACACTGTTCTATTACGTGTTGAATCGAAAGGGAAAAAAAAGAGAGAGAGCAGTTTATTCGACTGCAAAAAAGGAGAATCATTCATCTCGAGTACGATCAGAACTGTGATTGTCTCTTTTCCTACATTAAACTTTTTTGTGCATAACATTTATCCATCATTCTATTTTTAACTCCAAATTTAATGCATTTTTTTTTTTTTTCATGCACAAACAATCAATCTTCTACTTCATCTTTTCCTCTTTTTTGTAACCTACCCAATCTAAACTGATTTATTTTCGTTGAGATAATTTTTTTCTCATTGATTTTTTTCTCATTCTCTGAGATAATTGGTTTCTTTTTTTTTTTTTTTTTTTTTTTTTTTTCTTTTCAAGCGACCGTATTTCAACGTATTACGCAAAGGTCCTTCTCTCGATTTTTTAATATCCTGCAGCAACAATTTCCATGCTAATCTAACTATAGTGGATCAACTACGATGTACTCACGTCCAATCTATTTTATTTCCCTGAAAATTTATCATTTAAGTTAGATAGTTTCCTTATTTTAAATTTATCCACTGGCGTATTCTGAGCTCTTCAGGTTCCAATGCGTTTGTGTTGGAAGTGCAACGTGCCGGTTGAACAATCTATCAGAGAAAAACAAGGACCTTTCAATGCAGCAACACTGACCATAGAAGTCAAACAATTTTCATTTCGCTTATATATACGCTCTATAAGCATCTTTTACCCCGTGGGAATATTATCATAATTTGAAAATATGAATGAAATTATCAAAGATTAAATCTCTTGTTATTGTCATCTGTATCTATATTAATAAAATCAGAGTTTTGTCTGTAAATTTGTCGGAATCGAAAAATTTTGCGATATCTTCACGTTTCACACCGCATGAAAGCCGAAAATGACTTCAGAAAATTTTGCCTGTGTGTGTGTGTGTGTGTCATAGTGTCCGAATGTCGCTTTTTTTGTCCGGGCATCACTTGAGAACAGCTGGACGGAATTCAACGACGCTTGGCAGGAATTTAGGTCTTCACCCAACTTAAAATTATATCTATCAACTTTTCAGAAATTCCCCCCCGTTCCCCCCCCCCTTGGGGGTAAAAGACTAAAACACGTTTGTCCGGGCATCACTCGAGAACGGCTGGACGGAATTCAACGGCGCTTGGCAGAAACTTAGATCTTCACCCAACTTGAAATTATATCTATAGAAATTTTCCAAATTATGATTAGTGTTTAAATTGTGTGTAAAAAACGCCTGCGTATGCGCCATAAATATTTTTCACTAAAACGCTTTGAATGGAAAAATAAAATGCAAAAATAAATTTTTAAGATAAAGACTTTTGTATTCGCGTGATTTTCACTACAAATTATGAAAAGATTGAAATGAAGTGTTGCCATCTAAGTTTCATACTTTAGTTAATTTTATAAAATCTAATTGTCGTATCGAAAATCTGTTTACACCCCAGAATTCAGAAAAATCCCCTCTTTCATTTGGTACTGAATTTGTAACGATAGGTCTGATATTTCTAATTTATTTTTCCCTTTATCCGTTTTTCCGTTGCCACTTAAATTTCATACTTTAGTTACTTTTAAAAAATCTAATTGTCGCATCGAAAAACTGTTTGAACCCCTGGATTCAGCAAAATCGCCCCTTTCATTTGGTATCAAATTTATAAATATAGGTCTGATATTTCTAATTTATTTTACCCTTTTTCCGTTTTCAACCCAGATTCGATATGGAGCAGCTTTAGTATTGGTTCCCTTTGGCAAAATTTGAAATTCGGCACCGAAGTAGCTCGGACGTTTCTCGCCAAGATCTTTAATTGCACAATTGAGACAGCCAATTCAGTTCATCGCAAAAATGGCTTAAAATATTTAAAGTCACCAAAGGGTTCCGATACTTAAGCTGTGCTTTATTTATTTTTTTATTTATAATATTGCCTATTAAAGACTTCGGTGGTCACGAAATTTGGTGCGTAAATTGTTTGTATGCACCCGGCACTTATTGAAACTGCATTTCACGAAATTCGAAATCCTCCCCCCCCCCCCCTTCTCGGAGTCGGAGGGCAATAAACATGTGTAAAAACATGTTTTTCCGTTTGAATTTGCTTTGAATTATCTTAGAATGGCGAATTTTGGTGTGTGGATGTTGATTAAGTGTACGCATTGTGTATATTAGTGGGATTTTGCAAAACTTCGAACACACCCGCTGAGTGTGGGGAAGTAAGAAGTGGGTAAGTTGTGCCGAAGACAGTGGGGACCCAGACTCCTCACATTGGGACCGAGAAAACCTCTACCAATCACAGCGAGAACTTAGGTTATTAATAAAAATATGGCATTTTGACAACTCATTTAAGTTTAATGTCCAGCGAAGCGGGCAAAGCCTGCTAGTTCTAATATATATGTAGGAATTACCATATAAAACTTTCATGGTCTAGTAACAATAACACACGATATTACAAATACAAAATTATCTATAAAATGAAATTTATAGTGATAATTAAAGCATCTAGGTAAAATAATGAGAAAAAACAGTGCAAAAAATGTTTTTATTCTTTATCTGAGAAATAATAGTAATTTTTTTATACCGTACTATGTATTTATAAAATGTTCCTTTCATGTATCGTTGTATGGGTATGTTCGTGTATGTGGTCGGTAGGTGTAATTTTTCTAAACGGGTAAATTAAGTCGCTGGTATTATCTTTCACGTTTTAATTCTCTTCAAAGTTATAAAATTGCCTGAAAAATGTAAAAATTTAACAGCATATTTCATTTTCGAAATGGAAAAAAAAATTAAACTAATTTCTTTATACATAAATTTTATTTTCAGAAGCCAGATACTATTGATAGAATGACGAGTCGTATTTTGTGTGGATTTATATAATCATGGAATATGATAACCCTGAACATTCTCAAATCACTTCTTATGTCCTCTAGAGTTTCTTTTGCATTATTTTTTTTATATAAATTAAACAGTTTCGACATTTCTATGAATGCCCTTCAAACGAATGCTCCTTCCTTTCAATTCCTAAATTAAACAAGAACAAAAAATCATGTGGTACGTTTTGATTATTAATACTTTCCAACTGTACGTATTTGTTGTAAAACTTATAATGTCCTTTGCCTACGTTATCACACAACGGACAGACAGAAAGACTCAATGGCATACAAATAGACTAATTGTATTCAGAATCCGTACAGGGATGCCAGATGGTCGAAAATTATTTCCTTAAACAGGTCTTCAAATTTCCCCAAATCAAGGGTTTTTTTTTTTTTTTTTTTTTTTTTTTTTTCTTTCGAAAAAATCCTCAACTGGGTTTCTACTAAAAAGGAAAATAAAAATTTTTTCAAATGTATATATATATATATATCAAGCAGATTTTTCTATGATTTAAGCTCAGACTTTCCCCCAAATGAAGGCAATTTTTGAAAAAAATCCCCAAATAACAATAAAGCTGTTGACAGTCTCTAGTCGTAGGGATAAATCATTACGTTGTCAACATTGACAGAAAGTTGAAGAACTCCCCAGATTTGTCCCAAAATTTTTAGAATTCCCCAGAAAAGTCCCCACAAACATTTGGTCCCCAAAATTGTCCCCAGAAGCCTTAAAAATCCCCAATCTGGCATTACTGAATCTGTATTAAACATTGTTAGAAAGTGTTAAAATTGCTTAACGCAAAAGAAAATACAGCCCCGAGTTTCTAATTGCAGCCTTTAATATATCTGATTATTTTAGTGTAGGCCTGGAAACATGAAAGTAAATCATATCATATTCACAAAACATTATTTTAGCACATCAGCAATAAATGCCAATTTCTTTATGATTTTCAGAAAATAGAAAGTTATTTAAATGTGACTTTTAAAAATGCCTGCTTAAAACGCAATACATTGGAATTTTGTTGGGTGTCCCTGTTAAGAACCTTTTGTACATGCCTATTAAATCCATTTTCAACGCGACACATTCTATAGTGAACTTGAATAACACTAATCAATTTTCAAAAATTCTTAAAATATGGACGATGGAGGACGATGGAGACGGGCCGACGGACAGATTAAAGATGAACTGCCAGACAGACAGATAAAAAATTTAAGTTATACGGTTAAAAAGCATTTATAAAGCAATAAAAACGTTAAACATAAACGAAAATGCAATTCCAGCAAATTTTCAATAATACCCTTAATGTAACTTTATATTTTTGGATGACACTGTAAATCTAATGCCAGTCATACTGTATTCTATGAAAATCATTCTTTTGTACATATACATAACATATTTTAATTTCATTAAGCTTTGTGTAAAGTTATTAAAATTTGGCTCTCAGAAAAAGCACTGCTTTGGAATACTTTCGGGTGTCCTTATATACAAATCAGTGATGATAGTTATTTAATTTTCAGTAGGAAACATAACTTGAATAACATATTTCAATTTCATTAAGATTTGTGTAAATTAAAGGTATTAAAATATCGTTTATAGAAATACCTCTCATAGAACATAATGCTTTGGAGTAGTTTTTGGTGTCACTGTACACAAACCAAGAGAGGTGTTTACTCCATTTTCAATGGGGAACATCCGATAGTGAGCTTGAATAACATATATCAGTTTCAAGAAATTCTATTAATATTTACGGGAGTTAGAAAGCGGACAGTCAGACAAACCGATTGTTTGTTGGTTAAAGAGAAACTATTTTTTCACGTTTAATCTAATTTATTACGTTAAAAAGACACAAATCTTGTTCATTTTAACCCTGTCTTTGTTATGACAGATTTTAACTATTTATGCTTTCTTTTGGCAAATAATTACACAGTTTATTTGTTTATTCGTAATCTCTTATTTATGAACAACATGGTAACGTTCGATACAAAAATGCAAAAGTTCTTGATTTAAAATTTATCAATCAGGAGACAGATCGATTGGAAACGTCCTCTAGAAGATGCGAGATCTATACTAATGAAATTTTTGTAACATTTTTGTATTTGTTTTTATTTCAATGTGTATTCATAATTAACACTTTTTTATTATCAATTTATTTCGTATATTGTTATATAAACATTGTTTTAAATGTTATACCCCTAAAAATTCCTTGATAGAATGACTTTCTTGTACATATATAAGAAGAAAATATCGGATTCTTGAACTCCAGTTTTTAATGGATTTACACGTTTTGAGATATTTTGAACACGATCTGAATGTTTTCGAAAAATACTATCTGTGTGTGTGTGTGTATAGCAAATTTTGTGGAAACTGTATTTCGTGAACCAGTGAGCGAAATTTAACCAAATTTGGTATTTAGTTGCATTCTGACCTAAACTGGTGCTGAGTACACCGCGAACCCATTCTTTTCTAAAGTTTTAACACGGCATTATAGGACAAAATTTCCCATAAATGTATATAATGGGAGTTATTTTCAATGCATGACTGAAAAATTAATAGTAATGACTGATAATAGTAATAGTAAGCTGGGAAAAAAAACATGTGCATGTAGGAAGATAGCTTGTATTCCTGGGAGGAAGACCCCCCCCCCCCCCCTCTTTTCCTCGAAGATACAAAATTTCAATATGGGTATCATTCGAAAAAACCCGTCAATACTTTTAAAACAAATGGTTGAACCATAGATCTGCAAGAATTAAAATATTTAATATATATATATATATATATATATATATATATATACCTTTTTTTTTTTTTTTTTTTTTTTTTTATAAAAAATCACATTTCTTCAGACGCTATCACAAAATTGACTTTTTTTTATATTTAATATCATACTTCTCTGAGATGAAAATCGTCTGCATTCGTCATGGACGCACAATTTCAACAAATAATAGTTTAATAAACAATTTGTACAAGATTATACAGAAAAAAGTCTTGCGGTGGCCACAACATACTTTTTCGATAGGTAAACGTGAGTCGCTAAATTACAGAAAATCGTTTGCATATTATGTAAATTATATATATAATTTTGTTTTAATTTTTCTTGTTAGCATTTTATGAATAAAATTTCGCTTTTTATGTTCAAACAGTAATGCCTCAGAGTTCTGCCTATAAAATAGTGACACTGTAATAACTTAATAATGTACTTACTCAAAAAGATTATAAAAAAAAATGTTTGTTAATATGTTTACATTTATCTTAAAGAATTATGCTGACCGACAAATTAAATAACATTTTTTTTACATAGTTTTCACAGCTTTTCACTAGATTAAAAAAAAAAAAAAAAAAAAAAAACTCAATTATTCTTTCTTGACAAAGTTTATTTAGCAGTAGTAGTAGTAGCTGTCTTAATTTCTTCCAATTTCCAAATGTTTTTTCCTTTAAACTTCGTTTCGTTTTAATCTTGCCAGACAAGAAAAAGTGTCAGGGGACTAAATGAATTGAATTGGTTTTGTGCAGCATGACTGTCGGTGTTTTTTTTTTTTTTTTTTTTTTTTTCGGTCAAAAATTAGTTAATTGACATTGTCTTGTAGAGCCAACCCTTGTCTTGGAGCAAAAGAAATCCTCTTGAGGAAAAATCCTTGTATAGTTATTTTACATTTTGATTAAAAAAAAAAAAAAAAGAAAAAAGAAAAAATGGTTTTCTGCTTTTAACGATTGTAAGAGCACATTCGACCATCAAACTTTTCTTCACTCTTGAAAAATACTGAAATAACGTATATATAAATGAACAACATATATTCAAATTTGATGTGTGTTTATTTTTTTATCTTTATCACTAACTTCAATGCACAGGAAGTTTTTGGCTGTAATATATTTTCATAAACTCTTTTTAATTTGCACCGTATTGCTTCTACTTTTTATACAGACCTTATACTAGTTTTTGACTGAAATATACAGTAAGCTTTATTTTCAAAATGGCTCCTATAATTGATATATATATATATATATGATCGCTCCGAGGAAAAGCTGGGCCGCGGTAGACCAGTCGGTAGAGCACCGGCCTCGTAATTGAAAGATTGCGGGTTCGGTACTCGAGTCGGCCAAAGAGCGTCGTGTACACTAATAGTGGCTGGTGCACGTAAAATCTTTCGTGGCCACAATGTCCTCTATGTTCCCCTCAAAAAAATTATACCTCTGGGGGTCCCCGAAGCGGGTGAGCCATCCCTTCCGTGGAGGATCGTAAGCCATGTAATTCCTTTAAAGGAGTGTGAGCTAATATACGACCATAATCTCATTGTGCATATAAAAGTATACACCTAATTTAATGTAAGTCGTAAATATTTGTATCATATTTATGAGTTATGTTCAATCTAACGTTCAAGTCAAACAGGTGATTACATAACACATAAAAATTATTTTATATGGCCCAGTTGATTAATATAAGGTCTGTGCCCACCATTTATTACAAAAATTATGCTTTAAAGCCGTTTAAAAACATATGTTCATTTTATAAGGTTATATGCAGTGAAACCATTAAAACGGAACTTTAAAAAAATTGCACCCATAGATCGTAAAGTACAAGATTCTTCTATATATTGTTGTATGCGACGGGTATCAAAAGCTGTTCAGCTAATTCGAATAGCTTAAACTTTTATGTCAATCGGAGAAATGTTTGAACCACTATCATATTACACATATACGCAATTTGAGGCCCTGTGTAATATTTAGGTATAAAAACAAAGAAAATTTGAAAGAAAAAATAATTTTAATAAAGTAAATAATTAATCAATATATTTTTTTACTTTCTCTTACCCATAGGGTTGAGAAAGTATTGTTTTAGGATCAAATTTTCGTACGCGAGTTTTGTTATATTTACATGTTCTGAGGTCCCCTGAATACGAAAATTATGTTTTTAGCGAATGGTCTGAGTCTGTTATCAGCATATTTCAAAAACAAATAGTAGCAGAAATTCCAAACTTGGTATTCTAAATGTGTATTATATAGGAATGTTACAGTAAACTTTTCTTTGAGATGAAGCAAATGGTTCGTGCACAGTTTTTTTTTTTTTTTTTTTTTTTTTTTTTTTAGTACATATTGAGAATAAAATGGATTTGTTTTGGGATATTTAGTGTTACACTACTTCTCTAATATGGAAATCGTCTGCATTATCATAAACGAAAAATTTTTTAAACAATAATTTTATTAAATTATTTTTTAAAAACAGAATTATTTTTTAACAACCGAATTAAATTCTATATAAATGTAGGTGCATTAATGAAACGGGAGGTTGAGGGGGGCGGTCGCTCCCCTTACACAGAACTAATTATCACATAAAACTCTTCCGAAGCCTAATTTGAATTGTCTAACATAGGTTTACAAAACATCGTTATCTTACCTCTTAATTTCCAACCTGTATTTATAGTAAGTTGTAACATATGAAATGTCCGATTTTCATGGTCTACTTAAAGAACGAATACATTTTTACAGAACAAACTTTATTAATCAAAATAGGAACCATTAGCTTCAATACACTTTTTCCAACGAGAAACAAGTTTTTTTATGCCGGTATCACAAAATGTAGTCGTCCTGGAGGCAACAATGTCATTGAATGCCGTTTCAGCATCTTTTGAATTTCTGAAGCATTTCTTCTGCAAGAAGTTATCGAGATGTTTGAAAAAGTGAAAATCTGTAGGTGAGAGGTCTGGTGAATATGGTGGATGGTCTAAAACTTCATAGTTTAACTTGCGCAGCTTCTGACGAGTGATCGTGTAAGTTCCTGGTGCATTTGATAGATTTTTCTACAATATTTCTTCGCTGTGATGGTTTCGCTTGGTTTTAGAAAGCTATTGTGAATTAAACCAGCTGAGGACCACCAAACAGTCACCATAACCTTCTTTTGATGGAGTTTAGGCTTTGGGAAGTGTTGTGGAACCTTGTCACCATCCAGCAACGTTTACGATTGTCGTACAGAATCCACTTTTCGTCACAAGTTACAATTCGATTGAGAAAAGGATCATTTTGGTTGCGAAGAAGAAGGGCAGACGAGATTTCAAAACGTTTGCGCTTCTGATTCTCATTCAATTCATGTGGTACCCATTTATCCAATTTTTTAACTTTGCCAATCAATTTTCGATAACGTGAAATGGTTGTAGGAGATACACCTAGTTCTTCTGCATAATCTCTAACAGTATTGCCTGGATTTTCTTTTCAGTTATTGCTCGTAAAACTTCATTGTCCGCATCAGTCTCTGGTCTGCCCCGGTCTTCGCTTCTGAGACTCTCGTCCCCAGTTCCGAACTTTGCATACCAACGTCGAATGGTCCGTTCATTTACAGAACCGTTTCCAAATGCAGCATTAATGTTTCGGGCAGCTGCTGCCGCATTATGCTTACTTTTCCCCTCATACAAAAATAGCACTCGATGGTATTAAATTTCAGGGTAAGAGAAAGTCGTGTGATTGTCACATCAGATTATTTTTAATAGGATTCATAAATCCGTGTGCTTTTTGCGTGATCCTAATGAATTAATAAAAAAAAAAAAAGATTGAAATAGGATAAAAATTTGACACATCAATAACAGTTTCAGTTTCTCTAACAATACAACTTTGATTTCAACGTTGCATGTTTAAAACTAAATATATTTTAATATGAATAAATTTCTTTGAAATATTGTCATTTATTAAAAAAAAAAAAAAATCATATTGTTTTACATAAGATTGTACATATCAGTTTTATATATAGGCATTAGAAAACTTGAAATCCTTATTGATGATAGAAGATATTTCAGGTTTTATTCGATATTGAATTATTTTCAGTGAACTCATATTGGAAAAATACATCGGCTTTTCTTATGCTCAGATGTCATAAAATAAGTTTTTTGATCATGATGTAAATCAAGATATACTTTTAAATAAGTTCTTTAGATTTTGCACGAAGAGTTGAAGAGAATATGTGAATAATATGATACTTTTTTCAAAAAATATCAGTATACAATTTATTGAAAGAAAGAATTGGATGAAAATAAACTCCAAATCCATAATAAAAACGTTTCTCGTTTAAGGTAAACTAAAGATATATTATTTAAAATATAGACATTTCTATTTACATTTCTATACATATATGTGGTGTATGTATATATATATATATACATTAATTTTCTTTTTAATTCATTTTTTTTTTTTTTTTTTTTTTTTTTTTGCAAGATAGAGACTTGAGTTGTATATTTGCTGGAATTAGCTGTACAGTTTTACGAAATCTTGCATATGCTGATTGAAATGCAAGTTTCCTGAAGAGTACATTTCTATTTTTCAGCATTCAGAATTCGAATTTTCAATTCATGAATTCCATTTGTTTTTCCTTTTAACGGAACTGTTTGGTGATTTTATCCTTTATCTTTTCTCTCAAATGTTGACTGTTACTAATAATTCTTAGTTTTTGCAAATTCTTTCATCGTTAGGCTTATGTGTTATGTTAGTGTCATTTCTCTTCTGCGTAAGTACTTTAACTCGTTTTTCCTAATCATTGGAACTCAATTTAATTTAATACCGTGACTAATTTTAATCGAAATAAATCTCAATTAAAATTTATTTTATGTTGGTATCTTCGTGACACGGCTCGCTCCACGTTGAAGAGAGAATTTTTATAAACAGCACGAAGGTTACCTTGCAGCAGAAGTAGATTCTATAGGATATCGTTGTACATTTAAAAAAAAAATCTTTTGCACAATGCGGTACAACCCCTCACACCCCAACACTACCATTAAATAAACTACAAAACCACTCAACTGCTTTACTTCATTATTGATGTCTGTTTGCGTTATTATAACATGTGTATATATATATACCGGGTAGTTATAATAGAGTTACTCTGTTTAGACCTACGCGGAACGTTTTAGTTCTAATAGACATATTTCATTGAAATTACATATATAAAAAATATATTTAGCATGAAGGGAAGAAAACTATAATAAAAAATTAGGGCCCATAAGTCATAATGATAATTTTAGCTTTTAGGCCAAAATTCTTTAATATTTCTTTGAGTCCCTGTAAAAAAAACTATAAGAGCTAGATTCACCAAAATCCATATAGTTTGTACGACGGGGACCTATATTATATGCATTAAATTTCTGCTCAATGCAATCAGACGTTTAGACGCTCTTACCCTTTAAAATATTTGTTCCCGTATACTGTAATAATAAAGAAGCTTTCTTTGTGTCCCTGTAAAAAAATACTATAAAAGCTAGATTCACAAAATTTTATACAGTTTGTGCAACGATCACTTATAATATTTGTATAAATTTCCAGCTCAGGCAAATAAGGCATTTAGACGCTATACTGTTTTTAAAAATTCGGGCATATAGGCAGTAATGATAAAGAATTTTTCTTTGTGTCCCTGTAAAAAAACTATATGTTCTAGATTCATCAAAATCAATAGGGTTCGTGCTTTGGCAATTTATAATATACATGTCAAATTTCAGTTCATTCTAATAAAGCGTTTAGGCACTATCGTGTTCACTCACACACATACATACATAACCGTAAAAATAGTAAAAATGAATTCAGGGGACATCAAAACATATAGAAACACCAAAATCTCAAAAACGGATTTTCGACAAATGTATATTCGGGGAAAAAAAATGTAATAGCTTAAATTTCGACCAGCAGGTGAGAAGAAAAAGGTACATTAAAAAACAAAATATATACAAATTTTTGTAACGGGTACTCATGAGGAAACACATTTAGAGCCATGAGCAATTTTCTCCACGAAAAAAAAAAAAAATTAAAAAAAAAAAGATGGAGATCAAAAATGAAATGGTCAATAAATCCACACCATACAGTATAGTAATTAGAATGTAAAGAATCTTCATGGAAAATATTTGAATATGCGACAGAACTGAATATTAGTTCCTTCGACTATAGTAAAATAGTTTTCGACAACAAAATGTTTCTAGGTCATTTCCAACTGTTATTCTGGCTGAAAACAAGCTAGCAAAATCAATTCAATTTTCTAGGTCTGTAGCTTTTGCGCAACGTAGATCTTGTAATAAATACCACTTTACAATGAATCACGGAACCTTTAGTATTGTACTGGGCTGGAAAATTGTCGCAGAACTCACACCAATATTCTATTAAAATGTTTCTCTACCTATAAAATCGTAGGTTTAATAAGAAGAAAATTTTGTTTCCATTTTTTATGGTATGAATTCGGCGCCAATTTTCCACCCCTGTATTTTACATCGAAGAAGAGACAAATCACTTGACATCGATCGAGCATTTGTTAAAGAATATTTTGAAAGGACTTCTTTCACAGTTTTACTTGATAGTTTTCCTGTTCTTCCACCCAGAACACCAGCTACACAGACTCTTCAGGTTTAGTAATAATTTTTTATAAACACCACCTCGCATTTATCGTAAGCTTCTCTAATGACCATATCACACGAGAGACTTTCGTTCAGCATTTTACTAAACACAGCATTATACCCAACATACTCAGCCTGATTTTGTTCAAGGACAGCAAGTTTTCGGATGATCTACTTTTACGAAACCGTTTAGAAAAAGCTGAGTATGTTGAGCGTGCTGATCAAAATTGACTAATAGGAGGAATAAACAGGATTTTTTCCTGGAATACCTTTAGAGAAGGGAATACATCACGATATCAATTCGGGGGAACCCTACGGATAGCTGACCGGTTTTTCGTTCGTTCAGCATAGTGAGCATGTTAAGTATAATATTGTGTTGAGTATATATGCTCCAGTGTGATATGGACATGACGTCGCAGTGTATTTAAAAAGCTGCTCTCATCCTGATGAATAAAGTTCTATCTTTCTTCTTAAAGGCATGGTGAAAAACGTTCTTACAGCACTAACTTTTTGGAATGCTTGAAATTTACATAACACCTTTCAACATTCCATGAAAGCGTCAGCTATCGGTCGAAAATTGAACTATTAACTTTTCCTAAACATTTTTGTTCCATGTTGTCCATATAAAGTACGAGTATATGCCAAATAAATTTTCTTATAATCACACGGTATATGTTTCGGTATAAGTATGAAATTCCTAAAATACATTTTTAATACTTACCAAATATAATAAATAATTTATCGAAATTCTTTTGTTTAAGCACCATAAATTATTAAATTAAACATATATTATTAAATCTATATGCACCATTTTCTAAAAAAAATCATATTTTTAATTTTCATAATATTGTATGTAAATTCATTTTGCTGAATACATTGTACCAACGATCAAACTTACTTAAAATAAGTGCGGTCAGCAGATCAACTTTTAATATGACCTTCCTCAAGAACTCGACTGAAACTCTATTTGTGACCTTTCGGATCTCATTCTCATGTTTCCCTTTTCGCATAAGGGCCGCGGTAGCCCAGTCGGTAGAGCGCCGGCCTTGTAATTGGAAGATTGCGGGTTCGGTACTCGAGCCGGCTCGTGTACACTAATGGTGGCTGGTGCACGTAAAATCTGTCGTAGCCGCAATGTCCTCCATGTTCCCATCAAAAAATATACCTCTGGGGGTCACCGAAGCGGGAGAGCCATCCCTTCCCTGGAGGATCAAACTTGTGATGACATGCCTCCGGACCACCTCTAGGGGTGTGTCCCAGATCGTCGCCAATTGCCCATCTGCGCAGTATTAGTGCGACGTAAAACCCAACCATCCATCCATCCCTTTTCCCATAACCTTGTTATTTATACAAAATAAAAAAAATAACGACAAAATCAATACAATTTCATTTCCATATAAGCCAGTGCTACACATATTTCTTCTTTTTTTTTTTTTTTTTTTTTTTTTCTTGTAATTTTAAGTTTCACCAATAAAATACATGAAAGAGATAAAATTCATTTAGAGAAAAGTTAATTGCAGTCAAATTTTAAAATGCGTAATAATCATATGCAGTTACAAATGAATAGAAACTTATAATGATACTTTTAAATTTACCTATCGTTTGACATATTTTGTCAAAGTAAGGAAGCAAGCTAAGTTTAAGCTGTTTAACATGCTAAGCCTTTCTCAGAATATTTAATTAAAATGACAAAAATTGAGTTGTTTTCACATTGATTTTCATATATGTTTATTTTATGTTAAAATTGGTGGTAGGGATTAAAATTATGTGATTCGCTTTAATTAAAATGGGTTAACTAGCATTGTTATAAAATTTGTTTTCTTATTTATTATGTGTGCTGTGTGTATGCCTAACATGTATTAATACTGTAACGTAAATGTAATATTTCATAACCGCTGTATGTATATCTATATACAAATGTATGTGCAAATATTAGGTTTATAAAAATGAGAATGGTGCGGGGAAAAAAAAAAAAAAAAAGGTTTTTTTTTTTTTTTTTTTTTTTTTTTTCGGGAGGGGGGGGGGGGTCCAAAAAGGTGTTCGGAAAAATGGAAAAATTTTAAATTTGTAGCATAAAATAACATATTTAGAAATATATAATACTTATATTCCAGTGCTTTGAGTATTTCTTTATGTTTAGTATCCCACATTAAAACACTAATTTTGATAATGTTCCTATTTTAAAAATAAAGTTTTAACCATATAATCAAATGGTATTTCTGAAATGTTTAAGTATTATAATGACCTTCCTCTTATTACATACATTTGAAATTACTTATTCTTTTGTAGTTCTTTTATATTTTTCTCTTGAATATATATCCTCAGACTTGTCTTAACTGTATTATTTTAATGCGTATATGTGTATATTTATACATACACACACACACACACACCAAGCACATGCAATGCATGTACAGACAAAAAAAAAAAAAAAAAAAACTAAGAAACATTCTGTCAAAAAATTTATTTCTCAATTTACAAAAATTATATGTGCAAAACCCTTCTTGATTTATAACCTTTACTTCTGAGTTAATAAATTTCAAATTAAAAATAAAAATAAATAAATAATAAAATGTTTCTTCAGATTTCTGAAGTTCAATCAACTTTAAATTAAACCTTTTTTTTTACTTTTTAACACTTTCAAATAAAGTTGAAAAGTGTTAATGACTTCGGTTTGTCTGTCTGTCTGTCCGCGCTCTAACTCCCGTAAATATTTATGGAATTTCTTGAAACTGATATATGTTATTCAAGTTCACTATCGGACGTTCCCTATTGAAAATGGAGTTTATACCTCTACTGGTTTGTGTACAGGGACACCCAAAAGTATTTCAAAGCATTGGGTCCTATGAGAGGTATAAATCATATTTTCATACATTTACTGTAGACATATCTTAATGAAATTGAAATATGTTATTCAAGTTCACTATTGGATGTTTCCTGTATAAAATGGAGGAAATGCCACCATCGGTTTATACAGTCGGTAACAAAAGTGTCCGAACACTAGCAAAAATTCCTATGTAAAAAAAAGTACACTTCATACGATTTTGTTTAATAAATCCTTGTCGAATCCTGTTCTTAGTCAGTGTAAGAGCATGATTACATAAGGATTTATTTAACAAAACCGTATGAAATGTACTTTTTTTACATAGGAATTTTTGCTAGCGTGCGGACACTTTTGTTACCGACTGTACACAGGGATACTCAAAAGTATTCCAAAACATTGCATTCTATGAGAGATATTTCTATAAAACAAATTTTAATAACTTTACTTTCCACGAAGTTTTAGGAAATTGAAATATGTTATTTATATGCACAAAAGAATCCTTTGCATAGAATATAGCATGATTTGCATTAGATTTATAGGGTGATACAAAAATATCTAGTTATATTAAGAGCTATTAATAAAAAATTGCTAGAATTGTACTTTCGTTGACGCTAAGCGTTTTTAACACTTTCTATTATTTTTTAAGTGTGAATATGATTTCAGTTTTCTGTGTCTGTCTGTCTGTCCGCGCTCTAACTCCCATAAATATTTATGGAATTTCTTGAAACTGATCTATGATATTCAAGTTCACTATCGAACGTTCCCTATTGAAAATTGAGTTTATACCTCTACTGCTTTGTGTACGGGGACACCCGAAAGTATTTCAAAGCACTGTTTTCTATGAGAGGTATTTCTATAAATAATATTTTCATACCTTTACTGTAGACATATCTTAATGAAATTGAAATATGTTATTCAAATTCCCTATTGGATGTTTCCTGTATAAAATGGAGAAAATACCACAACCGTTTTATATACAGGGACACTTAAAAGTATTCCAAAGCATTGCGGTCTATGATAGATATCTCTATAAATCAAATTTTAATAACTTTACTTTCCACGAAGTTTTAGGATATTGAAATATATTATTTATATGCACAAAAAAATGCTTTACATAGAATGTAGCATGATTAGCATTAGATTTACAGGGTGACACAAAAATCTATAATATTAAAACACAAAGCATATTCTGTAAGACCAAAATCGTAAGATGTGGGCATGCGCGAGAAAATTTTGAACCAATTGGAGCGGGAATATTCCTTTTTTTATGCAGAATACCGATGATAGATGAAGCAGACGATATTAATATTGATATGTCTATTGCAAACGCCCAATTAAAGCTCATTAACACCTAATTAAAATTAATATTACTCCGTGGCTCAAACCTAAAAATAATTCACACGATTAATTCATATTTTCCAAGGATGTATACCTATTAAAAACAAAGCAATTCGCGAATACGTATCGGCATCGGTTATCTTCGTAATCAATTTCTCTCGCCAAAAATTTCTGTACACTGAATGTGGCGCCATCTGTTGCCATGTCAATATATTATAACCTATTCTTAATTTTTTCCCCATTTCTTAGAAAAAAAAATCTTTTTAAATTAACAATATATCAAAGTTTATTGTTCTTTAAAAGTTAACTTTCATCAGTTGAAAACTTTGTTTAGAAAAGATGGAGATAAATATTTAAAATCAAAGGGGGTTTTATTTTATTTTATTCATTTATTTAATTATTATTTATTTAATTATTATTTATCTAATTATTATAATTTCTGATATTTTATTTCGATACTGTATTATAGTAAAAATAATTTGAAAAGAATAACATTAAAATATTGATATTTTATACGAGTAAAAATTTATTTATTTATTTAATTTTAACAGTATACTTTTGTTGAAATATACTATTTTGATAGAATGTGTTATAATACTATTCCGGTAAAAACAAATTTTAACTTTATTCCGATTTGCAGTTTATTTTTAGAATACAATAAGTTAATATTTTGGATAATATAAAAGTGGTTTTACAAATACGGGAAATTGGGCAGGGGGTTTTAAACCGGTTAAAAGCAATGGGAAATATTAAAGCAAGGGTGTTTTAAACTTTATGGCGTGAAGAGATTTTAGTTGCACATCATCCGTCGAATTTTGACAGGTATTAACTAGTATCCATTTATATTAAGAGTTAGTAATAAAAGATTGCTAGAATTGTACTTTCGTTTACATTAAGCGTTTTTAACACTTTCTAACATTTGAAGCGTGAATATGATTTCAGTTTATATATCTGTTAATTGACTGTCTGTCTGTCTGCCCGCTCGCTAACTCCTGTAAATATTTATGGAACTTCTCGAAACTGATATATTTTATTGAAGTTCACAATCGGATGTTCCACATTGAAAATGGAGTGAATATCTCTTGTGGTTTGTGCACAGGGACACTCAAAAGCATTCGAAAGCAATATGTTCTATGAGAGTTATTTTTATAAATATTTTCCCTATAGAATGTTTCCCATTTAAAATGACATTAATAGGTCCTGTACAACTAGTTTGTTTGCAGGGACAACAGCAACAAAAAAAAAAAAAAGCCAATGCATTACGTTTCAAAGGTGGAAACGTAAAATAAAAAATTGCCTAGTAATAATAAAAACGTAATAAAAAATTGCCTAGATCTAACAAAAAAATAGTTTTATTTCATATATTAAAATATAACTTCTTTATTTAAAAGTCTTTCTACTGTAAAAATCATAAAAATATTGAAATGTATTGTTAATATTCTAAAATAACATTTTGTATAGAATATGATAAGATTAACTTTCTGATTTACAGGGCTACACTAAAATATTCAGAGAGATCAAAAGCTGTAATTATAATCTAATGGCTGCATTTTATTTTGCGTTAAGCCTTTTTAACAATTTCCAAAATGCCTAAGAGTAATTTTAAAATCAATTAGTCTCTCTGTATATTTTTCAGTCCTTCTGTCTGTTGTGTGATAATGTAGGCAAAGAATATTAAAAGTTATTTGATACAACAATTACGTACAGTTGGAAAGTGTTACTAATCAATGCGTTCTGCATGATTTTTATTTTTTGTTTCTATATTCAATAGAAGAAAGTATTGGATTCGTAAAAATTTTCGACCTCGGATTTTTAATGGATTTTGAGAGGTCTGGAACACGATTTCATTGTTTTTAGAAAATGTCTGTCCGTCTGTGTAGGTGGCAAAATTTTGTGGCAACTGTACACTAAGCGACAAAAAAAAAGCCGCACTTGGATATTTTCCTTTTCGCTTTCTACAACCGCCAAATTTATCGTTTAAAAAGCAAATTTTCGAACAGATTTTATTATGTTGTCCACCACATACACATTAGTACTCAGTCCAGTGTTAAAAACAAAATACAATAGTCAGGAAAATTGTAATTTTAGAAATTATTTCAAAAATGATAAGAATAAGGCAGTTAACGATGCCACAAAAAGTATTAATTTTTGAATGAAAATCAAAAAATATTTTAATACGTGAGATGGTAAAATAATTAAATGCTAACGAAATATTGGTAAAACGGTTTTTAGCAAGTTATAACGTTTTTTGGTCGTTTAAACTGGAAATTTGGTTTATGGCGGCCATGTTGCTCATCCAAGCGAGATGACCGTAAGTAAAAAAGCCATTTCTTATAAAATCGGTTTGTATTACATTTAGAACATAAAAGAGATTCAGAAAAAGTGTTTAGCAGCATAATTTCTTTAACTACAGTACAGCAACTATTAAACAAAGCAGGTTTAAATGACAGAAAATTTGAAAAAATTCCATTCTTAGTGAAGAAAATTAGGAAACCATGACCTCAGAACCTCAGATGGCTAAAAAAATAAAAAATGATTAGTTAATTATTGGGCTGAACTGTTTTTCTTTGATGAGTCAAGTTTAACTTATTTCGAGCTAAAGAAAACAAGCGGAACTGACAACGAAAATATGACCGACTTAATGAAAATCACACTTTGAAAACAGTGACACAATCTCCGTACATTATGGTACGGAGGTGCATAACTTTTCAAACAGTCGGACAAATTATTATGCTCAAGGGATCAATTAACTCGAAATAAAGCACAATCTTCATAAAAGTGTTGCCTGACCGACTATTTTGGAGGTATCTTGGACATTTCCGTAAACAGCATTTTACGCTGAAAATGCACCTTACTACGCGGCGTCTGTGGTCAGTTTATTACTTCAAATTGTCAAAATTTCCTATCCATTCCAATGAGAACCTATAATTCTGTAAGTAATCATATCTTTTTTCACTTTAAGTTAAATCCCACAAAAGATATAGTAAAATTTCTTCTTTACCAGACATGAGAATAGTCCTAATCGCGATCCTCTCGAAAATGTTTCGTCAATAAAAAAGCGGGGAAGAGGGGAGAGGATTCGAAATTTGCAGCCTATAACTCTGCCTGAACTAGAAAAAATTATTTGTGATATTTTGCACGTTGAAATTTCTGAGATTTATATTAAAACACTGTATAATACTATGCCATTGCTCATTAAAGCAGTAATTTCATATAAAGGTGGAATTAACCCAATGCAGAATACATATTTTTAATAAAAAATTGCCTAGATCTAACAAAAAAATAGTTTTATTTCATATATTAAAATATAACTTCTTTATTTCATTTAATAAATCATAACAGAATACAAAGTGTATGGTTATTGCATTATGTTCAAAAAGAAAATTTTATGCACCTTTTTAAAAATTACTTCGTAGTGTGCAATAATGCAAATTATTAAATCGAAAATGTACATAGGTATCATTTCATCCCTTTGGTATTACGCAAATAAGAGAGTTTCATTTGTTTCAAACATTAATTTTAAAGTTATTACGAATAAAAAAGGTATAAGTCATTTTTTCTGCAGTGCGGCTTTTTTTTTTTTTTTTTTTTTTTTTGTCGCTTAGTGTATCTTAAGAACTATTGCATAGAATTTCATAAAATTTTATATATATCATTGCCCATTGACATAAATTAATATCGTATTTCAACATGGCGGTATAGGACAAAATTTCGCATAAATGTGCATAAAATGAATTATTTTTTAACAATCATGATAAAATAAAAAAATAATAATAATTATTTATAATAGTGTTGTTAGTCAACTTGGAAAAAATTTTATGTATATGTAGGAGCAGCGCTCCCCTCCTCCTCTGGGGAAGAGGTTTTTCACCGAAGAGGGCAAATTTTCATTATAGATGTCTTTCAAAGAGCTTGTTAATACCTTTAATACGAATGGTTGAACCATTAATCTGTTATAAATTAAAATAAAGTTGTTGATTTTCTTTTTTTTTTTTTCATTTTTTAACCAAAAAGAACTTTCATTTTTTAAAGTATTATATCGAGAATAAAATTGACTTTCTTTGGATATTTCTGTACTGATAAGTATAAAGGATTTAAGCCCAAAAAGGTCGATTTTGAGTTAAGTACATAGTCAGACTCAGAAAAAAATTCTCTATCGATTGGTATAAAGGATTTTAATCCATGTCATTTAGTCTTGGTTCCTTTAAATTTAGCCTTGGTTCCTTGGTCTTTAAATCCATTGGTAAAAAAAGATTCAAGTCAGAAATTTATCATTAATCTTTGGTATAAAATATTTAATTCAATTTTTTCCCTTCATGAAATGAAGATTGATAATCACTGAATGGTATAAAGGGTATAAATCAACATAATCCCTTTTTTTATCGATTCTTTTAAGTAGTTTTAGTTAGTATAACTTTATTTTTCGTCTCTTGAAAAATCAAGAATGTGGACTTAAATCCTTTATACTTATCAGTACAGATTTAGCGTTACACTTCACTATTAGAAAAATCACCTGTATTCATCGTGGAAGATAATTTTAATAAACGATTTGTACTCGGTGAATTTGTATAGGAAAATATAGACCTCACAAATATATATATATATATATATATTATCTTTGTGATTAACTTTATTCTATGTCAGAATCTGAATTAGAGGCATGCATCGGGTTGGGTGTCCCCATCAGGAACCGACCCGCTATCGGGTTTGGGTTAGGTTAACTAAATTCTTTCTCTTGTGGGTCGGTTTCTGTTAGGGTTGACTGATTTATTTTTCTTACGAGTCGGGTTAAATGAAGTTTTTTTTTCCTGCGAGTTGAGTTGGGTTTGGTATGACTAATTTATTTTTTTTGCGGGTCAGGTCGGATCTGGTTGATAGATTTTTTTTTTTTTTGTGTGTGTGTGTATGTGTGTGTGTGTCAGGTTTAGTTTTCAACAAGTTGAGTCACTTTAGAACATCTTTCCAAAAATTTTATCATATTAAGCAGAGATTTGATATGATTATAATCATTTTCAATATACTATGTACTGCTAAGAATAAATATACACGCACCCAAATTATTACATACCACATGCATACCGGAGAAAGGCAATAAACAAAGAAAGTAAAATACATACAAATATCGAATATAAGTTTTAAACAGTAAACCACAAAAACTAAACTTGAAGCATATTTTTGTACACTTTAAGTTGCATAACACACATAAATGATTAAAAATTGTTATTGATCCACTTTTCAGATTTTTAAAATTTTAATTGTGTCAGTTATTGTATTTTTTTTTTTTTTTTTTTTTTTTTATGATTTACCAACTCTGTGACACTGAAAATTTACTTTTCTATGTTAAAATTTTTGCATGTTTTTTAAATGAATTATTAAATTTTATTTAGTTTTCAGGTTTCAGGTAAAACGAAGTAGGGTTCGGATATATAAACAAATCAAGTTCCGGTCGACAAAATTCTCTATTGCGGGTTCCGGGTGGATAAATATCTATATATGTATCGAGTTCAAGTTGATTTAAAAAAAAATTGTTGTGTTCGAGTTGGGTAAAACCTGATCCGTACAGGACTCTAATCTGAATTCATTCCGTCAATCCTGCTGAGAGATAAACTTTCCATAAGAATGCACACGTTACCCAGAATTAATGGCTGAATGATGATCTGACTAGTTCTTGGTGTTTTGTACTAAACTGGCAGTTATGAGACAAAAAAGATAATTTTTTAGTAGTAATTTTTTTTGTAAATTTCTGTTAAGAAAAAATATATATATATGGATTGCATATATTTTTAAAGGTTTAACACTTCATACTTTCTATGATATTATAACTGTTTAAAAAACCCTATTTTTATTTTGTTTATTTATTTATATATTTATTTATTTATTGGAGGGGCACGGGGCGGGAATTTTCTAAAAAAAAACTTTTTTTTTCCACTGCCATAAAATTTCCGAAAATTTTACATTCCCAGCTATGAATATGTATTTTTATACATACTAGTTGGTTATAATTAAACATCCGCTGTAAATAACCTTTAACCAAAATTATTGGACGAATTACCCTCAAAATTGGTTTTTACATGTTTCAGTAAATGCGATGTACAAATTTCAAAGAGAAAAAAAAGTACAAAGAAGTTTGCTACATGGTGCATAGCATGGAAAAAAATGAAAACTATAACAAACGAAACTACTCTTTACGGAAAATACAAAAAAAAATGAACATTCAATGATTGGTTATATCCCTGTAAATCAATCCATTAATTAAATCTGCAATTTCTTTCATGCAATGCATTGTTTTATGGGCACTTTCTTTGAGGGTTTACATGGGTTTCGAAAACTGAAAGAAAAATCATATTTTCTCTATTTTTTACTTTCTCTTTCCCATACGGTCGAGAAAGTATTGTTTTAGGGTCAAATTTTCGAACGTAAGTTTTTGTTAGATTTACATGTTTTGAGGTCCCTTTGAATAGGAAAATCATGTTTTTAACGAATGGTCCGTGAGTGTGTCTGTTATCAGCATATCTCAAGAACAAATAGTAGCAGAAATTCCAAACTCGGTATTCTAAATGAGTATGATATAGAGATGCTACAGTAAGCTTTTCGTTGAGATGAAGCAAATGGTTCGTGTACAGGGACACTCAAAAGTATTAAAATACATTACGTCTATGGGGGAAAGTGAAGGTAAGTAAAGTTTAATATCTATAGACTGCACTAAACCAAATGAAACGAATATGCATTTTTTGTAATAGAGATATTCAACTGGGAAAAATATTTTGTGTATGTAGGAGCCTCGCCTCCCCCCACCCCCTGGGGGAGTGGAGTCCCCCTCGAGGGGAGTAAATTTTCATGATGGGTATCTTTCAAAAGAGCTCGCCAATACCTTCAAAACGAATGGCTGAACCATCGATCTGCGATAATTTAAAAAAAAGTTATCGATTTTTTTTCATTTTTAACCCCCCAAAAAAAATTTTATGTAATATTGAGAATAAATTCAACTTTTTTTTTTATATATTTAGTGTTATACTACTTCTCTAATATGAAAATCGTCTGCATTGTCATATAAGATAATATTTTTAAATAATAATTTTAATAAATTATTTTTAAAAACAGAATTATTTTTTAAAAACCGAATTAAATTCTATAGATATGTAGGTGCATTAATGAAACGGGGGATTGAGGGAGGCAGTAGCCCCCCTCACACAGAAAGAATTGTCATATAAAAGTCTTCCGAAGCTTAATTTGAATTGTTTAACGCAAGTTTACATAAGAGTACTCGTTATCTTACCTCTTAATCTGCAACCTGTATTTATAATATTAAATTTCAGGGTAAGAGAAAATCGTGTGAGTGACACACCAAATTATTTTTACATGGTTTTCACAGCGACGAAGAAACGTCGATTATATATGTAAAATTATTGGTGACAGTTGAATAAAAAAGTCGCATAATCTGTACCAGGTGGCGCTGTCTACCGCAAGACCTGTTGCCAAGTTTACGAGCAACGCGACAGACATCTAATTTAGGAGGCTATAATTATATTTAAAAAGGCGTGAATTTTTTCAATAAGATTGGTGCATTAATCTTTAAAAACTTCCTGTCCTCCCCGTTTTTAAAAGGTTTCCATGGGCTGTATTATGCAATTCTTTTAATGAATATTTTATAAAATATTGTTTAAATTTTGCTCTTTTATATTCTCATTATTTTAAATAAAAAAATTTCTTTTATTATATTTTTAAAAAAAAATAGACAAAATAATCTTTTTTTTTAGCTTTCTAAATCCATGTAATCCCAACAAAATCGAAAAAACCTCGTACATTTTTGGTTTATAATATACAAGATTTTCAACCCAATGCAAAGTCGTTTTTATAAAATTTAACATACAGTTGACACAAAATACTGCAATCTGAATACAAAAGATATTAAATATAGGGTGAAATATAAACATTTGTACTAAATAATTTTTATTTAGAATGGTTATCAAAACGTACAGGCTTTAACGAATTTCATGCGCAAAAGCTAACAATAGTTATGAGCCAAATATATTTGTTTTTCATAATTTATTAGCCAAATGTGTAGGTCTACTTTTATGAAAACTCAAACAATTGCCCTGTAAATTTAGAAAAATATTTATGATAGAATAAAAAAATAGAACTTTTAGTGGGGGAAAAAAAAAAAAAAAAAAAAAAAAAAAAATCGAATCAGTTATTGGTAACACATTTTCCGCAGATTCAAAATAAAAATTTATATAAAAATCCTCATAAACTTGTTACATTTGGAAGACCAACTGAAACTCCACGTATTATATTGCATTCTATCTTTCATGTAAATTTTTAAATCGGAATATTGAAATTTATTAGCTTCTCGTACACATTAAAAAAAAAAAAAATAACCTAGAGCAGTCTTTGGGGACTGCCGATAGAAGTGAAATTTAAGTAACTTGTTAATTGTATCGTCGAGCTATTAGATTATTATTTTCGAATTATTTTTGGTTTGTAAAGAAGTGTTAATATTGTAATATGACTAAAATAATTTCCTTTTTTTTATTATTTATTTAAAAATGTATATTAAAAGCAAAAAGAAGAGTATAACAGTCTGTATAAAAACACGTGCTTGTACTTTGTGAACTATGTATATACTGTGGAAAAAGTACATACATACATAGAGTATAGAACTAGAAAGAGACAGATGCCAGTAGCCAGTATGCTACTCGTATTAGTATACATTATATATATATATATATATATATATAAGGCATGCCGCGCCGTGCACTACATATATGGATATATATGTAGAGAGATATACTCTTTGTATGTATATAATGTATACTAATAACGCACGGAGGTATATCTATGTACATATATACACAGTATACATATAGCTCATGGAAAGCGTTTGGTGACGATGATGCGAGTTCCATGATTTTTGTTCACCCAAAAAGTGCTCAACGCACCTAAAGAAGTTTTCACTTCAATAACAATTTAAAACTATGGCGACCTCTTTGCGATGAAAATAATCCTCAATAATCTCGCACGTTTTTGCAAGATTTTGCCTTATTCTTTTGAGATAATAACATTTCAATATTCAAATAACTTACAAAAATTTTTATATCGAATGTTCAAACGATGTAGAGTTTTGGCTGATACTATAAATGTTATTTTGAGATTAGTCTGATTTCTTTTCTGTCATTTATTTTTCAAATAGTATCTATCCAAACTAATAATTTAACTAATTAACTGACTAAATTTCAAATGAGCACAACATCGACTTTTTGCGATTTTTCTTGTTCCTCATACCTCACAAGTGGTAAAAACACAAAAATATCATATCGAATATGTTTACCAATACCAAATTTTTTCATACCTCTAATAGTATGGTGGGGAGGGAACTAGAATTCATCAGTAAGCTGTACCTTTCACTTGGAAAAATATATTTAATGTAGCCTATCATTTTTAAATTTAGTATCAATTTACAATAAATATTTAGCAGTTCATGACTATCGGAAATATTCTATATCAAGATGTTTTAAAATATCTTTCGACAGATTGATTTTCTAAAAATTTACTGCGATTTTTATTTTATATAAAACTTGTTTTATCTTAAAATAAATAAATAAATATTTAAAATTTCTACCTCATTGTGTATTATAAATTGTATTTTTATTTCATTTGCTTAAAACTTTTGTTTACAGAAATTTTATTTTATTTATTTATTTTATTTTTTTATGTGAAAACCGTCTTACGTAAACTAAAGAATTGAAATTTTTAAAGAAATGATAAAATGCTTTCGTTTGAATTCTTGACTTACACAAGCATTATCTTTTTTCAAATCCATTTCAAACTACATAGACTGACACAACTACTACTACTGATTTTATTTCTTTGTAAGAATTTACTATAGATGCGCCTTTTTCTTTCTTTTTTCAGGCATACTTTCAACGGAAGTTGCTTACTCGAACAAATCATTCCTAAAGATTTTTTTTTTCCTTAAAAAAGAGAAAGAAAGAAAACCTTTAAACCTTCTTTTTATTTTCAAATATATTTCAGTCTTAGAATTCAAACTGATGATTGATTATTATTTTTTTATTTATTTATTTTTATTTTTATTTTTTCATTATTTATAACGACATACTAAGAAATTTTATAATACCTATTTTCTTATAGAATATATATCTTTTTACTTTCTCTTACCCATAAGGTAGAGAAAGTATTGTTTTTGGGTCAAATTTTCGAACCCGAGTTTTTGTTATATTTACGTGTTCTGAGGTCCCCTGAATACGAAAATCATGTTTTTAGCGAATGGTCCATCTGTGTGTCTGTGTGTCTGTGTGTGTGTTTGTCTGTTATCAGCATATCTCAAAAACAAATTATGGCAGAAAGTTCAAACTTGTTATTCTAAATGTGTATCATATAAGGCTGCTACACTAAACTTTTCGTTAAGATCAAGCAAATGGTTCGTGTACAGGGACACTCAAAAATATACAAATACATTACGTGTATGGGGGAAATTGCAGGTAAGTAGAGTTTAACATCTATAGACTGCACTAAATCAAATGAAACGAATATATATTTTTTGTAATAGAGATAGTCAACATAGAAAAAACAATGTGTATGTAGGAGCCTCGCCTACCCCCCTGGGGGGGGGGAAGTCCCCCCTCGAGGGGAGTAAATTTTCATGATGGGTACCTTTGAAAAGAGCTCGCCAATACCTTTAAAACGAATGATTGAACTATCGATCTCCGATAATTTAAAGCAAAGTTATCGTTTTTTTTTACTTTTAACGAAAAAAAACTTTTTTTCTTTAATATTAAGAATAAAATAGACTTTTTTGGATATTTAGTGTTATACTACTTCTCTAATATGGAAATCGTCTGCATTATCATAAAAGATAATTTTTTTAAGTAATAATTTTAATAAATTATTTTTAAAAACTGAATTATTTTTTAATAGCCTAATTAAATTCTATATAAATGTAGGTAAAGTAATGAAACGGGGGGTTGAGGGGGGCGGTAGCCCCCCTCACACAGAACTAATTATCATATAAAACTCTTCCGAAGCCTAATTTGAATTGTTTAACACAGGTTTACATAACAGCACTCGTTATCTTACCTATTATCTGCAACCTGTATTTATAGTATTACATTTCAGGGTAAGAGAAAGTTGTGTGAGTGACACACCAGATTATTTATTTTGTTTAAGTAGACATTATCTTAAAAGGATATAGATTTTCTAAACTTTTTCATGCGCCACTTTAAGATATTTGCTATATGTCTGAAATATATTACTACTTATATAAATGTAAAACAAATTATTCAAGCTTTTAATAAATGCATAGACATATAGAAAAAGTGAAAATTTAAAAATCCAATAATTATATTTTCTTAAACTTAAAAAAAGAAAAAAATCTTAGAATTATTAGGGAAGACTGTTTGGTTTAAGTTCGGATTCCCTCTATCCGAAGTTTAATTAATATTTGCCCTCTCTTGAAAGAAAAAAAAAATATCAAATAGTTGTTTAATATATATGACTAATACAACTAATTTTAGATTAAAACGTATTTTTCTGTGTTTTAAAAGTCATAAAAGTTTCATGGGAATATTAATATCTATATGTATAAAAGACATTGTGGGTCTCTAAAGGAATACCTACATGTCACATTATCCCTAATTATTCAGACCAATATTAATCACATATATTACTGACTACTAAAAAATACTATAAATCAAAATTTTAACCTTTCAAAAGTAATGCTATTTTAAATCGTATGTAATTATAAGATTTGTATGCTGGTTATATCTTACAAGGAAAAATATATACAGGGTAAGTCAAAATGAATATTGCGATTACAAACGGCTATAACTATTTAATGGAAAATAATTTATCGATAAGATTAACACAGAATGTAGACGGAACTCCAAAATTTTGTATACATATGTCATAGATGTTCTTTGTGACTTCCCTTGGTCACACGGACAACATCTAGACGGTTGTCCTTTTCACGCCATACATACTGAAGCATGTCTGCAGTCACCGACGCAAGCGCATTACAAATGCGTACTTTGAGACCCTGCGATTTTTATCTATGAGTTTATGTGAAAGACAGGGTGTATCTGCTTCCCATTCCCAAAACAACTGAAGAGCTCAAATAAGAGCTCTGTAATGCGCTTTCGTCGGTGACTGAACAAATGCTTCAGAATGTATGGCGTGAAATGGACTACCATCTAGATGTTGTCCGTGTGACCAAGGGAAGTCACATAGAACATCTATGACGTATGTATACAAAATTTTGAAGTTCTATCTACATTCTGTGCTAATTTTATCGACAAATTCTTTTCCATTAAATAATCTTATAGTCGTTTGTAATCGCTATATTCCTTTTGACTTACCCTGTATTTTACCAAAACAGATTTAGAAAATTTTTAGATAATCAGTTGATAGAACCTTAATATGAATGTGATGCTAAAATCTGTTTGTGTCGTTTGTTATCCTCGTCAAGTGATGTCAAAAGAAAATGTTGCGTTATGCCCTTAATTATCCCCTTGGTAATGTTATCGAAATATGTAAACTGTTACAATGTGTTATCCTGTTGCTTGAATTAAAGATAATATTACAAATATTTATTTATTGATCCTCTTTATAAGAAGATTTGATGTAGTAAAGGGTTACTTAAGCTGTGTTGTGTTGTGTGTAAGCTGGCTGGTTGTTATAGTGACTCTGAATACATAGAACGTTATTAGAATATTGCTTGCCGCCAGTCCAAAAAATAATATACCGATGGCATCTCTGGAAATTTACATAACGGAACGATTTCTTGATAATTTTTTTTAAATACTTAATTAAAGACAATAAAAAAAGAATACTGACTCGAAAATTGTATTGCTTTTGTTTTTCAAAAATCATAAAAAGATTCAGGAGAAAGATTTCAATGCTCAGTTACAGGAGAATAACATTGAAAAAACATTCATGAAACTGGCCTAACGAATGAGATGAAAAAACAGTGGAAGGCCTTGTACAAATGATGATTGGGATATCATTATCATCAAATATGATTACGTTAACATGACAGTAATAAATTATTAATTTAGTATATTAAAGTTAACTGAAAATTATATTACTATTTAATTGACAGATTCATCATCTTAATGTTATGAAACCAATAACCTGAAGAGGAATTTTCTAAAAGTGTTTTTTTTTACGAATGAAGGATGCCGTCCAGTGTTGAAGATGCACAAAGAGCAAACTGAAGAGAGACGTATCAGCCGTATTGTTGCCATTTTGTAATATCTGTAATTAAACTTTAGAATTACAAAAGGCCTTGAAAAGAGGAATGAGCAAGGGAAGATGGAACTGATAAGGACCCTAGTCTTCAAATAATGTGCAAATGAACAGTTTAATTATTTACAATGAAATTATTCGTCTGTGGTCACTAGATAAACCTAAAGACATCGAAGTTACTGCGTCTGTATTTATCATTAAAGCCACAAAATATCGTTTAGAGAAATATTAATAAATTTGTCAGTACAAAATCACTAACAAGGAAACATTCAAAAGGTGTCATCGTCAAAAAGTATTGAAATAAATATATGTGATTCTACTCTTCATGAAACACCAGAAAATGAAAAAATTATCGGCTGAAATTAATTACAGCGACCACAAAGAATTATCAAAGTTAAGCATATTTGGCGATTTAGCGCTGTTAGGTGATACATTTGCTAGCACCGAGATTGCCGTGTACGAACAGAACCGTGTTTTGCTTTTCCGCCAAGTACTCAAAATCAATCGCCTAGCAGTGTGAAATCGCCAAATATGCTTAATTTTGATATTTTTTTGTAATCGCTGTAATTAATTTCAGCCGATATTTTTTTCAATTTCTGGTGTTTTATGAAGAGTAGAATCACATATATTTTTTTTTCAATAATTTTTGAAGATGACACCTTTTGAATGTTTCCTTGTAAGTAAACAAGAAGTTATTGAGAAAATTTCAATTCAATTTCTGTTTAAATACAAGAAATCGTCGAAGGGCTTCCATAAATTCCACATTTTCAATACCTTTCACAACGGGTTCATTAACAGTTACCACTGTACAAAGGTCTCACATAACGGTAGAATTCTTGATATCATCAATACAAAACGAATTTTGAAGAAAATACAACCTATATCATTAATCAGCTATATATTCTTATACGATCCAGCCAATAATTTCTACTGACGGTGAGCATCTTATCGCAATTGTTTATCGTCCTTAAAAAATCATATAAATATTTTTATTTCATTTTGTTTAAGGGTCTGAAAGATTCTTTCAAATATTCTCGTAAGTCCTCTGGATCGGGAGAAGCTGGAAATGAACGTCTACAACAATGATTGGTGGGAGGGTCTGTTTAAACCTAATATACCACAAAAAGGCGCTTTACAAGCAGATTTCTGAAACACTCAATAAAATAATTCTTTTGACATCGTATAATGATGTTCAATCTTTTTCATATTTAATGAAATGATGTTTTTCATTTAGGTTCTTAATGTATACTTCTTCAAGGAATTTTACAAGTATATCTGCTTTGAAGCTGGTTTAACGGTTGAGTAACAAACCAATTTTCTTAAGGCCGGTTTTCACTACTGGTTGATTGGAGCGGTACTATTCAGAATCTTTTAATGTGGTCAACCGGGCTCAAAAACCTTGAACGTGGTTGGACGTCTAGAGACCTAGCCCCCTGCTGAGATAATTGAGGGACCAGAGGCAGATATCTTTGTCAATTTTGCATGCTTTCCTTTGAAGTACTGCACAATCTGATAAAAGAGGGCTACAACTGATGACAAGACATTTGGCTCTTTGTGTTGGAAGCGTAATTAATGTTTTTTTTTTAACCTAAAAGTTTCCACCCTAGTGGAAACCAGCCTTTACACCCAACTGATAGTGCTAGAGTATTGACTTACTATCAGTCATTCCTCTAAAATCTACTACTTGCAAGAACTTTTTATCAACTGTAGTTCTGTAATGAAGGTCAGTGAAGGTTTCATCAATAAAGGTCCAATACAAATAAAAGTCCTATCTTTTGAATATTCTAAGAAATTCTATACGCGCTTGGGTAAAATATATACATTCCATTATTAGATATAAATGGCTTCAAATCGTGTTATCATATAGATTTTGTGTACTATTATATAAAATTTATTAAATTTCTTGGGTCGCACATTTCAGACAGCAATTCGAGGTTTTTAATATTTTTCGTTGAAACTCGAGTAAATATAGTGTAAGATCTCTTAAAATGATCCCTTCAAGCTAAGAGCCCATTCAGGCTTGAGATTATTTTGAAATCAATTGGACTTAACCTCCTATACCCGAACAATTAAATTTTTGTTGTGCAGTAATTTTTATGAAAACCAAACCATTCAATGTTAAATGATTGAAAAATGTATAAAATAATTATATAAACAAACCGAAAAATAAAATAGAAAAATAAAGATCAATGAATTAGTTTTTGAGAAATCATGTCTACCGTTTTTCTGAAGGGCCACCAGAAACCACCCAGCTAAAAAAAAATTGCAGAAAAAGTATAAAAAAGAAGAAAGAAACTGGACAAAACTGCAGATAAACTGAAGGTATTTGACACAGTAAAAAGTTTGACGGGGGGAATATTATTTGCAATTTTTTTTTTTTTTTTTTTAATTGCAGTTGTTCTGCAGATTTTATGATTTTTCTTCCAAATATCTTCAGATTCTTGGCATTTTTTTTTAAATAGTTTTTTCGCAACTTTATTTATTTATTTATTTCATTTTATTTTATTTATTTTTTGTAATAGATTTTCGCAACTTTATTTTTTATTTTTATTTTTATTATAATTATTATTATTATTATTATTATTAGTTGAGCAGGACGTAACGGTTGAATATTCCAAATCTTTTAATAAAAATTTCATAAAACAGTATTTAAATATTACTCTTTAAAATGCTCGAAATTCTGCATGAAACTTTTTATCTATTATATTAAAAAACATAGAGAAAATAATGCATTTTTTTAGCAATCAAAAACCATGTAACCCTGTAAATGTAATGTAACTTTTCCGGGTATAATCAATGGAATATTTTAATGTTTCAATTTTAATGCAATTTGCAAAAAGAGCTTCTGAAAAAATTTTATAAATTAAATAGTGTTAGTTATAAATTAAAAAGGCTGCAAAAGTCTATTTTTTTCTTTAGTAAAAGCATTTTGTAAAACTATTTTAAAAAGGCATATTTTTGCATTAAAATTTCACAAGAATATATTTTTTTTAGAAAAATATTCTTACGAAAAGCTTTTATTTCAAAAAATATTCATTTTACTTTTATATTACAATTCATAATCTTTTACGAAAACTAATCTCTTTTAAATTGAAAAGAAAATTACTAGAATTAATTTTCCGCCATAATTTGTGTTGATTTTGAAACTAATCCTTGCTTTATGTGCAAAATGAAACTACACAAAGATAAGTTTAAAAAGATGCTACATTTATTCTGACAGTTTATTAAAATCTAAAACAAATCCATTGTTTTAGCTAGTAGTTATGCAGCAAATTTATTATATTATTAATTTACTTTTAGATTTTTTTTTAATCAAAGTTATGGTTTTTCATTAAGAAAGAAATATCGATTTTGTAATTGAAATATATATCGTTGATCGCGTAAATTTAGCACAGGATAGAACATTAAATTGAGTGTAAAATATTTATACTCACCATTTATAGCTGTTACTTTACGCAAAAATATTTTTAATAAGAAGACAAAGAGCAAGGAAAGGAAAAAAAAAAAAAAAAAAACGAGTTCTGAATTAGGACAGAAACTGTAAATATTGCAGGAATGCTGGAGAGAATGATGATGAACTATACATAATTAAAAATTTTCCAGCAATCTCTTCGGGTCAAGATAATTAAACAAAGCTCGTTGTAAACAAACAAAAATAATCAAAGAAAGAAAGAAAGAAGTACCTTTCTGCTGTCATGTTGCACCTGTGTCTACAATTGTTTTTCCCATAAACGATCTTATATAACACTTTAGATCGAAAAAAAAATGTTTGCAAATTTCGGATATTTATGATGCTTGTTGCTTTTATAGTTTGTATTCATCACATTGTAAAATAGTTCAGAAATTTGTAGTTAAGAATTAGTCTACATTACGAGAAAGGGATTATACACAATTAATTATACATACAAGGTGAAGTAAGTTAAGAAAACACTTTCAATTTTTACACGTTTTGTTGTTTTTCTTCAGAAATACATGTCGCATTATTCTAAAACTCCAGGGAATGAAATGAATGTAAATAACATATTAAACATCGTTTTCTTTTTCAGTAAATGTTTTGTCTCAAAATAAAAGAAAAAAATTACAATTACTTTAAAGACAATTTTTAGGATGTTAAAACCCGAATAAACTACTACGTCAGAAACGCCAAAGAAAAATATTGGAAATGCATACAGCTTTTTCTGTAGTCCAAAGCGTACCGTCTTCAGTGCAAAAAGGATTCTGAATCAGGAGAAGTGTTCGATTCAGAATCCTTTTTCCACTGAAGACGGTACGCTTTAGGCTACCGAAAGAGCTGTATGCATTTCCAATATTTTTCTTTGGCGTTTCTGACGTAGTAGTTTATTCGGGTTTTAATATTCCAACGCCAAGTCTCCTGTTATAATTTTTAGGATGCCCTGTAAAAAATAATGTTTTAAATTTGTTGTTGCTGTAACATATGATTCCAATGCTACTTTTAATCATTTGATTAATATGAGAAAAAAACGCATGTCCATGTAGATGCAAAGCTTTCATTCTTTAATAACAATGACAATTTTCCTAATTTTTTTTAATTTCCGAACGTACACGTGTAAGGAAAGTATTGAAACCATAACAGAAATTCGATATTGAGATTTTGGTGAATCTGTGCTTTTTAAGGTCTCCCGAGTTCCCCTTTGCTATTTTTACGATGATGTATGTATGTGCGTATGTATGTGTGTGTATGTGTGTGAGTGAACACGATACCGTCAAAACGCTTTGTTCGAATGAACTGAAAATTGGTACGTATGGTTTTCTTTCTTTTTTTTTTTTTTTTTTTTTACTGGGGCACAAAGAAAAATTCTTTATTATTATAGTCTCTAGGCTCAAATTATTTAAAAAGTTACAGCGTTTAAACCACTTATTCGAATGAAGTGAAAATTTATATACATGTTATAGAGCACCGTTATACAAAATGTATGACTTTTAGAGAATTCAGCACTCAGTATTTTTACGGAGACACAACAAAAAATTTTTATTATTATGGCTTATGATATCGATTTATTTAAAGTGTGATAGCCTCTAAATACCTTAACCAATTGAGCAAAAAATTCATATAGATATTGTAGATTATCGTCACACAAACTGTATAAATTTTAGTGGATCTAGCACATATAGATTTTTACAGGGATTCCACGAAAAAAAAAATTATCATTATGATGTATAGGTTCAAATTATTTGAAGCACAATAGCGTAAAACTAAACATCATATGAAGAAAAATACTGAAACACCCTCTTACAATTTTCTCTTTAGTTTATTTAACGACTTCTCTTACTTTAATTTATTTAAACAACTGTTAATTACTCATTGTCCGGAAAGTCGAGTGGAGTCACTGCAGGTTTTCTTGTCCATAGCATAAAGATTATTCAAGTGAATGCAATGTAATTTTTAAAAAACTGGACATACTTAGTACAATAAGTGTCATGTGTCTACATTAATGGCAACATATATACTGCAATAAAAATCAATAATATAATTAATGAAGATGCGCGTGTGTTTGATTATGTCTGGCGATTTTAGGAAAATGGCTGATTGCAGAGCTATACAAATTTACATGAAGTTTCATATTAACCTTTTTTGATGCACCTCGAATTTTTTATTTGTTTTTTACTTTCTCTTACCCATTATGTAGAGAAAGTATTGTTTTAGGGTCAAGTTTTCTAATATGAGTTTTTGTTATAGTTACACGTTTTGAGGTCCTCTGAATGTCAAAATTGTGTTTTTAGCGGTTGGTCTGTCTGTCTGTGTGTATGTCTGTGTGTGTGTGTCTCTCTGTGTATGTGTCTGTCTGTTATCAGCATATCTCAAGAACAAATAGTAGCAGAAAGTCCAAACTTGGAATTCTAAATGTGTATGATAGGGGGATGCTACACTAAGCTTTTCGTTAAGATGAAGCAAATGGCTCGTGAACAGGGACACCCTAGAGAATTCAAATACGTTACGTCTATGGGGGAAATTGCAGGGAAGGGGAGACTGCACTAAACCAAATGAAATGAATATATATAATTTTTATATGCATAAAATCATGTCTCATGTAGAATGTGGTAGAGAAATCCTTCACCGTTCATTTACAGGGCTACACAAAAAACTAGATTACAGTGCGACAACAGCTGAAAATTGATGGAAATGAATTTTATTTAGTGCCGTGTATCATTACTATAGGATTATATTTAGGTGCACCATGTGGTCTGCGTACATAATCTTCAAATGATATACAGGGCTGCAAATATTTAAGCGATAACATTCATTTTTATTGTTAGTGGAAGTTCTTTACTACAATATTTTGCCATTTCCATCAAAGCTGCACTGTAAACGTAAATGTCTTAAATTCAGTTTAAAAAGTGTCTTAATTGGATGGTCATTTTTTAAGTGAAAAAAAAATGTCTTACTTTTTAAGACATCTTTTTGCATCAGAAATTAAGATACTGCAAGTGTCTTAAAACGCCGCCATGTTTTAGGCTTAAAAACACCGCCATGTTAGGCTTTAAAATACTACCGTTTTTAATGCGTTTTAATAAATATATAAATAAATAAATAAGCCGTGTGATTATGTTTTTCCGTTAAAAATATATTTTAGAATTGTTTAGAGCATTAATGAAATATTTATATAAAAAAAGGAAAAAAAAAAAAAAAAAGTCACATTTTCCGGCGTTGGGATTCGAACGCATACTGTCTAAGAAAACCGAAACCTCGAGGCACGCACCGTCGAAGTGAAGCATTTACCAATCACGCTACCGTCGAATACAGCTGTATGTGTTTTTATGATGTGATATAGAGCAGTATTCGTGAAACTAATCGCAGTGTTATGTTTTATTTCTAATTTTTTGAAATAAAATTATTGATAGTATGGTATCTTGAACTTAATAAATATTATTATCTTAAATTTCATTCTTAGAGGACCAGAATTTTTTAATAATGCATAACAAGTATGTGAAGGTTTCATCCCTCGATGATAACAATTTCTTTCCTTAAAGTGATATTTAAATAAAAACGAACTGTAATCATGAATACAGGAAAATTTGTAGTTTTGCATTTAGATGTAGGTGAATTTGTGAAAGAAAAATGTTTTTAAATGAATAATGATAAGAAGAAAGAAAGAAAAAAAAATACGCACAAATTATTAATGATTGTTCACTTATAAATTCGCTTTCTTCTCTACAAATTACTTCCTAGATCCGTCTTCACACTTTTTCTTTTAATATAAGAAAGCTTTAAAGACAAAGATTTATTTATTTATTTATTTATTTTTATGTATTTTATTTATTTATTTTATTTATTTATTTATTTATTTATTTTTATGTATTTTATTAATTTATTTAATTTATTTATTTATTTATTTTTTATTTATTTATTTATTTATTTTTTTTTTGGGGGGGGGGAACAAAATAAGGTTTGTGTCTAAATATGTTGTTTATGAATTATGTTAAAGATACTAGCATGCAAATATCATTCACATCCCTAGAGTATTATTCCATAAAAAATATAATTTCATAAAGCTACCATAATTTAAGTAGTTTAACTGCTTATTATATAAAATGATAATATATTTATTGATTGTGGAAAGAAGTAGGATAAGCATACTTTCTTAAAGTAGATTCCATATGAAAAAATTTCTAAGTAATGTAAGTGTCTGAATTTATAAAGTGTCTGAAAATTCAAACGCGTTTTGCTGTCTGAAAATACGCGTACTTACGTGTTTCAGACATTTTTGTGTCTGAATTGATATTTCAGACATATTTCTGTCTTAAATTAAAATATCTATAATGTCTAAGGTACATTTTAAGACATTTACGTGTCTTAAACGCAGTTTCAGTTGTTTTTATGTCTTACTTTAAGACCCTTATATTTGCAGTGTGCTCAGGAATTGAAATGGTAAATAATGTATGTTTTAAGCTATTCATTGCTTTTTTTGTATATTTACACGTTTTGAGGCTTCCTGATTACCGAAGTCAAATTTTTTAATGTTTGATCGTTGTCTCTGTCTCTATCTCTGTCGAGTAACTTAAAAAAGAATAATTTCAGGAAATCCAAAAGTTGTATTTTCAAGTTAATATAAAATTGTTGCTTGAAAAGTTTGATCAAGAATGAAAAGTTTCAAGGAATGTTGCGCGTTAAAGTTGTCTGTATAATTTTAAGTGAACTTTTAATTTTAATAACAGATATAAATTCTATATAAATGTAAGTGCAGTGATGAAACAGCGGGTGGAACAGAACTCATTATCACATAAAACTCTTCCGAAGCCTAATTTGAATTGTTTTAACATATATTTACATAACAGTACTCGTTGTCTTACCTCTTAATCTCCAACTTGTATTTATTGTATTAAATTTCAGGGTAAGAGAAATGTGTGTGAGGGACAAACCAGATTGTTTAATTATTAAAATGTCAAAATATTAACCTTATAATAGCTTCAGTATTAATCATTTAAATATTCGCCTTAAATTTCATTATTGTTACAATAGTTTACAAGCTTATTTATTTATTTATTTTCGAAATAAAAAGAAATGTTTTTTATCGCGAATAATAAAAGATTATAAAAAACTATATTTGCTTATGCATATGACAAAATAGCGTCATTAAAACATTAAAATTAAATAGCAATAAAAATTAAATGATAATAATACACATATCTATAATCTTCAGAATTTGTTTTTAATTTTATCGCTGAAGTAAACCGGACATTTTTTGGCAAGGACTCTACTTTTGCGACAGCCATTTTAAGACAAGTAGCGCATCAAAAATATATATAAATTGTAAAATATTGAAAAAAAAAAGAAAGAAACAGAAACAATAATCGCATAAATTAAGCATTTTTGTCTTACTATATCATTTTACAGAAAAAGCCAGAATGGCAACAAAAATTTCAAAAGTCATCAAAGGGAACTATACTAAAGCTTTACCATGATAAGGTTTACATATTTATTTATTTATTTTTCTATATACCAACTCCTATTAACTAACAATAAATATTAAATATGGAAAATATATATAACCACCAAAAATTAGTTGTCTCATGCGTAAACTTAACAATCCTAGCATATTGTAAAGTTATATTTGGCGTAAAATTGCTGTCATTTAAAAGAAGTTTTATTTTTCTATATTTTATAAATCAAATAAAATATAGAAAATAACCTGAAAGTAAATATTATGTATAGTATAGCGCGTACAGTGTCCTTCACGTGTAATTGGAATTCAAATATAAAAAGGATGCTTTTTTTAATAAAAAGGATAAAAAAGGATATAAAAAGGATACATTTTTTTTTTCGATATTGTCCGTTTCAATACTGACATCCGATAAGCATCTAAATTGAAGCCCACAGGTCACATGACATTGTCACATGCAATAGGGACACATACTCGACTGAGGAAGACCCTATCGAAAGCAGCGAATATCCAGAGCGAGCTTTTGGGTAATTTCAGCGAATTTTCATTTTATTTTTGTTTATTAAACGATAGAAAAAAGAATGGTTTTGTTTTTAATTTCTTTAAATATAACGACCAGCAAAGCGGGCAAAGCCTGCTACTAGTAAACGTGTGATGAAATATGAGCATTTTAATCAATAAATTTGAACTTCATTTGTATTTATTTTATTATCGAAATGTACACAGTCACTCAAAAAACGTATGAATAATATTAAAATTCAGAGCAAAGTATGCGATGAGTTGAAATTCAATTACTTTTATAAAGAAACAAATCCTTATGGGGTTTAATTTAATTTTGAATGAATTAGTATTAATATAATATACGTAAACTCAAAACAAAGATCTAAATGAAACACATTAAGAGTTTGTTTCTTCCTGAGAATAATTGAATTCGATCACATGTATCTTTTTCAACTTTAGTTGATTTAATGTTAAGGAAATTTCAAGGAAATTTAACATTTTGTAACTGGTGTAACAATACGAAAACACACACAAAGTTTTCTATAAAATATATACTCCCGAAAAAGAAAAAGAAAAAGAAAGAAAAAAAGACATCTTAATTGAATGTTAGAAATTAGCAAAAGAAATTTAATATTTTTATATGGTCCATTTTATTAATCTTAAAAATACACTAAATGGATTCTTTAATATTTGTTATTAAAAAGAAAAAAATATATTAATCATATATAATGCATTTTTTTTTTTTTTTTTTTTTTTTTTTTTTGCTAATGAGTACTGATATGCAAAGAAAAGATAAAAACTAATGATGTGATTAAAGTAAAACGACGAAAAATATGAATAAACGAACGTCATTTTAGATTATGTTCTAAGTTTAAAATTTATCTAATTTTATTATTAAAATTATTTTTTCAAAAATAATCGTTTAAAACATTTTATGTTATGCAATTTTAATCTTATCCTAAAAGCCCTCTAAAAAAATTCTGTAACGTTTATCATTAAACAGTTAAAAATAGATTTTTAATTACATGTTATAAATTTTTCTTTTTTATAATGAGAACTGATTTTCAAACAAAAGTTAAGAACTATCAATATGATTAATTAAAAAATCTATTTTAATCAATTTGTTATTGTAGAGTCATAAAAGCATAAAAATAAAAATCTCTTACATAATTATCTCTTTGTGGACTTTTTTTTTTTATATTATCGTTATTGATTTATTAAATGCCAAAGTAATTAATAATATCTTTCAATGTTCGTTTAGTGTCATAGATTGAATTATTTGAATTTTAAAACAAAAGTAAAATTATTCTTAATTTTTCGTGTGCAATTTATCAGTAAAAAATCATGAATATTTTAAAAATCACTAAATTTTCTAAAATCAGATGAAAGTTAGAAACTTTATGGCTAAATTACAAGCTAAATTTAATTCTTATGGAGTAAAATGTATATGGGCAATTCTCAAAAGGTGGGCACAGAACACATACCATAACTTTAAGCTTTAATCTGTATATATATATAAATTACGTGTCACGATGTTTGTCCGGGGTAAACTCCTAAACTAAGGAACCGATGAAATTTTGCACACTGTGTGCAGTTTGGTCCAACTTGAGAGATAGGATAGTTTTTATCTCAATTTATTGTCACAATATTGTTTTATTGCAATTATTTGTTAATTATAGACCTTTATTAAAGTTGCTCCAAAATATCTGTGAGTTCCATTAATTTAATTGTTGCCAAAAAAAAAAAAAAAAAATACGAGTTCATTTTCTTTCGACATAAAAATAAATACATTTAATCAAACGTGAACGTTAAAAAATTATAAAAAGTTAAATTATGCATCTCACGAAAATTGACGTCATAATCAATTTAAAGATTTTATACACATTGATAAAGTGCTAATGTAGTTCTATCATAGATATAGTAATATATATAGATCTCTCATCCCCATGTTATCGTACAAAGATTTTTGATGCCGAAAAAAAAAAAAAAAAAAAAAAAAAAAAAAAAAAAGCTTTGGAAACAGCCATTAAGTGGTATTGAAAAAAAAAAAAAAAAGAAAGAAAGAAAGAAATATGAATTTGAAACTGTATCTGGAGTCTTCCATTCCCCTTTAGCAAATAAATTATTCATAAATTTTATTTGCTAAAATATTAGTATGTATTCCCGTGTGTATTCACTCGGGGAAAGACGGCCATATTTTGGTAAAAACGTCGTCTTTTCCCAAATGAAAAGGAATAACTTTTTTCTCCCCAATGATCACTCTATTCTATATATGCTATACTATATCTATGAGTTCTATACGCAAGCGAAGTGTGACTCACTGACCGTCTGTGCAGCCAAGAAAAAGATTTCCTATGTTAATTGCCCACTGGATTTTTTGTAAGAAATTATTAAAAATCGAGGAAATTTATTTCCCGATTTTAATCCTTATATTTGGGTATAGATATGTATTAGTTATCGCGGGTGTTAGATTGAATTATTTTGCTGTCAAATTGACAAAATTTTAATTTTAAATTTCAAAACTCTGTCGCCCTTGGCTTTTATTATTATTATTATTATTATTTGGCGATCAAAAGCGTAACACGAAAATATACATGCCAGATGAATGCATTGTACGAAATGTACTATGTATTATTCATTGTACGTATGTATGACATGTAATATGTATTGTACGAAATATTGTTTCATATTATTCATTACTCTTTTAATATAAGTTGTTAAAATAACCATGATTTTTGAAAGGAATTAAATATTTTCGCCAGATAATTTGGCGATATTCTTTTTTTTTTCGCCAAGGATGACAGAAATGAAATCTATTCCGCTGCAAAATATTAATATCTTACATCAGATATTTTATTTAGACATTTGAAAACAAATTTGACTTCAAACTATGATAGAATATTTATCATTTTCCTTTTAATTAGTATATTATTAGTATATTAAAATTTAAAAGCATGGTATATAAAAAGTTTTTTTTTTTAATCTTATAATTATTCTTATCTTAATCCTCAATATTTCCCATCTTTATTAACTTAAATTTACTATTAAAATTTTACTATACTCAAAAACTTCTCATCACTTCGTTAAAATACACTAAACTTTTCCAAAATCTTTTTCTATTTAAAATGATACATGTATTTACTTTAAATGTCCAATATTTCATAAGATTTCCAATTTTAAAGTTTTAAAATATTTATCAAATTTACTTATTTTTCTGGTTTAGTCTTATTGTTTTCCTTTTTATAACTACAGCTGTTGCCCTCTTTAAAATATTTAAAATGATGAGGTCATTTAATAGTAAAATTATCCATTATAGCATATATTATATTTCACTCCTACATAAAAATTGATTTTAAAATCGTCTGTTTCTTTTATACTTTTATTTTAATAGAATTTTAATAGAATTTAATTTATATATTAGTCATTTTAGCAATTTTATCCAAAGTAGCATTAGAAATAATAAATATCACTTCTCCATTAAAATTTATAGGACCCTACAATAAAATTAATTTGTGCTTAATATCAACACTACGAAAATTTTTATCAATCGCTTCCAAATTTTGACCTAAGTTTCAAATCTCAACCCTGTGGGTTTTTACATCGGCTACAACGTTTTCGTCTTTGTTCGTAAATAATAATTTGACTGTACTAAATAGTTTACAGCCGTATAATTCAACGTATAACTTAGTCACAGCAACGCGTGGCCGGGTCTGCTAGTAATAAATATGAATGTAATTCTCACTGACTTCATTTTTTTTTTTTCACTAGAATTCTAATTTTGTTCAAAGACAAGAATTGACACGATTTGTTGCAAAATATTTGTGCAAATATCTTTAAACGAAATTTATTTTGGTCTAAAAGTGTGAATTTTGGACATCCCAAACGTTAACTGATTCAATATGTAGCATTAAAATACTTAGAACTTATTCACAGGTGATTTTAATGGAAAATAATGGGTAGGCATAGGGAAGTGATGATTGTGTCATAATTTCTTTATCAGAAACAATACTGGTTTGTTGATATTTCGAAAATAAACTGGACTTTTACAGATGAAAATATTTTGCACTTTGTTACGTCCAAAAATAACGATCTGAACAATGCTATTTTAACACAAATTATATTAAGTCTAATGTCTAATGAATCTAAACGCTCTTATCTTTCTTTAAAATAATTTCTTAAATGTTTTTATTCTAAATAGTTATGTATTTTTGAAAAATTTATTTTCACTCAATACACTTTTCTGAAATAAGAAACTCCGAATACTGTAACGTTCGAATCATATGAAATGGCAATAATTATTTTTTAAGTAAGCATATTAAATAATAATGACCTGATAAATGATGATCTGATATCCTAAAATGTATAAAAACATTTGGTGCAATTTTTCCCTAAATAATTAATTGTTTTCTTTAAATAAAGCATATTTCGAGTATTATTCGATGTTAACGTTTCATGTTCCCACATTTTGATAATTGCCCATATATATTGAATGCTAATGCATTTTTATATATTAAATCAGTAGCACATCGCCATCTATCAGAAAAAAATCATGTATTATGTGAAAATGGTTTTAAAACATGATTTGATTTGCAATAAATGAAAGACATTAAGAACTTTGATTTATATATTTAGGATCGAGTATTGTATTTTTTACACCTGTTTAAACAATAATTACTTATTAATGTACCCCGCTACTCCTGAAGTTTGTTACACAGAGTGTGAACAAAAAAAAAGGCACATTTGTAATATAAGCTTTATTGTACTGGGATTTAAAGATATTATTTCTTTCAAAAATTCCCACAATATTCTTTACATTTTGTACCAAAATACTGAACTAAGGTCTTTTTATTAGGAAATACATTTCAATATTTATAGTTAAACGATTTCGCTAAGCATTTTGTATAAGAGAAAACATTATTAGCAGTGATGGAACTCGGTCGGAAGACTTTCGTGATTTTATTAAGACTCGTCATTTTTGTGATATTTTTGCTTGCGTCGATCAGAATTTCACGACTGTCACGCGAGTGTGCAACTAATCCAAGAAGGTTTTGAATACCACATAGAATTTCAGCAGTTTCGGTAATTTAACCTTATTATAGCTCAAACAGCACTTGGTCGATACATCTGGCAAAGTTCATAATTATTAGCACCAGCATTTCCTAAAAAGCAGTCATGTCTAATAATTTTCAATTAAATAGCATGACGGTTCGACGACTAAATGGAATTACTATTACCATGCAGTAATATGGTATGAATTTAAATACAAAGATAAAAAAGTAACTCTTAAGGGATCCAAGAGACCATACAAGATTGTGGGTTTGATACTCGAGCCGTAAAAAGGCCGTCGTATACATTAGTGGTGGCTGGTTCACGTAAAATCAGTCGTTGCCGCAAATTCCTCCATGTTCCCATCCAAATTATACCTCTAAGGTTACCAAAGCATGGGAGCCATCCATCCGTGGAGGATCAAAATTGTGATGGCATGTCGCCATACCATCCTCAGTAGTGAGTCCCAGACCGTCGTTAATTGCCCCGTAGTGCAGTACTAGTGCGACGTTAATCCTAACCAACGAACCAATTAAAAGATTACACAGCATGATTTCTCGGCATTGCGGGATTAAGAAGATCCACGTATTCAAATTTGAGAACATTGCTCATTTTGAGCACAAGTATCTGCTTATATTTTATTGCATATGATTAAAAAAATATTTTACACATTAACTATTTAAAAATTTAAACTTTTCATATTTTATATATTAGCTTAAAGATGTCTCCTCTGATAATTTAAATAACATAAAATTCAGCCTCTGTATAATTAGATTTAACATAAAAGATATTTTGAACTAATTCTTATATTTATATTATATTTATTATACATATATTTATATTATAACTTACCTTATATTTAATACAATTTAATATTTAAAATTATGTTAAATTTAAAAAATATACTTTCATGTTTCAATATTAGGTATAAAAAAGGGATTCTTTTAATAAATTAATTCAAAAGTCATTATTTAAATTATATTTTATAATAATATTTTTTGTGTGGATTTTTTCAGGTATTTTTCCTTATTTCAAATATTAATAAATCAAAGATGAAAAGTTAAGCGCTTCGGAGTAACTCCGTATAAATTTTAAAACTATAGTGTTTAATAAAAATGATTAAAAACGTTACAACTTTACAGTTTTTTAACTTCTTTTCAATTTAATGAAAAAATTTCATTGCTTTTTTTTCTTAAAGAATATTAATGGCTTAAAAATTTCTGTAACAAAAACTGCATCATTTTTTATTAATCTGCCATTCTTAATTTTGGAAGCTAGCATAAAAGCTTTTTTGTAAAGACAAAGAATGTATAAAATAAAGACAAAATAAAAGTAATAAAATCTTTCACTTGCAGTCTGAAATAGATTTAATTTTTGTTTTTATATTAAAAGTTCTTAAGTTTATTTATAAGAGAAAAAGTATTTTAATCTGTATTATAATTTGAAATATAAATAATTGCTTTTAATAAAATGTATCAGCTTTTATTTATTTTTTTAATCTAATATTTAATAAATAAATAGACAAAGAAAGAAAATTTGCTGTATACACTCTAACACACACAACACACCAAAACAAAACGAAAGAAAAAAAAAAAAAAAAGACGCACCAAGAAGAAGTAATACAAATTGGACACAAATTCATTTGTATACAGGTTACGACGAAAATCAAAATTTTAAAGTTTGCTGGACAGCGAATGAACATGTGGCGCTGCAGCGCATCGTAACTGGGCAACAGGAATGGTATTAATTAAAAAGAAGAAATTCTGATTCCAAGTTATATATTCTTTTAGAATATCATTCCGTATACTTTTATAGACAGTAACTATGTCTCGCATGCAGGTTCGCGAATAATATGAGTAGATTTCAGCATATGAGAGAGGACATGTACAGTCGGTAATGAAAGTGTCCGAACACTAGCAAAAATCCCTATGTAAAAAACGTACGCTTAATACAATTTTGCTAAATACACTCTGTCACAAAAAAAAAATATATGCACCCAGAAGGAGATGAGCTACAATCTCGAAACTTAACATGTGTAGTGTATGGACAGATAAACAAATTATTAAAAATCTAGAACAAAAGATCGTTTTATTAAGAAGTTATAGGATGTAAAAGGTTACAAATCAGTAAGTAGTAAAGCCATCTTTTTCAGCTATACAAGCTGAAACACGGCGTGGCATCGAATCATTTAAGTCATCTATATCCCCCTGCGGAAGATATGCACAACCTTTGCAATTGAGCAGTTAATTCACCAGTATTCCGGCATGGCTTCAGTTGCCTTCTTAGCACGTCCCAGACGTACTCTATTGGCGAGAGGTCTGATGACCTGGTAGGCCAAGGGAGTACGTCATATCATTGAAGACTTTATTGGGAGAGTCGAGCAGTATATGAGCGAGCGTTGTCTTGCTGATAAATGGCACTTGGGCGGCATGATAGAATAGGCAGCATAACCGGCGTTAAAATGCTGTCCACGTAATTGTGAGCCGTCATAGTGCCTTGAAAGACAACTTGAGGTGATCTTGTGTCCCAACAGATCGCTCCCCATGCTGTTACACCTTGTGTAATAGCTGCATGCCGCTCGACAACAAATGCCGAATGAGACTGCTGTCCTGGCTGCCTCCACATGTGTCTGCGATGGTCATCAGCACTGAGACTGAATCGTAATTTATCGCTGATGATCGCACGTCAGGTCGGTCACACTTCAGCTTGCCTTGGGTCGACAAAAATCCAGTCGACACTGCTTATGATATGGGGTGAGGGGTAGGCGTCTTAATGGACGTCGGCTGTTTATACCAGCGTCGGCCAGACGTCTCCGAGTGGTTTCCCTTGATACTACTAGATGCTTAGAAGGTGTTAAAGGCGTTGAATCCATGCTGATGACGCTGTTGGTGCTGACGTGGCCGCTCTTATGATTGCGCGATTCTTGCGTTCATTTGCGCTCCTGGGACGTCTTGACCCTCCACAATGGTTGACTCACCCTTCCGTGATACATTGTTGCCTATCCCGAGCAACTACCATATCGCTCCGAACGATGTGGCAGCCGATACGCCTGATCTACCAACCTGCTTCTCTGAGGCCTACTATACGGTCCCCTCTCTATCCAACAATTGTCTGTACTGTCGCCTTTTACGTCGAAGAGGCATCTCAAGTCACAATACCGTCCATTAAAGTCGACAGATTCGTTTGAATATCTCTACGGCGCAAGAAATCTTGCTTTTAAACTCGCCTAGCTGCGCAGTTCAGATGCGCATAACGCGCTAAGCTTTATCTCATTTGCGTTGAAATTTTAATCATTTGCATATCTCTTACCAGACCACATTTGTAGCGAGTTTCGTGACTGTGGTTCGTTTTCTTCTGGGTGCATATATTTTTTCTGTGACAGAGTGTATATCCTTGTCGAATCCTGTTCTTAGACTAACTAAAAACAGGATTCGACAAGGATTTATTTAACAAAACAGTATTAAGTGTATTTTTTTATATAGGAATTTTTGCTAGTGTTCGGACACTTTTGTTACCAACTGCAGTTGGGCTAAAAGAAGCCCGGTTAGTCTAATCGGCGAATCGCTCGACATTTCGATAGAAGCAATGTCACCATTAGAGATATTGTTAGGAAGGAGTGAACTATCACCAAACACATAGCATAAAGAATTAAGAGGTCGTCCTAGACAGACGATAAAATGTGAGGACCGATCAATTATCAAAACAGCATTTAGAGCCCTTTATTCATCATTATCACTGATCTTACGTGCAACTGATGCTTTAGTAACCGCAAGGACCATTAACTCGTAGCTCAAAAACAGGGAGCTGAGCTCATAGCGTCATTTTCGCCAATTACTATTGATCTCTGTTCACCAACAAGCCTGATTACAGTGTTGTCGGGCATTTTCGACCTGGAATGCCATTGACTGGAGTAGAATTGTCTTCGGCGATGAGTTCTGCTTCAAAGTGAGCCCCAGTAACCAAGGGAACACGTATCTGGAGATGATCTGGTCAGCGATGGGATGCCAACCTACCTTTCAGCCGTCATACAACCCGACAACCAGGAGGTCTGGTGTGTAATTTAATTTCATAGCAGGACCCCTTTTGTCATCATCCGCGGCACCCTTACAACACAGTTGCACGTCAACTATATTCTACGCCCAGTTGTGTTGTCCTTCATATCACGCCTACCTAGGCTTAAATTTCAGGCTCATGTTGCCCGCTTATGCATAACGACAATTTCTTCTGCTTGCCTTTCTATTTGCCGTGCACTACCTTGGAAGCATTGTTGCCGGATCTCTTTACCATTGAGGACGTTTGGAGCATTACTAAAGACCCCTAAAACCAGCTCTTGATTTTGTTGATTTAACGTGCCAAATAAACAGAATTTGCATAATATCCAGCAGGTAGACATCCGCCAACTCCATCAATCAGTGCGAAGCCGAATAACTGATTGCTTAATGGCTAGAGAGGAACCAACGCATTATTGACTTGATCACTTTGTAAAGCTCTTTCACTTATCATTCCTCTTTTCTCAAATTGTAATTATTTCTTTTTCTGTAGCTGTAGATTTAGTCTCAATCGGATAACTCCTTTTGGGGGCAGTTTTTTTTTTTTCTTTGTCTTAGAGTGCATATTAAAACTAATTTTATACTATATGTTGTTCCTTATAATACTACCCTGCCCAACCCAAAAGAATATCAGAGCGTTGTGGAAATTCATTTCATTTCGGAGGGCCGTACTGTAAGTGTATAAATAAATGTATATATATATATATCAAATACAAGTTGCTTTAACCCGTTAGTAGTCGCTAGTTGGTCGATTTCCCGACCATCCTTCACTTTTGCCAGATTTTTTTATTCAATAGCCACCAAAAATTTTTAGAAGTGGCATTTGACATACATAAAACGCGAATAATACCGAAGAAACGATGATCACATCACTTTTTAAAATTATTGGTGCGAGTTAAATAAAAAGTACGCAATTTGTAATAGGTGGCGCTGTCTATAGCGACTACTAACGGGTTAAATAGAAAAAATAAAATAAAACATAAGACTGTACAGTCGTAGCAAAATTATCCGAGACCTAGCAATAATTCCTATGTAGAAAAGTACACTTAACATTGTTTCACACAAACATAATTTGTCAAGTATTTATTTTACAAAACAGTATTAAGCGTACTTTTTTTACGTAGGAATTACTGCTAGCGCTCGAATAATTTTGCTATCGATTGCATGTTGCAGCTCCAACATGTGTAGTCGGGGGAAAAAAACCGCAAAACTTCGTTGCAAATTGATGCACAAAAATGTAATAGGTATCATTCGACGGGAAATTGTGAGTAGTTTCAGAAAATGAAGTGAAATTTTGAATTGGAGGTCGTGTACATATTAAAAGGCGTACCAACATTGATTTGTTCAATGGTAATGCCCCATTTTCATATTATATTTGAATTTCTGGGATCGCGACAACGCGAAAAAGTATATTGGTTTTATATTTTACTTATTTTTTTACAGTATTTTTTAATTTGAAGGTGTTAATGTTAAATTCATATTTCAAACTTTTATTAATATCTTAAAAAAAAAAAAAAAAAAAAAAAAAAAAAAAAACTTGATCAATATAATTTTTTTCTTTACGAGATACAGTGAAGAAACCCAAACATAATCCGCTTCCGTGGAAGTTCAAAATTGTGATGGCATGTCTACGGACCACCTCTAGGGGTGTGTCCCAGACCGTCGCCAATTGCCCATCTGCGCAGCACTAGTGCGACGTAAAAAACCCAACCCAACCCAAACATAATCCATCATTACTTTCGATTCTGAAAAATATTTTTAATTTTGAAAAATATTAATAAATTCACATTTATAACAATTATGAATTATGACCTATATTAATTTTTACATAAAGTGAATCCTAATGCTGAAAAATATGGCTGTGCAAATTTGCAACTTAATCCACTTTTTAGTTCTCGAGATATAAATAAATCTTCCTTTTGGAGTGGTTTAGGAGGCCGCCTCTTATAAAGTTCTGCATGAGATAACGATGCAAATCTTAAAAAAAAAATATTAATAACAGAGATTATTAAACAAAATATTCTTATTTTATATTTACGCGTTAAATGATATAACAACGTCAAACGCAAATAAATAAAAAAAAAAAAACATGTTTTTTAGACATTAGAGTTAGCATCAAGAATTTCTTTTTCAAATTCGTCTTTCATTATTTTTCAAAACAAAACAATGCAGAAAAGAAAAGTAAATGTGACTTTGAGTAATCGTGTTAAACCCCTCATTTTACGTTGACAAAAATATACACAAGTGGTATTTACTTCATCGATTACTGTAGATAAATTTTGAATTCTTTTAAACGAACACTAGAAGAATAAAAATTAACTAAATAGGCGGGGTTTAATTTTTTAAATAAAAAAATTGGTTAGATGTAAAAATTGTCAATTAAAAAAAAAAATTATTTATTTATTTTATTTCATTTTGTTTTATTTTATTTTTATTTATTTATTTATTTATTTTATTTTATTTTATTTTATTTATTTATTTATTTATTTATTCATTTATTTATTGTTGTTGGTGGTGGTGGGAGGATTATTATTTTTATGATACTTTAGTCTTTAAAAATTTTTAAATATATTTTAACTTTTATAAATATATTGTACCACTTTTGCGACCCGCAGGATTTTGTCTTTTTGGCAGGAAGGTCCGCCTACGGGCGTTATTCTCTCAAAATAAAATAATTCAAAACAAATTTTCTGTATTCAAAATTATATTACAAATGGATAGATTATGATTATATTCTTTCTAATCAATATATTTCTATGCATAGTATATTTTATTGCAAAAATCTTAACACTGGGTACATGCTTAAGAAATAAGTAACACACAGATTACGAAGGAAACGCCCACTGACAGATTTACAGATTTTCAAATGACGTGAATCTATGTCAGCAGTCACGAAATCGTTAATTAAGAAATTATATTTTCATAGAAATTATAAAACAAATCGTACAGTTCCAAAGACTTCAACTGACCCAAAACTGGCAAGTGCGATTAAAATTGTTTAATATTTATTTCATGAAACCTTATAATAATTTATCTGAAAAGATTTAGTTTATGCATTGTTGTATATATATATGTTATATATTATTTCAGTTCGTATATTATGTCACACCTACGAAAGAAAATTTAAGGTTTATTGGTGATCAGTATAGCCATGATAGACACTTTTTAATTGAAAAATATTGCACTTTTTTCAAAGAGTATTGTCTGACCAGTCGTAAGTCTAATGTATTTAAATATACAGTCGGTAACAAAAATGTCCGAACACTAGCGAAAATTCCTATATAAAAAAAGTACACTTAATACTGCTTTGTTAAATAAATCCTTGTCGAATCCTGTTCTTAGACTGACTAAAAATAGGATTCGTCAAGGATTCATTTAGCAAAACTGCATTAAGAGTACTTTTTTTATATAGGAAATTTTGCTAGTGTTCGGACAATTTTGTTACCGAGAGTACCTAAAATTATCTAAAAAAGTACTGAAGTATATACATATCTAAAAAACTGAATTCAGGATAATTAAGGTACTGTAAAGGTGTTAACGTTATTATTAATTTTTTTATAACTCTTTTTCTCTTGAGACATTTCCTGTGTGAAACAGTAAAATTTTGTTTAATTTTTGTAGGATCTTAAATTTTTTTTCTACACTTACAGATAACCCCCTAACACATTTTTGATTATAACTCTATGAATACTAAAGATAAAGTATACAAACAGTATACTTTTCTGGACGACCAGACTCTCAAAAATTCGAATATGAAGTCATAATTGGGTATTGCAATTGAAAAAATCAAAACGTTGGCGCTCATATCAATATGTAGATAACCCCTAATTCAAAATTCGACAACATTTTCAGAAAGTGCATTTAATTTCCTGTTGAATTATATTTATTACATGCTCCCGTGTCAATTAATAATGAAATTTCAGCTGGCGTTGCTTTTTTTTTTCGACTGTACTTGTTTATAGCTAACATGCATGTTTATACTGTTTTCATTCAGAAAAATAATAAGAGGTTCCTTTATTTTTGATGTGCTCATTTAAGATAGCAATTTATAAATGCTGTGAATTCCACCATGGGCCACAAAACTTTGCTTGTAGGGACATGTGTGGTCTGGGGACCAACAGTTGACCGCTCTTGTTATAGTAGATGTTGTCTCTTATTTGTAGTATTGAGAAATTGAAGAGAATTAATATATTTTGCTACTCGCACAACTTTACAGCCTTAAAAATATACATTTGAAATCTAATAAATGACCTATTAAAGTTCGAAAACAAAAATTTAAGATTATAGTATTTGTTACTAATTTTTTTTTTCTACTGGTCATTACAAACACAGATGATTAAAGTTTTCCATTAAGGTTTTAAGGTAAGGAGGTACCCCATGCTGAGGTATCCTCAAATGGATTTGGCTACCTGCTTATACTATAGATTAAAAGAAGAATACAAAAGACACCAATAAAATTCAATGTTTACTTTAACTTAAATAGAACAGACAGTTTCTCGCAGGTAAAGATATACTTGTGAGAAGAAGGAATTGAAAATGATTTCGTCGATAAACTTCGCACAGCAAATAGTAAAAATTAAAGTCTATGTTATATTTACGGCGATCTAACTGTTTGCAAGTTCTTGAATTTCACTTCCGTGACAATTCTCTCTCCAGATCTATAGTTTCTTATTATACTAGAACACCAATTCAGCATTTTTACAACTTCACCTATTCTTCTAAAAGTACACCAAAATTCTTTTAAATCCAACATCTCCGGAAACTATGCCTTAACATAAAATTCACAGATCACCTTTACTAAACTTCTTTCTTGCTCAAAAAAGACAACACACAACGAATATTGTGTAAACTATTGGTTTGTTTGGAAAGTAATTTCAAAATTAAGTCTAAAATATAATTTTAAAGAATAGGTGTACTGTTATATAAGGACCACCACTTATGTATTTGGTGGTTTTATTTCTTTGCTCCCACTAAAAACCGGCAAATTATGTTTAAAGCATTAAGCTAAATTAGAAGAAAAAACTAAAACTCAAATTAAAATAATTATAATAAAATTTCAAAAAAATCAATAATATTTTAACATATTGACCGCTAAGTGAGCGAAAGGAAATTAGTTTTAAATATAGCAGAATAGGACAAAATTTCGTATAAATGTATATAATAACAATTGTTTTTTAACTTTTCAGTGTGAAAATAAAATTATATAATTGTAATAGTAAATGTGAACAAAAGTTGTGTACATGTAGAGAGAGATAACCCCCCCCCCCAAGGGTGGGGGATATTACCTCCACAAGGGATATTACCTCCCTTATATACCCAAAGGATATTATCTCCTCCATGGAGGAAGGTAATATCCCTTGAGCGCAGAAATTTTCAATATGGATTCAACGCAATTAAAATGAAAGGTTAATCCATACATCTGTGAAAATTTAAAACATTTAAAACAAATTTACGTTTTCTTTTTAATTTTTTAATAAAGAAAAAAAAAATAAAGACCTCAGATATATGCTTTATATGGTAAAAAACTAAATTTATTTACGTATTTTGTTTCTTTCTTCTTTAAGGTGAAAATTGTATGCATTAATGATAGAAAATAATTTTGACAAATACTTCGTACTCTGTGAATTTGTATAAGAAATACAGAAGAAAATTTTGTGATGGCCACAACATACTAGTTTTATTTTGAAAAAAAAATCTTCAATATATCCTTTAGTTGTTTTACTTATTTTTTTGCAGCAGGGACAAACAAAATTGTCTGTGTAAGAAAACTCCTTTTATTCACTTCGCGACTCAGTTGAAACCGTTATCAGATCAAAAAAGCAATGGAATTTCGAAAAGAAATTTCTCTTTTACGTGATTTTCAGTATAGAAAATTTTAAAGAATTCTTTGTAATTCATTTCAGATGAGTGGGTTATTTTTACCTTCTTAAAAAGAAATGAATTTTATGCTCTAAGAGAATAATAATCCGCCTTAATATATGTTTACATTTCAAATTTGTAACTTAAAAAATATTTATTAAATAATTACCTGTAAAAATTACTTAGATGTTAGCAGATTGATTAGTTGCACACATGACAACAATTAATACTGATGTTATTACGCGTAATTAACTATATATTGCACATCTAACTTAAGACATACTTACTAATACTATATTTTTAAAAATCTCTCTCTCTTTCTCTCTCTGTCTCTGTTTTCTTTCTTTCTTTTTTTTTTAGCAAATCTAAATCGTCCTTTGTACATGTGAGTGTGTGTATGTGTATGAAGTAGGAATTTTTTAATTATATCATACAAAAAATGAATGTATCGTAAATATAATTTTTCTCATGTGTCTACACTGGGGGGGAAAAAAAAAATATATATATATATACTACCTTTATCTGGAACGAGTAAGGAGTCGTTTTCTAAATCCCTAAACTATAAATAGAGATTTCCGAGCTATGCGTATAAGCTGAATAGACGAAATGATCGAGAATTTCTAGATGGGGAAATAATATTCTGAATATCATGAATATTATAAATCCATTGTATTGGGAGAAATTTTGATTTTTTTTTTTTTTTTTTTTTTTTTTTTTTTAGAATTTTGATTTCCTAGAGTCGTGTCATAAACCAAGATTATAGTTTCTAAAACTCACCTCTTACATTCGCATTTATTTGCAAAGATTTTTAAATAAGGTTGACCCCTCGATAATATATGAAAACACTCTAGAATTCTAATAGGGGTTTCTAGAACCCCCTTTGAATGGGGACTAGAATTTATAAAGATGACATGGAACTATTTTTACTAGAACCACAATTTATATTCTAGATGTCTGTTACAGAATTTTTTCTCAGTGTAATTTATAAAATAAAACTTAAAAATCCCACTAACGGACACAAATTCTGGACACTTTTCAAAGTTCTGAGTTGTTTAGAGCAGTGGTATGGGTAAGCACATGCACACTCATGCATAGTAGAAGATTATTGCGTTCATCTTGTGTTATTCAACAGAAAATTGTGTCTAAAGATTTAATTTTACACCATTTTAAGCTATTGTATAGCTTTTATCGCGGGCTTTGAGCGCGGCGACCGAATCGAAAAATTCCGTAACGAAAAAAAACCTAACACAGTTCGGCAGACTTCGGTAGACTTCGGCTATACGAAGCTCGCACGAATCGAGACGAGCTGCTCCGAAATCGGACGAATACGTAAGCAGCTGTTTGTGAGAAAGTATATAGGTGTATAGGTATCTATCATATATGTACAACAGTGAATAGCTGTACGCGTAAAATTTGTGTATAAAGTAGATCAGATAAAACTTGAATATCCCCATTCGACTTGCAGGCCTTTAAAACCTATTAAATACCTTTTCTCTGTTAAAATTTGTTTTCTTATCGGTCACCACGCTCAAAAAGTGTAACTTGAATTAATATCAAAGATAAAACTTGAATATCCCCATTCGACTTGCAGGCCTTTAAAACCTATTAAATACATTTTCTCTATTAAAATTTGTTTTATATCGGTCACCACGCTCAAAAAGTGTAACTTGAATTAATATCAAAGAAAAAAACTTAAATGTCCCCATTCGACTTGCAGGCCTTTAAAACCTATTAAAATACCTTTTCTCTATTAAAATTTCTTTTCTTATCATTATTGTTATCTTATCATTATTTTTATCTTATTCATTAATATCAAAGAAAAAACTTAAATATCCCCATTCGACTTGTAGGCCTTTAAAACCTATTAAATACCTTTTCTCTATTAAAATTCGTTTTCCTATCGATCACCACGCTCAAAAAGTGTAACTTGAATTATTATCAAAGAAAAAACTTGAATATCCCCATTCGACTTGCAGGCCTTTAAAACCTATTAAATACCTTTTCTCTATTAAAATTTGTTTTCTTATCGGTCACCACGCTCAAAAAGTGTAACTTGAATTAATATCAAAGAAAAAACTTGAATATCCCCATTCGACTTGCAGGCCTTTAAAACCTATTAAAATACCTTTTCTCTATTAAAATTTGTTTTCTTATCATTATTGTTATCTTATTCATTAATATCAAAGGAAAAACTTGAATATCCCTATTCGACTTGCAGGCCTTTAAAACCTATTAAATACCTTTTCTCTATTAAAATTTGTTTTCTTATCGGTCACCACGCTCAAAAAGTGTAACTTGAATTAATATCAAAGAAAAAACTTGAATATCCCCATTCGACTTGCAGGCCTTTAAAACCTATTAAATACCTTTTCTCTATTAAAATTTGTTTTCTTATCGGTCACCACGTTCAAAAAGTGCAACTTGAATTAATATCAAAGAAAAAACTTGAATATCCCCATTCGACTTGCAGGCCTTTAAAACCTATTAAAATACCTTTTCTGTATTAAAATTTGTTTTCTTATCATTATTTTTAATATCAAAGAAAATCCTTGAATATCCCCATTCGACTTGCAGGCCTTTAAAACCTATTAAATACCTTTTCTCTATTAAAATTCGTTTTCCTATCGATCACCACGCTCAAAAAATGTAACTTCAATTAATATCAAAGAAAAAGCTTGAATATCCCCATTCGACTTGCAGGCCTTTAAAACCTATTAACTACCCTTTCTCTATTAAAATTTGTTTTCTTATCATTATTGTTATCTTATAATTATTGTTATCTTATTCATTAATATGAAAGAAAATCCTTGAATATCCCCATTCGACTTGCAGGCCTTTAAAACCTATTAAATACCTTTTCTCTATTAAAATTTGTTTTCTTATCGGCCACCACGCTCAAAAAGTGTAACTTGAATTAATATCAAAGAAAAAACTTGAATATCCCCATTCGACTTGCAGGCCTTTAAAACCTATTAAATACCTTTTCTCTATTAAAATTTGTTTTCTTATCGGTCACCACGCTCAAAAAGTGTAACTTGAAATCATATCAAAGAAAAAACTTGAATATCCCCATTCGACTTGCAGGCCTTTAAAAACCTATTAAAATACCTTTTCTCAAAAAATAGAGTTAGATCATTCAAATTTGGTACATCGAGGTTTCGATACCTACAAATCGATTGCGGATATTTTTGATATATTCTCATTGCGGATATATTCTCATTTATTCAATAAAAGAAAAAAATTTGTTTTCTTATCGGTCACCACGCTCAAAAAGTGTAACATGAATTAATATCAAAGAAAAAACTTGAATTAATATCAAAGAAAAAAAAAATACTGCATAAATAAAATAAATAAATAATTATAATTGCATAAGTTGATAAAAAATGCTATGCAATAGCTTTACTGCGGCAGTCCTCGAGTGCCACACGTATTTTTTTTTTGTAAATATTTACTATCATGATTAGTTCAATTATTTAAATCTAAAAATATATCATAGTTGAATGTTTTGTAAATACTAACTATTGTGATTAATTAGATTTCTTCCTTTCTACTTTTATTACGACCATTATATGATTATGTCATGTTATTTTTTTGTGGTTTAAGGGGGGAAAAATCCTGTAGAAAAATTACAGTTTTCTTTTTTTTTTTTTTTTTTACAGATATTTTTACTATATATTTTTAGTAGGATGACATTGCTTTCAGACATGAATAAAAAATATGCCGTCACCAATTTCGATAGACTACCACAATTTCGCATTAAAAGAAGTAAATATATTTATCGGGCAGCGTAAAGTTCACTTTTTAATTAAGCATAAGGTATTTAAATAAAATAGAATTATATGAATAAATCATTTTAAAAATCTCTTCCCTCTATTTTGTGTGTGTGTGTGTGTGTTTCTTGTTTCCTGTATTTTGGTTGTGTTCCTCTCAGATTGGTTTTGCACACTGCTTCCTATTCATTGATTTTGTTGCTCCTCTCCCTTTGTTTTTACCCTGCTTTCAGTCTTGCTTTTTCCTCCAAGGCAGTAGCACATATTTTACACCTGAAGAAGAAAGACTAAATCCTTTCGAAACCGGTAGTGCTGTGATTAATTTTGTGGTGCGTGAAGAAGTTTTGAAGTTTTAATATTAGAAGATCGATTTAATAAATTATGTTTTACACAAATTAATTCTGGCGCTAAGTGAATAGTGTAGATATGACTATTTACCTGAAATCACTAGCGAACATCTAACATATTTTAGATTTAAAGTCAAATGTTCGCTAAAAATTTCAAGTAATTAATCACATCTATAATTTCCACTTAGGGCTAGAATTAATTTTTGTTTACATTAAGAGCATAAGAGATAACATATTTTTAAGTAAGAATAATATGGCCGGTTTTTTCATAGTTTTTATTTTGGTACCGCAGCCACTGTATTCCGAGAAGAGCTGCCGTCGAGTTTAGTTTGCGATATTTTTTTAACATTGTGTGAAGAAACTTACTCTGGAAAGCTTTGGTCTCAAACCTAGATTACTCGATAAGTCTCCTTATTATTGTCGGATATAGTACTCTGTATCACAGAAACTCTTTGCTACAAATGTACTAAGTTTTACGTCAAATATTTCATAAAAATGGATTTAATTGGAAACGACATCAAAACAAAAGTAAAATTTTATTGAAGCGCGAGGATATTATTTTCAAAATAATCCAGTTCTTAATAAGTATGAGAAGATATCGTAGAAAACGTAGACACATAGTTTATGTTGGTGGAACTTCGATTGGCAGTAATCTAACTTTCAATGAGTGTTGGCAAGTAAAACTGGGATCAGTAACGGTTGTATTCACCAATAATTTCAACTCCCGATTGAACACAAAAACTTGAAAAGCGTATCAAGTACGGGTTCAACATTTTAGCAAAGTTTGACGCATTGCATCTGTCATCTAGCGGCATTGTTATTTTCATATTTTTTAGCTGAAAATAACCAATCAAAAATTATAGGAAAACTTTGACACTAGATGGCAGAAGCAGCGTGTCAAATTTTCTTTGAAAGCTACACTCTGCCTTTATACACTTTTCAAGTTTTGGCGTTGAACCGGGAGTTGAAGTTAATGGTGAATAAGACCGTAAATTCTTCAGGTCGAATTATCATGCAGTGTGCAAGAGTATGGAATTTTCGCAAAGAGAAATTTAATAAAGGACACTTATACAACACAATTACAATGGATTAATGATCTCGAATATTTTAAAAAATGGGTACTAAAAAATTTAATACCTATTTTATTAGAAAATGCATTAATAGACATTGATAAAACATATTATACACTGTAAAACTATACATTAGTAAATTGCCTTGCAGCAAAATCATGTACTCATGCCCCAATAATGTTAAGAGTGGAATTATTGGAATTAGTAGCGATAACGCCCCCAAATTAAAATGCATGGATTTGACATATTGTTACGAGAGCATGGTTTTTAAATATTCTGCCTCCTGCCCACCATTTTAACTGTAATACCATTGAATAGATTTTAGTGGATACAAATAAGTTAAATACAAAATATAAGTTTGTCAGGTGATATGAGCATGTATAAATTACGATGGATTTTGTTTATATAGAAGAACAAAATATTTGTAGCACAGATAAAGAAATTTTTTTTAAATACTTTTTGTGTGTTTTAGCTAAAAGAATAAAGTAAAGAAAAAATAAAAAATAAACCTTTTTTCTAAATTTAGGTGTATTTTCCTAAAAAGTGGAGAAAAAGAATGCAACTCAATTAATAAAGAATAAATATCTTTTCTTTTTTCTTCTTTCATCGCTACTTTGAAAAAAACCTTGCAGACCTGGCGCATGCATATGAGCTCTCAACTACCTCTAATTCAAAAACAAACAGTAGATGAACATATTTATTATAACGAAGTAACGTAATATAATCTTCTTTCTTTAAATTTCTCCTTTTCTCTAGAATCAAATTCCTTTTTTTGTTATCGTCCATAGTTCTTAAAAATGCTCACAAAACGCGTGATTCATAGCACACTTTTCTAAAATTCAACATTCTGAATAACGCGACTCGTAAGTTGATATTATTGGTGTCAGCGTGGTCATTTTTTTTAATACCACTTTATATATATATATATATATATATATATATATATAATTTGTAATCGTTTGTATTAGTTTTCTTCGATTGAATAATACGGATATTGTATTATAAAAATGGTGGTATTTAAAAATGTAACCACGTCGACACCTGTTTTATTTTAAGGTGACCAGATGTCTTCATTTTATGAGGACAGTCCTTTATGATGACATTTTATGAGGACAGTCCAAGTCCTTAAGGGGACTTGGCAACTTTGATTTGTCATCACAGAAGTTTTCATATAAAAGCTTATTTCTATTTAATATTACATAAACAATGAACTGTATTAGGTTAGTCCAGTAAAATATACATTTAGGCAGCAATTCTTATGAATTTTGATAGATTTTTTACAGATTTGAAATTAAGTTTCCTCAGTTTGCATTTTTTCGTGAGTTCATGATCTTCAAAACGCTCAAACTTCTCTTCAGATTATGAAGAAAAGGCTTAATAATATTTTTGGATTAATTACAATATTTTTAAAAGAAAAATAATGTAACAAAAATAATGTTTTTCTCCAAATTTTTACAAAGACCTGAACTTTTAAATTTTTTTTCCACAAAAAATAATTAATAAATTTCAAGAACGATATCCATAATTCTTTTAATATGTTCTTTTAAACATCCAAAAAAAAAAAAAATGAGGCCTTTTCTTAAATAACTGCAGACGGTTTAGCATTTTGAAGATCACGAATTTATGGAAAAAATACAAAATGAAAAACACAAGATAAAGATTCTAAATCTGTAAAAAATACATCAAAAATCTCAAGACTTGTTTTCTGAATATATATTTTATCGAAATAATCTATTACAGTTCAAATTATAAATATTAAATGGAAATATAAGTTTTGTGTTCAACCTTCACATTATACTAAGTTTTGAAAAATCATAGAAAGGTACATATTTATCGTAATTATTACATTTCTCGTTCCTCATTTGCTAAGAGTTAAAACTACATTCTTTATTATAGGTAACTGAAACAATTTTCAATGCTCTTTTATTTTAAAAGAACTATGGTCTAGTCATCATATATTATTTGTAAGAATTCTGCGTTCCATCTTATAACAACATACACATTTCTTTGAAATTTGAGATTGAAAGCTTTAACTATACCAGTAAACTTTTAAAATTTCTAAAACAAAAATGTGTCTTTCAGGAAATTCTGTTCAATCAATTTCATTTATATTCATACTGTCAACAAACTGCCGCTCGCTGGCACATCTCAATAACAATACAATACAATTAAAAGTTCGATTCTTCTCGGAACGATTAAGAGTCGAAAATATGCTCAAAACAACTCTCATATGGTGTCAAAACAATACAATGTCAATGTCAAAACAATCTTTATATGATTATATACAAAATTTTCTCATTGCATCTTAAAAAAGTTTCCAAAATATGACATAAAAAAAAACATTTTTTTTTTTTTCCCCCTAATGGCTCGACCTTAACTCTCGAACGAAAAAAGAAAATTGTTAGTCTTCTTTCATGGATATCAAGACATTTAGTGTCCTCTTGATTGATCTTTTTTTTTTTTTTTTTTTTTTCTTTTTGTAATAGTTTATTAGTTTAGTAATCGGTTGTAGTGGGTTTTTTCCGAAAATCACTGCAAGTGATTAATGAATTTTACATTTAAGAAAAGTATTAATTAAAGAATGGCTAAATACTCTGGTATATTAAGATAAGTACAAATAATAATTCAAATAAATTAAAACAAGTACGAATGATAACATAAGTAAATAAAACTTTAAAATTTTAATTAAATTTTTGAATAAGTTTAACCAAATCATCAACTTTTTTTATATTCCCAGGTAATTTTATTATACGGTGCTGAAATTTTGTAAACCGCCGAAATAGTGTATGGGATATATTTCCTTCATTGGAAAAAAAATATTTCATGTAACATCCGTATTAAAAATTCATTTTCCTAAATTTTTAATTAAATCACCGATTCTAAAAAAATCTTTACTTTTTTTCTTTTTTTTCTTTTTACACAACATTTTAATGTTATTTATGACAAAGATTAATATTTAAAGAAATGAAAACGATGTGACTATTTTTCTAAAAGCACCCTGTATATGTGATTTTATAACACTAAACTATTTTCTTACATCAAAATATAATTTTATTAAATACTTTCTTTTCATCCACATAATTTTCACATAAAATTCCCCGGAAAAAAAAAATAACGAAAATTAGTATTATCGTCGAAAACTTCTATCGATCGGTAAATGGTACACTATTTCTTATTGATACTGATTTCTCTTTCTTTAAGGCATTTTATTCGAAAAGTTTCTAAAATCCAAATATCTGAGTTTTTTAAAATTTGAAAGGAATAGAATTATTTCGATTTATTCATTGAAAAAGCGTATTGGATATCCTTTAAAATTACGATTATCGATTTCACGTTACTTTTGTATTTTAAAATTTTTATATAGCTGCGTTATGAATGAAAAGTGTAATGAAAAGTCTTTAAATAAAATGTATTTTTTTTAAAGAAATACAGTTGGCAGAGCATAAGATTTATAAGGATATATATTGATTATTTCAGAAAACAGACAGAGTTGCTAAGTTCAAATTGAATCAATCCTTTAAGATTCTATCATTATATCAAAACGATCAAAAACTAATTTAGATAAAAGTAAAAAAAAAAAATTGTTTCTTGAGTAAAGAAATAAATATATTTTTTAATTTATTGCAGTATAGTTTAAAAATCAATTAATTAAGGGTTTAAGTACTTTTCAAAATATATATATATATTATATCTTATATATATTATAAATGTGAATGTCCGTTTATTTGACTGAGTTTCACGCTAAAACTGCTCGATGGATTTCGATAAAATTTGTTATGGAGATAGCTTATACCCTAACTTAAAAAGTTGGCTACCTTTTATTCCGAAAAAAAACTTTTTTTTTTGTTATTTTTATGCATAAAATAGTAATTTTGTAAGCTAATAATAGCAAAAAATTAGCCATTTAAATTTTAACCATAATTTAATTGTTGCCAAAATTAAATTTAATTATCCATAATTTAATTGTTGTCGAGTTTATTTTTTTTCCCAACAGGAAAATAAATACATTTATCTAAACTTGAACAATAAAAAATAAAAAATAAATAAATAAATTATGCATCTCAAAAAATTGACGTCATTTTTAATTTAAAATTTCTTTTACAAAGTGCTAATATAGTTTACGATGCTAATGTGTGTTGTACTAAAATCAGTTTTATTTATAGTAGATCCTCCTGGGTGATTTTTTAAATTGTTGCGTTGAAGTACACCGAACATTTTTCGCCAAGAGGCTTAATTTAGCATTTTTTAATCTAGGTAGTTCAAGAAAAATATAAAAGAGGTTTAATTTAGCAACAGCAATTTTAATCTAGGTAGTTCAAGAAAAATGTAAAATTTATAAAATACTACAAAACGAAAAAAAAAAAAAAAAAAAAAAAACTGAAATAGTAGTCACATAAATGATCTATTTTTATCTGAGTAGATAATTTTATAGAAAAAAAAGTGCAGTTTTAAAAATAGAAAATTTATTTCATTAAGCACTATTTTAAACCTAAAAACCATTAATAAAATAAACAGAATATGAAGGGTTCTTATATGTTAACGAAAAGGTGTCCGATAAAACGCTTTCTATTTTTATGCAAGAAATTATACAAAAAAAAAAAAAAAAAAAAATCGCTAATATGGCTACAAAAATTCAAAAGCCGCCAAGGGAGAGATTCAATAAAGTTGTGTAGCACGATAATGTTTATTTATTTATTTATTTTTTTATATACCAATCACTACGCTAATTGAACATACAAATAAATGAGCTGCTGTGGGTGACTGCACTTGCACGCTGTCGGGCAGAAATATTTGATTAATTCAAATTAATATTTAAATAACTAAATAAAGATATGTTTAATAGAATAGAAAGCATAGTCTTGGTGAAAAATGATAGTTTAGGGTTCCCGATGTTTCGAAGCTCTCCGACACACGCGATCGTAGACCTTGAGCTTACCAAGGGATTATCGATGGAGTCATCTCCAAGCCCCATCGCCAAAAGATATACCTAAGTAGGTGTGAGTTGATTTTTGCGAAAGAGTATGTAGTTACTGCGATCCAGAGTTATTCAGAGACCTATTCTGAGTCATTGCACTTTAGGGATTGAGCTCTAATCAACTGGACATTTTTCGTGAGTGAGTGAAAATTTTTGCTCTGGTGTAGTTGATGTTATTTGCTTTACTCCTGTGGAACAAGTGACTATTTTTTAGACTGTCCCAGATCATTCATCGAATAATGACTTATACTGTACGAGTAACAGCTTCAACTGTTTCCAGAATATTCGAAGAATTAACACCAGCTATTGGACTATTTTCGAAAACATTTGTTTTAATAGATTTTTTTTTTTTTTTTTTTTTTTTTTTTGTACAGATTCGAGAAGTTCAAAAAAGGTTTGATATTGCCAAGGAGGTCCCATACTAAAGCTGTGACGAAAATAGTCGCCAATCGAAATATATTCAGTTACAAAGAAATCATTTAAATATAGTGTCCAGCGAAGCGGGCGAAGCCTGCTAGTATATTATAAATGTGAATGTCCGTTTATTTGAGTCAGTTTCACGCTAAAACTGCTCGATGGATTTCGATAAAATTTGTTATGGAGATAGCTTATACCCTAACTTAAAAAGTTGGCTACTTTTTATTCCGAAAAAAAAAAACTTTTTTTTTTTTTGTTATTTTTATGCATAAAATAGCAATTTTGTAAGCTAATAATAGCAAAAAATTAGCCATTTAAATTTTAACCATAATTTAATTGTTGCCAAAATTAAATTTAATTATCCAGAATTTAATTGTTGTCGAGTTTATTTTTTTTTCCAACAGGAAAATAAATACATTTATCTTAACGTGAACAATAAAAAATAAAAATAAATAAATAAATTATGCATCTCAAAAAATTGACGTCATTTTTAATTTAAAATTTCTTTTACAAAGTGCTAATATAGTTTACGATGCTAATGTGTGTTCTACTAAAATCAGTTTTATTTATAGTAGATCCTCCTGGGTGATTTTTTAAATTGTTGCGTTGAAGTACACCGAACATTTTTCGCCAAGAGGCTTAATTTAGCATTTTTTATTCTAGGTAGTTCAAGAAAAATATAAAAGAGGTTTAATTTAGCATTAGCAATTTTAATCTAGGTAGTTCAAGAAAAATTTAAAATTTATAAAATACTACAAAACGAAAAAAAATAAACTGAAATAGTGGTCACATAAATGATCGATTTTTATCTGAGTAGATAATTTTATAGAAAAAAAAGTGCAGTTTTAAAAATAGAAAATTTATTTCATTAAGCACTATTTTAAACCTAAAAACCATTAATAAAATAAACAGAATATGAAGGGTTCTTATATGTTAACGAAAAGGTGTCCGATAAAACGCTTTCTATTTTTATGCAAGAAATTATAAAAAAAAAAAAAAAAATCGCTAATATGGCGACAAAAATCTCTAATATGGCTGTTATATTTATTTGGTAGGAAGTATGAATTCCTTATTCGTATCAGCCGTGAAGATAATCAGAAGAAGCGTTATGTCGCAAAAATAACACAGGCAAGCGAAATCTTTAATGCAATCATTTAATAGAGTTCCAAGTCATCATATGTCTTGCAATTTCAATAACACATAAATTTCTTTGAAGAAATTGACAGTACAAATAGTCACCCGAAACATCCAGATTAAAGTTTTTATAATACAGATAGAAAATGAATTGGGAAAGAATTAAATTTATCAGAAATGTAATACATAATTTAGAATATGTGATTTTCGATATCACAATGGCGACAAAAATTGCTAATATGGCGACAAAAATTCAAAAGCCGCCAAGGGAGAGATTCAATAAAGTTGTGTGGCACGATAATGTTTAGTTATTTATTTATTTTTTTATATACCAATCACTACGCTAATTGAACATACAAATAAATGAGCTGCTGTGTGTGACTGCACTTGCACGCTGTCGGGCAGAAATATTTGATTAATTCAGATTAATATTTAAATAACTAAACAAAGATATGTTTAATAAAAAGCATAGTCTTGGAGGCAAACTTGGCGAGTGGGTTATTTGCTTTACTCCTGTGGAACAAGTGACTATTTTTTAGACTGTCCCAGAACATTCATCGAATAATGACTTATACTGTACGAGTAACAGCTTCAACTGTTTCCAGAATATTCGAAGAATTAACACCAGCTATTGGACTATTTTCGAAAATATTTGTTTTTATAATAGTTTTGTTGTACAGATTCGAGAAGTTCAAAAAATGTTTGATATTGCCAAGGAGGTCCCATACTAAAACTGTGACGAAAATAGTCGCCAATCGAAATATTTTCAGTTACAAAGAAATCATTTAAATATAGTGTCCAGCGAAGCGGGCAAAGCCTGCTAGTGCATATATAAAAAAGGCCATAAATTTACTTACAATAGCTCAAAAAATAGTTAATTATTGACTGTAAATTTTATCTGGGATCGAAAAAGGTTTCATCTCTCTATTACAGCCATTAAAGTAACTATACCTTATTTATTTATATATTTATTTATTTTATGCCAGAATGAATTTTTTGTAGATGTACAATCTTACGCGCTCAATATCTCTATAAAGGCTATCCAAAATTTAATGAAAGTTTAACAATTTTTACATGACATATGAATATATGAAATGATAAATAACTGCCTTTTTAGCATTAAACTTTTGATAATTTTAAGCATAATTAGGCCAGAAACAGTGATAATTTTTGTAATATTAATTATAATAGATTTTGGCAAAAGAATAGAGCTTTCCAGCAAAATTATTTTTCGTCATTTTAATTATAGGGTATTTTACCAAGTTCGCAATTTCTTTAAGGTTAATGCAACGTATCATTTACACGTAATCCTGCTTATAAGTCTAATATTGACAAAAAATTACCTCTGACTTTTATAAGGAAAAAAATAAAAAATGAAAAATATGCAATCCATCTCAAAGTTTTAATAGATAGAAAACTTCTTTTTCTTTCTTAACATTTCTCAAAAGTTACGAGTTACATTAGTTGTAATTATTTTCTGAGTTCTTGTAAAAAGAAATATAACGATTTTTTGCTGATATCTCCACTGTTCAAAGATACCTGATCTCTTAAGAAATCATGGACTACGATAAAACAAAAGTGAGATTTAATTGTCATAAAATACCTAATAAAAAATATTTTCATTTTTATAATTTAATAATTTATGACAAATTGTACCGAATTCTGGTTCATCCGCAATTCTGACCATCAGATAATGAAACTTTTTAACACAATATTGTATCATAGTTGATATAAATCACGAAATTGTGGAGATATATTTCACCGTATTATTATTCCAATAAGTGAACTGGTATGCAAATTTAGTTTAATCTAATTTTAGCAGCATTATAATTATTTATATAATTTTTTTTTTTACTTAAAAATGTTTACGCATTAAAACTATATTTTTTTATTAAATTACATTTGAAAGTGGTCATGCAAAATCGGGCCCAGTATGTCGCATATAAGACTTCAAATTTTTACATTGTTAACACTTTGTCGTTCGGGTGTTTTCCTATTTTGAACAATAAATTCAGTCTTTTGGTATTTCTCCAAAACATTATACAATTTATCAAAATAATATTGCGTATTTTTCGATTAGATTAGTTAAATTTTATCCACAGTATTGGATGCGGTAAATCTCTCGGACGTTTATGCAGGTGGCATATAATTTGTTTAACGTGAATGCGCAAAAAACTTTTCTAAATTAGTAAGTCATTGTTTTAGAAGAAGAACATGTAAAGTGGGGTTGGTTTTCCTTTAAAAATCCTATTTTTAAGTGTCCCTCAAGCAGAGCTCGTACAGTTTCCGTCTTTTTTTTTTTTTTTTTTTTTTTTTTTTTTTCATTCAGATTTTTGAAATTTTCATCATTTTTGCAACCACTATTTTCATACAGAAATCTTTGCCGTATTTTTACAATAATGGGTCGTGATGAAATAGGATACAGATAATTGTTTAACACGTTCACGCCAGCGTGACCCACCGGTGGGTCACAGCTACAGTCGGCAGAAAAGTATCCGAGCACTAGCAATAATCACTGCCAAAAAAAAAGTACACTTAATACTGCTTTGTTAAATAAATCCTTGTCTAGTCCTGTTCTTAGTCAGTCTAAGAACATGATTCGACAAGGATTTATTGAACAAAACAGTTTTAAGTGTACTTTTTTTTATATCGGAATTATTGGCTAGTGCTCGGATACTTTTGAGTAGGCTATGTAAACAAAATGCGCCGGCGTGAATGTTAAAAATAGTTGTAATTAAAAAAATAAATAAATAAAATAAAATAAAGACGGAAATTTCTCATTCAGGAAAGTATACTTGAAAAAAAAAAAAAAGGTGGAGACATCGAGCTCTGGCCGCAAGCAATGTGTTAGAAACCTCACTTCCTCCCCACTCCCCCTATAAAAAAAATAAAAGCCTCTAATATAAAGCCAATACTTTTACAAATTTAATGCGCTATGTTTAACCATTGCACAACAGACATCTTAGCAGTAAACATAAGCACCACTAAATTGGTGAAACATAATGAAACTAAAATCGTGAAACTGCAAAACAACGATGGCAACTAATGTTCCTGAATGTTTTTGTTTTTTTAATTAAATATTGAACTATTACTATTAGAAGTGTACAAATATTTTTCGTTTTTTGTTTTATTTCAATTAGGGTGGATCGAAAAACGCTTTTTTTCTGCAATACAATTCTAATAGCGCGGAAAACTTGCGCATAAGCGTCATTTTAAATGAAAAAATACTGAATTTTTTTTTTTTCAAAATTTGAAATCGCGCAGAAGGCCTAAAGTTACCAAAAAAGTCAAATACCGGTAGATTTTTAAAAAAATGCAAAAATTACAAAAAAAAATACATTTTTTGTTCTAATAGTGAAAAAAGTGTTTTTAAGAGTGTCTTTAATGCATACAAAATATAATTAGACCCATTCTTGTTTTACTGAATTCGTGCAAAAGGCCTAAATTTGCGGGTTGTATCGTAAACAAACGACATTTCATGATTTTCGACGTTTTTTAAATATGTGCCAAAACCCATAAAAGTTTTATTTTTAATTTGTAATAGTGTAAAAACCATTCAAAATAGTTTTCCCAATCCAGAAATAATACTTTCAGACCTGTTATTCCTTAACTTGTATTCGCGCAAAAGGTCTAAATTATAGTATAAGTTAAGTTATGGAATCCCGTAAAAACGCCGTTTTCCATATCTGATGAGTGTTTATTTAACACATTAAGGTTTGTAATAAGACTCTAACAAGTTATTTACAAAAAATGTATTAGCCAAACATATCATATTACAGCTCTCAGCTCATTTCATCATTTAATATGTGCTGAAATGACCCAGGACTCACGGCAAGGACGCGGCTGCAAGGCGAGTCCCACCTCCACCTCCACCCTACCCAACCAACTAACCAGGGTGAATTTTATTTACAATATTTACAGTAACTATTTACTTTGTACAATGCATATATGTTCGTTGTAGGCAAAAGGTTATTTACATAGAAGACTCTTTGAATTCTGATTTTGAACTAAATGTGGGCATCAGCTGTCTTGATTTTAAAGTAGCTCTAATAGAACCATCTCAATTTTCATGCCCGCAGACTTTTTCTGCTGCTTCTGTAACTAGTTTTACACACCTCTCAACTGACTGGGTGTGGCATGGGAATTTTAGGTAGTTAAACTCTGGTAGCGCTTTGTCTTTCAATAAAGAAGCAATGTATTCAGTTGGCATCTTGGACAGTAGTGGCGGCGGTGTTAATTTGCAGATTTACCAATCAATTTGTTCGGTATAGTCGTTTGCACTAAAATTTATTGAAGGTATTTTGAAGTCTCTTACATAACCTTCAGCTGATAGCTCATTTCTGGATTTAAGGATCCTCCTGTAGTCAAGTTCTCTAATGTGTGGTCTCTCATCCATTAACATAGCCAACATCATATTTTCAGGGTGGCAGAAGAATGCGTTCCTTTGAATTAATGGATCAATGATTTGCTTGATATTGTCCGGTAGATGCCTGGTTGTTTTAACTACCTTCAAAATATGCTTCGGTCCATCTTTCATAGTGTAGTTTTTCTTTATATCAAACCGAACAGGTGCATATGACTTTATTATGTAATTTGCAAGAGTCTGTACCTCAATTGTTGGACTAGTTTGGGATACATACAATCTTAAAACCCGGTTAGCACAGGTTAGCCAACGAGAGTGGCTGATGCGTCCAGGATCCCTAGCAGCCAATTCTGGATTACAGATTCCTGTGTTGACCGCTTTTACAATGTCTGGGAGATACTTCTGATCTTTACTCAGATCGTTTTTAGTGATATCAATGACTTCTTCTGATTGTATCGGCTCAAAATCTGCAACAAGGAGTTTATCACATCCAGGGAGTTGTTTTCCAACTGGACCGCTAAATGATGCTGGTCCTGTTGTCGTTCCATCCAAGTGATCAAACAAATGCCTATAAGGTAACTCGTTAAAATGTCCGCAACTACTGTCCAAGATGCCAACTGAATACATTGCTTCTTTATTGAAAGACAAAGCGCTAGCAGAGTTTAACTACTTCTAATTCCCATGCCACACCCTGTCAGTTGAGGTGTGTAAAACTGGTTACAGAAGCAGCAGAAAAAGTGTGCAGGTGTGAAAATCGCGATGGTTATATTAGAGCGACATTAAAATCAAGGCAGCTGATGACCACATTTAATTCAAAGTCAGAATTCAAAGGGGCTTCTACTTAAATAACCTTTTGCCTACAACGAACATATATGCATTGTACAAAGTAAATAGTTACTGTAAATATTGTAAATAAAATTCACCCTGGTTGGTTGGTTGCTTAGGGCGGAGGTGGGACTCGCGTTACAGCCACGTCCTCGCCGTGAGTCCTGGGTCATTTCAGCACAGATTAAATGTTGACATGAGCTGAGAGCTACAATATGAAATATTTGGCTAATACATTTTTTGTAAATCACTTGTTAGAGTCTTATTACAAACCTTAATGTGTTAAATAAACACTCATCAGACATGGAAAACGGCGTTTTTACGGGGCTCTATAACTTAACTTATACTACAATTTAGACCTTTTGCGCGAATACAATTAAGGAATAACGGGTCTGAAAGTATTATTTATGGATTCGGAAAACTATTTTGAATGGTTTTTACACTATTACAAATTAAAAATAAAACTTTTATGGGTTTTGGCACATGTTTAAAAATCGTCGAAGATCATGAAATATCGTTTTTTTTTTTTTTTTTTTTTTTTTTTTTTTTACGATACAACCCGCTACTTTAGACCTTTTGCGCGAATTCAGTAAAACAAAAATGGGTCTAATTATATTTTGTATGCATTAAGGACACTCTTAAAAACACTTTTTTCACTGTTAGAACAAAAAATGTATTTTTTTGCATTTTTTTTTTTTTTTTTTTTTTTTATTTACCGGTATTTTGACTTTTTTGGTAACTTTAGGCCTTCTGCGCGATTTCAAATTTTGAAAACAAATTTTTTAAATATTTTTTCATTTATAATGATGCCTATGCGCAAGTTTTCCGCGCTATTAGAATTGTATTGGAGAGAAAACGCGTTTTTCGATCCACCCTATTATTTCATGCATATTTTTTCATCTTTATTTTCTTTCAGTTTAGTAAATCCTATACTGCATGTAAGTGCCAATTGCTTACAGTCGGCAACAAGATCATTGAAGCACGCATACATATTTTTCATTTTTTTTTTTTTTTTTTTAGTTTGATCGCTAATTTTTATCATCAACTGACTTTTTTATAAACAGCATAAGACTAACAATGGAAGATAAATCAGTAAAATTGCTATTGAAACCAAACCAAGCTTAAATTAAAGAGCATGATCAAAAACATTGGATACCGTACAAAGTTGCTGCAACAACTCCCATGGGGGTGAGATATGCCCTCTCTTAGTTTTAGTTATTTATATAAAAGCCAACAAAACATACATCGTTGTGTGAACGGATGGTGCAGTGCTAGCGAGCTTGACTTCGGATACGGAGGTCCTGGGATCGAGTCCCGCAAGGGCGTTTTGTAATTCTTTTCTATACGTTTTTAATTAAATTAAATTATTAATTTAAGAGAAAATATTTATTACACTAAAAAGATTTCTTTTTTGAGTATTCCAATTAATAAAGTATTGAGAATGAATTTAAGAAAACCATTTTTTTATTTATAAAAAATAAAACCATGTTTAAAGCTACGAATATAGTTTCTAATTTATAACAATTATGATTAAAAATAGAAAAATCATGAAACCATAAGTATTTTTCACAATTAGAACAAGAAATATAAAAAGATTGATCACAATTACTTGAATTTCAATTATTGTTCATCACGAACATTTTGTCAAATGTTTGGCTTTTCGTCGAGATTACTTGATTTGTAAAATTCATATATACCCAGATTTTGAATTTTTTTAGATGTAAATTAATTATAAATTAGTAAAATCATTTTGAGAAAATTTGTCATTGTCTTCAATTTTATTGTTAGTTCTTCCAACACCACGAAATTTGACAGTTGTTTAATGAAATATTTGAAATAAAAGTTAAATGCGACGTCGAATAGTTAAGCAACAGCTGTTCATCATTCAGGATTTTTCACGCAAAAAATTGCCTGAATAAATTGAATTGAGAGCAGACGATTAACTCTTCCTATTAATGTCGTCGCTAAAAAATAGTAATTAATAATTTATATAAAACAATCATTAACAAAGTTTTATCTGAATGAAATCATTAACAAAATCTTACCTAAATATAATATAAAAGTATTTCCGGTTAAATTATTAATTTCTAAATTTAATAAATAATTAAATAAATTGGTTAAAAATAAAAAATATATTAAATTGTCCGCGCTGAAAAAAAATAATATAATTAATATTAATATAATTAATATTAATATTAATATAATTAATATTTTATCTTACAATAATGATTTAATTTAATTAAAAATGTCAAAAAAATATATTTCAGTTGAAAAAAAAAAAATAAAAATAAAAAACGCCATTGCGGGGACTCGATCCCACGACCTACGTAACTGAAGTTAAGCACGCTAGCACTGCACCATCCGTTCACACTACGCTGCGTGTTTTGTTGGCTTTTATAGAAATAACTAAAACTAATAGAGGGCATATCTCACCCCCATGGGAGTTGTTGCAGCAAATTTGTACAGTACCAATGTTTTCGACCATGCTCTTTAATTAAAGCGTGGTTTGGTTACAATAGCAATTTTACTGATTCATACTTCCCTTGTAAGATCATGGGGTCGACAAACATTTACTTAACAAAAAAGTATTAGGTGTACGAAACCGGCATACGAATTATTGCTAGTGCTTCAAAAATGTTGTTGCCGACTGTAAACTAATTAACGTTAGAATTTTATTGGATGAAACCATGATAGCACATTAACTCAAAAAAAAAAAAAAAACTTTATTTGATAAATTACGTAAATTATGAAATAGTAAAATATTTAACCAAAATGCACTAGTTCAAATTAGAATGTTACTAATTTAAGACAACTTTCGAGTTTAATTATGTAATCACTTTTCCATGAGGTAATTTCCCCTGCAATGTATGATTTTTAAATTACCTTTGAAAAAGAGCTTCCAAGCCTCGCTTCAGGGATAAAAAAGAGAAATGAAAATGATTGTATAAGTTAATGAAACGATTTTGTTAAAACGATCATAATGTAAATAAATAACCACACATTTTAATTTGCAATTAATTCGTCAACAACTTTGTTTAAAGACATAGTTGCCAATTTTTACGCTATTTGGCTACCGGATTAACATAATTAATATGCATATATTTTATATTTCATTTATTCACATCAACTTAATTTAATTTTTAAAAATTCATACTAATTATATTAAAAATAACAAAATTTACAGTGGTCTTATAATTTTGTTACACACTGTAGTCTTATCTTAGAAATACATTCTATATGTTCGTTGGTCAATTTCATCTACTATCTTGTTTCTTAGTGTCGATTTAAAAATTTCAAATTCATATAGAAACGGTATTTATGAATCGATTTGCTTAATAGTCCATAAGTACTTAACACACAGCAGTGTCTCCACTAAATTAAAGTAAAAATGCTGTTCTGCTTAAAAAAACATTTCACATATTTTGCTAACAAACATTCTAAGAAACTTCCATCAAATAATGATATAGTGTTGATTCGTTGAGCCAGGTTCTGTTCTCACAACGGCCGGATCATAAAATCGTAGAAAATAATGTAGAAGTCCTCACGTCTAAATAATCAGCACACAAATCATTTTAACTGTGTTTTATTGATGTAGCAATCCAATACTTATGTTCTTAGGTACAAATAATTTTGTATTTCATCACTCTAATGGCAAAGATGATAAAATGTTCTACCCCAGTTATCTAGTCAGAGAGGGAGGAGGAGACCAATAAAAAATCATGTCTTACACCAACGAAGTCAAAATCGAAAAGCTACACTAGATCTGCCAGTCTCAGAGAACGTAAAGTGCAACCCCAAAAGGTTGGCATCTTTAAAATTCAGCCAAAAGAACGTCAAGCTGTTTCTTTGTCCCTACAATATTTTAATACAAAATTTTGAATATAAAAATGTCGTTACAAAAGTTAGATCGATTTGGCATTAAAAAGCATCGCCAGGTATGAATCATCTTTGACGTACGAAAAACGACCGCTTTGATAGACGCCACTTAGGCGGTGAAAATCTATCAGAAATCTATTTTTAGAACTATAATGACCTGCTTGAATTAATAATAGCTTTTAATGTAAACACAAGGGTAATAAATATGAACTGAAATGACTATTTTTATTTTATTAATAGCTACTTATGCTAGAAATACGCTGATAACGACTTTTAAATTACATTCTCAAAATAAATAATTATAGCTAAATTGATTTAATTCTTTCGGGGAATAAGTATAAACACAATTACTTTTCAAAAACCCCGATAGAAAAATTGCTTTATTTTATTCCGAGAGCAATGTGTTTGTAACTATTAAAGGACAAAGAAACTCAATTAAATGAAAGATTTTGATTTGTAAATAAAACGGGAAATTCTATATAATTAATTAATTGAATTACATAAATTTAAAAAGATTTTTCTTTATTATCTATATTAATCTCTCCTTTTTGTTATATATTAAATTTGAATAAATAAATAAACTTTTAAAGAACATATGTGTGAACACTCACACATATATCTCCCCTTCGACTAGAAAAAAAATAACTCTTCCTCGCCTCCTGTATAGAATTGCATATATAAAGCAATAACATGTGCAAAATAGAATAACATTCAAAAACACTTACCAAAGACGTACACTTAAAAATGATATTACATTACAAGTAAAAGATTGTATGAATGCTTAAAAGAGTGAACAAACAAAATATATATGAAATATAAACACTAATTGAAAAACAAAAAAAAAAATTACACATATTTCAAAAACACCAGTGGAGCCAAAAGCTTTAAGAAAAAAAAATGTATGTCAGTGCAACCAAAAGCTTAAAAAAAAGGTATGTCTGTATGCATGTATGTATGTCATGACATAACAAAAATCACTTGACGTCATAAATGCGCAAAAATGTGGCTTCTCGAATATAATATAAAACGCAGTTCCATACTGTCCATTGTCCTTTTTATATGCCATAAATACTTTCAGCTGAAATATTTTTCTATGTAAGCGTCTCTTTTATATATATATATATATATATATATATATATATAATCAGCAATATCTATTTTTATGAACATATACAGTTTTTTGAAAATAATGCCAAAGTTCCAGTCACTAACGTTAGATTCATATATTCAAAAATATTAAATTTTCACGCTAATATGTATAGTGAAATAGAGAAAAATAATACAAATTACATATATCTATATATATATATATATATTGTTGTAATGACCAAAGGTTCCAGCATATATTATTGTAATATTTATTTGTCTATCACATTGGTTACACACATTGGTCAACGTTAAACAAAATTATGTACAAAACAAAAAAATAAAATAAAGAAACAGAAAAGTTTTCGTGTATATCACACAGGAAAGATTTTAAAAAGGACGCCATTGGCAGTCAAAAAAAAAATAATCTTCCCTTAATCCTTACAAAAATGTAAGTGTAATGATGTTAACTTAAGGCTAACATCCTAGCGGGACAGGGCGTGTTGAAAGACCTGCACTGTTAGGCACAGGCTTCCGTCCCCCAGCAGAGTCAACAGACTCCTGTAGGGACACCTCACGAAACCGAAAAATGATGTGTCATTAATGCTCAGAAATAAATGTTAACAAAATTATAGATTCTTATCACATATCCAATGTTGCTCTCCCGGGAGAAAATTTTTGAACGAGACAACATACAGTCGGCAGTATAATTTTTCGAGCACTAGCCAATAATTCCTATCTTAAAAAAGTACACTTAAGACTGTTTTGTTAAATAAATCCTTGTGGAATCATGTACTTAGACTGACTAAGAATATGACTCGATAAGGATTTATTTAACAAAGCAGTATTAAGTGTACTTTTTTTAGACAGGGATTATTGCTAGTGCTCGAATAATTTTGCAGCCGACTGTATATCTAGGATAGGGTAATAAATAAGTAAAAAGAAAACAAATTGACAAAAATTTTGAGTGATGAGAGGGAATGCCAAAATAAGGGGAAAATTTAGACTCCGGATTGAACAAACCATACACATGTTGTACACCAAAAATCAATTGCCAGCTTATAAAATTTAGTTGTGTGTATATTATTATTACTATTATCATTAACAATTAATTACCTATGAACTTAATCTCAATTCCATTGAAATATCTCCATTACATATATTTCAAATATCTTACATTTGTTTAACATTCACCCAACAAAAAGAAATAGTAAAAAAAAATTAAAAAATATATAACACCTTGATTAATAATTTAGAAATTCAAAATAAGATCTACAAGCTTTTATATTATCATCAGAATCATTTTTTTTTTTTAATATACAGTCGGTAACAAAAGTGTCCGAACACTAGCAAAAATTCCTATGTAAAAAAAGTACACATCGTACGGTTTTATTAAATAAATCCTTGTCGAATCCTATTCTTAGTCAGTGTAAGAACATGATTCGATAAGGATTTATTTAACAAAACCGTATGAAGTGTACTTTTTTTGCATAGGAATTTCTGCTAGTGTTCGGACACTTTTGTTACCGACTGTATATATAGGCATATATTATTTAACAACACTGCAATGCAAGAAATAGTCTTTACATCAAAAGAAAAAGTAAACAGTGGACCAGCCACATAAAAAATAAAGACGAGTTCTTGCACAGCAAACAAATACATTCCATGGCCATTGAAAATGCATTTGTGATGCAAAAATATATTCATCAAACTTTTTGAGAAAAAATATACTAATTTCGATTTTTTAAATTATAAGAATGGGTAGAATTATTGCTAGCATTATGTGTTACATTGGAGGTGGGCTCAGTAAACAAATAGTTACGTCGAGGAGGAGCAATAAGGAGTCTCTCAATATGGACTCTGAAAGCTTTATTATCAGGACATGTAACCCCTTAATGGAAAAGGAAACGGGTGAGTGTTTTTGTACCACAATAAATGGGCCAGAATACTTGGGTTTAAATTTATCTATTGATTTCAAGTATACAACATCATGAACAGCAACAGGCCTGTTTTGCACGTTTTTGAAAATTTTGATATATTTTCTCTTGATTTTCTTTAATGTTAGAATATGCTTTGTTATAGATGTTATCCAAGTCGTGTAATAATTTATATATGTCTACATTTTTATCTAAAAATGGTTGATTTATAAATTGGTCAAATGTATCAAATATTAAAGACAGTTCCCTACCAAAATGAAGTAGGTTAGGTAAAAACAATGTGGATGAATGTGTTGAACCAATATAAAGTGATTTATGTACAACTAATGAATTTTCAAATGAATACCCCTCAGAAAGTAAAGTATTAATTGAGTACTTTATAGATTTATTTAACCTTTCGGAAATCGAGTTACTTTGAGGGTTGGCAACAGATGAATGTAGAATTTTTATGCCAAGTTTATCATTGAAAATATTATAAATAGTTGATGTAAATTGTTTGCCTAGATCTGATAATATTACTGACGGTCTACCAAATATTGTAATGTAATTAAATAAACATTTAACTATTTTTGATGTGGAAGTGTCTTTTAGTTGAAATAATTCAATGTGTCGCGAAAAATGGTCAATCACAGTCAAAACTGAATGTCCATCTATAAAAGGACCAACCAAATCGACACTAATAGTATGCCCTGAATGTGTTGGAGTATAGGTGGGTTATAGAGGAGCTGGTGGTGTGTTATGATGTTTATTTTGTAGACATAAAGTACACGAAGCAACAAAATTTAAAGTGTTTGTGTACATACCTTTCCAATAATATCTATTTGATAAAAATTCGTATGTTTTTGTCAAACCAAAGTGAGAAAGGTGTGAAATAGTTAAAACTTTAGATTTTAAAGAATGCGGTACAACAATGAGATATGAAAAAGTATTATTATGCAAATTTTGTTTCTTGTGCATTAAAACTTTAGAATCCGGATGAATAAAAAAATTATCATTATTTTTTGAGAAACCTTTTCTTAAAATTTGTTTATAAATAATTGACAATTTTGGATCATTCTTTTGCTCAGATACAAATGTATTGTTTGAAATTTCCAAAAGGGGATCTTTATTGTCAGTATTACCAGACACTAGAAAATTGCTGAATTGATTTTGTTGCACAGACTGGGTAGAAGTGGAAATCTGATTAATTGAATGTGCGTCATCTTGTACAATAGGAAGAGGTTGAGAACTGAATATTAATTCTGGATTTGTTTTCAAATTTTGCTGATTATTTGAGAAGTCTTATCTTGATAAATAATCCGCTAAAACATTTGTAGGGCCAGGAATATGTTCAAATTCAAATGAGTATTCAGACAATTCTAACAGCCATTTAGTAGTTAAATCAGCAGGACTATTTGTTTTTCTATATGTTTTTAATGGAGCACTGTCAGACAAAATGATAAACTTTCTATTGTATAAGTAAAATTTGAAAGCTATTACAGATTTATATATGGCCATTAATTCAAGTTTGATAGCCGGATATCTTTTTTTCAGACGGTTTAAGTGATTTAGAGAAAAAGGCGACAGGTAATAATTGATTGTCATACTTCTGCATCAAAACTCCTGCAATAGAGATATTTGATGCATCAGTGTTGAGAAAGAAAGTTTTGTTCCAATCAGGTGATCTTACCATAGGTGAGTTTAAAAATATATCTTGAAATTTCCTAAAAATATCCTGATGATGTTTATTCCGAACAAATTTTCTCTTTGGTTTAGTTAATTCAATAAGTGGTTGAATTAATTTGGAAAAATTATGAATAAGAGGCTTATAAAAGGTTACAACTCCTATAAAATGTTTTAATTGTCTTTTTGTTGTGGGTGTAGGGAAAGAGTTTATTTTAATGATATTTGACTCAATTGGAGAAATTGAATTATTCTCTATGTGAAATCCCAAATGATTTACAGCACTCTTATGAAATGTACATTTACTAGGAGCTAAGGTTAAATTATATTTAATTAAAATCTTAAGAATTCTTTCAAGTTTAACACATGTCTCTTCAAAACTATTTGCACCAAATATTAAATCATCCTGATACGCGTAAATTCCATCTATGTTAATTTCATCAATCAAAGAATCCATAAGTGCTTGGTACTGAGAAGCCGCGTTTTTAAGACCAAAACAGAGTCTTTTAAATTTGAAACTGCCAAACATTGAAGTGAAAGTAATTTTATCCTGTAAATGTTCGGGTAAATCAATTTGATTATAAGCTTGTTGGAAGTCAAGACAAGTGAAATATTTATACGCAGATAAATCAGCTATTATATTTTGAATTTTAGGTAATGGATAAGAAGAACCTTCAATTATAGAATTTAACATTCTTAAATCTAACGCGAGTCGAAATTTCTGTTTACCAGATCCATCTTGTTTTTTCTTTACCAATAAAATTGGGCAAGCCCATTCTGAGCAGTTTCGCTCAATAATCCCAGCCTCTACCAATTGGTTAATTTGGTCTCTAGCTTCCTGCTGTAAAGCCTGAAGAATGGGAAAGGGCAAAGTCTTAATTGGATAGTCACTTAAAAATTTTAAATCTGGTACAACCTTGTCAGTATGACCAAGGGTTTTCATATTTTTAGAAAATGCCGCAAAATTACTTAGTAAAATTTGTTTTAACTTTTTTGCGTGAGCCCCATTGAGATGTTTAACATCAAAGTCCATGGGTGTTAAATCTTGTTTTCTCATGTTTAATACATCACTACACGGTTGAATATAATTAATAAATTGCGAATCCTCTGAAATTTCAACATTATCATTTTGTTTAGAACCATAGTCGATAATTTGTTCGATTTCTTTTATTGTACCAATATTTGAATGTTTTGTTTACATGCATACTTCTATTAATGTTATTTTTAACATATAACTGAAATTTTACACTATCATATTTACTGTTGCAATTTTGTTTCCGGGAATGATCAATATTAACTATTGAATCCAAAAAAATTAATTTAGAAGAACTCTTTTTACTCTGAAATAAATAATCACCCGAGGAAACTTTGGGACAATAAACAGTAATAGAAGACTCCTCTTTGGGTTGTAAAATAAGTTTTTGACCAGTTTTTACAGATAGTTTCTTAATTTGAGTGTGCGTATTAAGATTTTCTTCATGGTCGCTATATGTGTTTGTTATGGGAATACATAGGTCTTTTATTTTTAACAGTTACCGCTGCGTATCTAATATTACATGATATTGTTGAATAAAATCATAACACAAAATAACCTTAAATGCAGAACCTTCAGGAATATCCACAAAAAAAATTTCTGTGAAAAAAATTGATTTTTAATTTTGAAAGTAGTTTGTATACAAGATGAAAACTGCACATTAGAGTTGACTGTTTTAATTGTAACATGGGAAGATAAATGTTTATATTTCAAACTATGTTTTAACTTATTAAATGTACTTTCAGCTAACAAACTGACAGAACTACCAGTGTCTAAAAGTGTGTTTACCCTCTCCTTATCTAACAAAATTTTAATCAGAGGTAATTTTGGAGAATTTACATGAACTTTAAAAATGTTCTCCCTTTTATCACTATTAGTTTGAGTAGACTTGGAATCAGAAATTTTTAAGATTTGTTGGGTTTGAGAAGCAGTAGAATTTACTAATCTATCACTAGATAATTTAGGTAGATTAAAGTCATAAGAAACATCCAAAGAAAAATTTTGTGCTGACACTATTCATTTCTTGAGATGTAATTGCATCAGCTAAACTACATCTCTGCGCTCGTTTAAATTATCTTTTCTTTTATTATAGTTACTCCTGTCATAATATTTACCCTTAGTCTGATTTCTCTGCCGTCTAAAGCACCTAGTGGCAACATGTCCTTTTTTATTGCACAACTGGCAAATAGGGGAAGAATAATATCTATTTTTATTTTGATTACCACTCAAATTTTGATTTCTACCTTTATAGTTCTGTCTTAGTTCACTTTGACTACTGTTTTTTAACCTTTTTTGCACCGGGGATTCGTGTGTGTGGTTAATTTCACTAGATTTATTAGCAAAGGACAGATTATTTATTTTATCTGTTAATTCAACTAACTTTTCAGAAAGAGTGTTTACAACCGGATTATTTAAACTTAATTACAATAAGGACTCATTGGCATTTATATCCTGCAATTTTTGTGCTCTATTTACTGCATTTTGATATTCAGAGATTCCCTCCTCTTGAATTTTAATTTTAATATTTGAAGGAATCGTTGAAATAAATTTGGTATATTATATAGAATTTAAAGCACTAGTATCTTTAATTTGAGAATACACAACATCAGCCAAAATATTTAATCTATGCGAAAAGTTTCTGATAGACTCTTGTGGTAAGAGTATCAAGTTGTTAAATTCCACAAGAGCCTGAGTACTCATTGGAGCAAAAAAATTCTTAAATTCATCCTTAATAAATTTCAAGTCTGTGGATTTATATAGCAATGGAGATTGAGTCATGAATTTTGATGCGGGGCCAGTTAATTTACCGTTTAAAATTGCCACTGCCTCTTCTGAATTTAGTTTATTTAATTTTGCATATGACTCAACCTGATCGAAAAAAAACTCAAGTAAGGATAAATCACCATCAAAGCTTAAAATATTGATATTGATATTTTTTTGCTGGCCATCTTAATTAAAAATGTTGGCTCAAATTATTTACCAATACATTTCAAAATTTCATGAGTAAGAAAAACATAAATTACATTAAGGTCTATGAGCACAAAATATTATGCATTTTCTTTTCTCTTTTTTTTTTTTTTTTTTGTCGCCCGCGGAAAATGCATATGATAAAATAGCTTACTAAAATATTATGTAAAAATATTACCAAAAATATATATATATTTCAAAAATATTCCAAAACATAAAAATAAATCACAAGAAGTTGTAAAAAAAAATTGTAATAATAGTTGTAATAAATCACATAAAAATAAATCACAGTGTGCAAAGAAAAATACTAATCATCATGAAAAACAAAAAAACAATAGATATATATATGAAATGAAATAGCTTATTAAAATACCATGTAAAAATTACCAAAAATATATATTTCAAAAACATTCCAAAATAATAAAAGAAAATTTCTCCTTGAACCAAAGTTTCAACAAAAAGCTAAAACCCAATTTCTAAAAAAACTATATCCAAAATATATAAATTTATATATCATATCCAAGAATTCTTGTTTTTTTATTTCTTATTACAACCGTTATTATTATTTCTTACTGAAAAAGAAATCTTAATCTTATACTAACTAACAAGGACCCTTGGTGAGAAAAGAAAAAAATTATAACAAAACCAAAACTTCCATTGAGATATCCAAAATATAAGATGAAATCAAAACTTACCAATTCTTGAACATAACTTGGTTAAAAAAAAAAAAAAAAAAAAAAATATATATATATATATATATATATTGTAACAAAAAAAATTTTATCACTTTATTTTTATTAATTTTCTTCGATTCATTTTATTAAATTAATCAAAAAGTGGTTTATTTTCCTTCTTCTCTTTTCCCTTCCCTATGCATTCTTGCAATAGTAGAAAAAAACATATGATTCGAACACGCGAATTTGACGATTCCACACAGGTGAGGGTGTCCAAAGGGAACAATTTTCTTGAGTAACCTGTTTGGATCACGCTCATGCCTCCTTGGCAACATAAACGAAAAAGAAAATTTCTTGACTAGTTATATTTTCAGGCTTCCCTCATGGCCGTTTATTTCGTAAAAAGGACTGGTTATGTTTTCAGGCCTGCCTCACGGCCGCTTATTTCGTAAAAATGACTGGTTATGGTTTCAGGCCTCCCCGACGGTCGCTTATTTCGTAAACGGAGGTCTATCATCAACACAAGCATACATCAAGAAAGCATTTAGTCGAACAAGCAAGTTCAGTGCCTCGAAACGAAGAAGATTCATCTTCGAAACTGTTTTAGATTGCAGTTCCATGATGAGCTCTCCACAAAGAAAAAACAGAATTTCAGTCATCGAAAATCAATTATGATTCCGTCGGGTTCCCCCTCCCCCTCTCCCTCCATTCTAGAATATCGGGGAAACTGGAAGGGCACCAGATATAAAGTGTTGATTCGTTGAGCCAGGTTCTGTTCTCACAACGACCGGATCGTAAAATCGTAGAAAATAATGTAAGTCCTTACGTCTAAATCATCAGCACACAAATCATTTTAACTGTGTTTTATTGATGTAGCAATCCAATACTTATGTTCTTAGGTACAAATAATTTTGTATTTCATCACTCTCTTGGCAAAGATCATAAAATGTTCTACCCCAGTTATCTAGACAGAGAGGGAGGAGGAGACCAATAAAAAATCACGTCTTGCACCAACGAAGTCAAAATCGAAAAGCTACACTAGATCTGCCAGTCTCAGAGAACGTAAAGTGCAACCCCAAAAGGTTGGCATCGTTAAAATTCATCCAAAAGAAAGCCAAGCTGTTTCTTTGTCCCTACAATATTTTAATGCAAAATTTTGAATATAAAAATGTCGTTACAAAAGTTAGATCGATTTGGCCTTAAAAAGCATCGCCAGGTATGAATCATCTTTGACGTACGAAAAACGACCGCTTTGATAGACGCCACTTAGGCGGTGAAAATCTATCAGAAATCTATTTTTAGAACTATAATGACCTGCCTGAATTAATAATAGCTTTTAATGTAAACACAAGGGTAATAAATATGAACTGAAATGACTATTTTTATTTTATTAATAGCTACTTATGCTACAAATACGCTGATAACGACTTTTAAATTACATTCTCAAAATAAATAATTATAGCTAAATTGATTTAATTCTTTCGGGGAATAAGTATAAACACAATTACTTTTCAAAAACCCCGATATAAAAATTGCTTTATTTTATTCCGAGAGCAATGTGTTTGTAACTATTAAAGGACAAAGAAACTCAATTAAATGAAAGATTTTGATTTGTAAATAAAACGGGAAATTCTATATAATTAATTAATTGCATTACATAAATTTAAAAAGATTTTTTTTTATTATCTATATTAATCTCTCCTTTTTGTTATATGTATATTAAATTTGAATAAATAATTAAACTTTTAAAGAACATATGTGGGAACACTCACACAAATGAAAAAGCAAAAAGTTAAATAAATAAAAATAAAACCCCTCAAAAGAAGTTGTTGCAATTTTGTTGATAGAGAAAACAGGGAGGACAGTTATTAAACAAAATGCTGTTTTATGTTCATGCTGGGGCAACGCCACCTGTAGTCTTCTACAGGAAGTTTTGGCAAGGGCAATAGTTTTCACAGAAACAAGACGCTTCCAAAAAAATGATAAACTTTAACCCCCATTTAAAAACAAAATGGCAAACGCTTGCTGTGAAAATATATAACAACCTACCTATCCAAATGAACTTAAAAAACTTGTTTAATATTCATTACAACGGCTCGTGATTCAGCTTCTTTTCTGAACTTATTTTGTAAAACCAAAACACGGCATAGGAGAATCACTCTTTACTTTATTCTGACACTTTTTATCCTTTATCTTTTACCACAGAAGTGAGTTTATTTAATTTCTTTTACTTAATTTCTTGGTGTTTACAATATCGAAGAAAAAAAAATAATGCATGTGAAATAACTCTTGCCAAAATAAATAAATAAAAGATGAAAGACTGGCTAGAAATTAAAAACATAGAGCGCGAACTGTGAGAAGGAATCATCTGGTAAACTGAATGATAAGTATATGTTTATAGATAATAAATCATAAAAAATAGCTCGATGAGGGAAAAAAGTTTATTTCGAAAGAACACAATTTCCTTTTTTGCATCAAGTTAAGCCAAAATAAAGAAAATTATGATGAAAATGAAAAATGGAAGCTTAATGCATATAAAGAAATTGGTTTTAAAACTTTTTTCGGAAGAATCAAACATACTACTTTGAAAACTCGTATACACCATATGCTAAAATTGACAATTTTCTTCAGAAAACAGAATTTTTTTTTTTTTTTTTTTTTTTTTTTTATAAATATTATTTTAGTGATTTTGAAATAGATTTTGGATTACCTGTGATTCTATATCGAAAATAATTATGCTAACTTTCAAATATAGTAAAAATATTCTCTAAAGAACACTCAGGAAAAAAGTTTTGTTGAATTGATAAAAATTTGATAAAAATTCCTTTTTAAATACATGCCAATGAAACATTTAGTTAAATTAACAAACCGATTTTTTTCTTTTTTCTTTTTTTTTTTTTTTAAGAGTTCTAACAAAAATACTTTTTTTTATTACAAATTTACAAAAATTATAGTCAAATCAAACAAAAGAAAAGTTGTTAATTTTAACAAAAACAATAAAATTTTGTAAATTTGTTAACAGTACACTGTAAAAAAAAGGTTCTTAAAAATAAGTATATATTGTCTCAAAATAGCCCCGAAACAATATATACTTAAATTTGAAAACCCATGTACTCATTTTTGAGTATATACTGACATACTCAAAAATGGGATTGACCAATAAGAATCCCAATATAAACATGTTTGGCCTGTCAATGTACTCAAAAATGAGTACATGGGTTTTCAAATTTAAGTATATATTGTTTCGGGGCTATTTTGAGACAATATATACAGTCGGTAACAAAAGTGTCCGAACACTAGCAAATATTTCTACGTAAGAAAAAATACACTTCATACTGTTTTGTTAAATAAATCCTTATCGAATCATGTTCTTAGACTGACTTAAAACAGGATTGGACAAGGATTTATTTAACAAAACCGTATGAAGTGTACTTTTTTTTACATAAGAATTTTCGCTAGTGTTCGGACACTTTTGTTATCGACTGTACTTATTTTTAAGAACCTATTTTTTACAGTGTACGTTTTGTGTTGTCATAACAAAAGCAAAATTTTACTTAAAATAAAAACTCTATTTAAAACAATATATATATATATATATATATATATATATATATACATAAACTCATTTTGTATACTTAATCAAATCTTTTTTTTTTTTTTTCTAAAATGGACACTATTTAAGATAAGTAAATAATACACACAAAAATTTGGTAAATTTATGTTTATAAAAGATTCAGTAAAAATGATTTTATGATTAAAAAAAAAAAAAAAAAAAAATCAAAAGGTTGATTTTTAAATGCAAAATTTTCAATCTTAGTAAATACTGGCTTATATGCTGGTTTTGACGATTAAATCATTTAGAAAATAACCACCTATATTATACTCACTAATTTCACTTTCGAAAAAAAGATATATATGTATAGATAGATAGATATAGATATATATATAGAGAGAGAGACAGGTGTGTATTTATATATATATATATATATATATACACACTAAGCGACAAAAAAATAAGCCGCACTGCAGAAAAAATGACTTATACCTTTTTTATTTGTAATAACTTTAAAATGAAGGGTTGAAACAAATAAAACTCTCTTGTTTGCATAATACCAAAGGGATGAAATGATACCTATGTACATTTTCGATATAATAATTCGCTTTATTACACTCTACGAAGTACTTTATAAGAATCTGCTTAGAATTCTCGTTTTAAACATAATGCAATAACCATACACTTTGTATTCTATTATGATTATTATATAAAATAAACAAGTTATATTTTAATATATGAAATAAAACTATTTATTTGTTAGATCTAAGCAATTTTTTAATAAAAATATGTATTCTGCATTGGGTTAATTCCACCTTTATATGGAATTACTGCTTTAATGCACAATGGCATAGTATTATACAGCGTTTTAATATAAATCTCAGAAATTTCAATGAGCCAAATATCACAAATAATTTTTTCTAGTTCTGGCAGAGTTGCAGGCTGCAAATTTTTAATCCTGTCCCCTCTCCCTCGTTTTTTTATAGACGAAACATTTTCGAGCGGATCGCTATTAGAACTATTTCCAAGTCTGGTAAAGAAGAAATTCTACTATATCTTTTGTGGGATTTAACTTAAAGGGAAAAAAGGTATGATTACCGTGTAGTAAGGTGCGTTATCATCTTGAAATGCTGTTTGCAGAACTATGATAACTCCAAAATAGTTTGTCAGGCATCACTTTCATAAAGACTGTGTTTTATTTCGAGTTAATTGATCCGTTGAGCATAAAAATTTGCGCTACTGCTTGAAAAGTTATGCACCTCCATACCATAATGTACGGTTGGTTGACTTTTAATGGCGCAAAATCCACAGTAGGACATGCTGCGCCAAGTATAATGTACGGAGAATGTGTCACTGTTTTAAAAGTGCGATTTTCATTAAGTCGGTGATATTTTCGTTGCCAGATCTGCTTGTTTCCTTTAGCTCGAAGTAAGTTAAACTTGACTCATCAGAGAGAACCAGTTCAGCCCAATAATTAACTAATCATTTTTTAATTTTCTTAACTATCTGAGGTCTTGCTTTCCCAATTCTCTTCACTAAGAATAGATTTTTTTTAAATTTTCTGTCATTTAAACCTGCTTTGTTTAAAAGTTGCTGCACTGTAGTTAAAGAAATTATGCTGCTAAACACTTTTTCTGAATCTCTTTTATGTTCTAAATGTAATACAAGCCGATTTTATAAGCAATGGCTTTTTAACTTACGGTCATCTCACCTGATTGAGCAACATGGCCACCTAAAGTAAAATTTCTAGTTTAAACGAACAAAAAATTCTATATCTTGCTAAAAGCCAGTATACCAATATTTAATTAACATTTAATTATTTTGCCATCTCACGTATTAAAATATTTTTTAATTTTCATTCAAAAATTAATGCATTTTTGTGGCGTCATTGACTGCCATATTCTTACCATTTTTTTTTTTTTAATAATTTCTAAAATTACAATTTTCCTGATAATTGCATTTTGTTTTTAACACTGCACTCAATGCTAAAGTATATGAGGTGGACAACATAATAAAACCTGTTCGAATATTTTCTTTTTAACCGATAAAATTGGCAGTTGTAGAAGGTGAAAAGAAAAATATCCAAGTGAGACTATTTTTTTTTTTTTTTTTTTTTTTTTTTTTTTTGTTGTTGTTGTTGTTGTTGCTTAGTGTACATACCAGGGATCGGTGCGGTCACTTTCAAATGCTACTATTTTTATAAAGCAATACCCTCTTATTCAATCGAAGACAACTACTGGAAACGACTACTAAATTTTTCATTTTTTTTTTTTTAAATAATAAAAATTAAAAAAAAAAAAAAAAAAAAACGGTGGTATTAAAAAAAGTATTATCTTAATTATAGTTAATATCATTCAATATATATTTTAAAACTACACTAGTTGGTACCCATCAAAACTTGACGGCTTAATAACATTTAAAATATCAACTGAAATTCTCTTTTTGCATACAAACCAAGAATCTCGATGTTTAAAACCAACTCTTTAAATGGAGTGGAAACGGTTTGTATGTTGTCGCTCTATGGCAGTGCTCGCCACAAACTCCTTTTTTAGTTTAAATAAAGCAATCTTTATATTATTCAATCGAAGAATAATAACTTGAACATTTATGATATATTTATATTTAAAAAAAAAAAAAAAAAAAGAAAAGAAAAAATCTAATATGTATCAAATACATGAATTCCCTTTACCCTCTATTACACATATAATGTGAACTTTGTTTGGAGATAGTGTCAGAAAAGAAAGAAAGGGACTTATCATGACTCCTACCAACTAACACATATGTTATAATGACATCTAAAAGAAATTTTATACGGCGCGTTTCAATTTAAAAAAAAAAATAAAAACAATGTAGAACTGAAACACCCATTTCAGAGATATAAGAGTGACCTAAATATTCAGTGCACTTTTTTATTTCCCTGTATTAACTAATTAATATAAGACAGAGATACATCTAAACTGAAGTTTATATAGCAGATATAACGAAAATTGCCCTTTTGTTGCCCTAAAGCGCGTATCAGACACGAAGAGTATATAGGCGATTTTAGAGCCAACCACTGATCAGCGCCGATTTTTCGGAAAAAGTTGTCTCTACTCACAGTATGATAGCGCGCACCGAACTTGCCCAGCTTTTTCAGAGCTGTCTTGATAGAATTGTCTCTACACACAATTTTTCCACAGACTCATCCAAACAGGATGCGCTATTTTGATACGTCATATTTCCAAAATGACGGAACAGGGGAATCGCATAAAGTGGAGATTTGAAGAAGAAATATCATCCTTACTGATAAACCGCAGAAGGATGATCCCTGGTGTCATCTGCGCTTGGGTGAAAAAGACTGGTCCATTTATAAAATAGGAGTGTCCGTAGTACCTAGGGATGTGCTTGTTTATGGGTATGAAAAAATTATAAACTCACTGATTGCATTTCTTTTCCTTCTTTGAACTGATTCTTGAATATCTGGTTATATAAATATTTTACGTTTAATTAAAAGAAAGAAAAACTGATAATGTTATAAAGGGATAGTTTTAGATCTCAATATAAATATTACTCATTTAAAATTAAAAATAAAAGCTTTGTCAGTATTTTGAAATTTTTGAAGTGCGTAACACTAATTAAAAAATTATGTCAACTATTATTTACAAACTAGTATATAACACCGTCAAAAATGACGGAATGTGAAATCAATTGAGGTAGTGAATCAACGAATGCTTTGCCAGCTTCGCTGGTCACTATATTTAGAGGAGACTAATGTGCAAGTTGTACCTAAAGAGACTAATGTGAAAGTTGTACCTCACTGGACTAATGTGCAAGTTGCACCGAACAAACAAACCATTTAAAATGACATTATTTAAAATTGGATGTTGCTTTAAATATTTGACATTTACTTTCATTTTGATATTTATTATCAAAATTCTTGAAAAAATAATTAAAATTCTTCAAACAATAGCTTCTCCTTCAAAATCTTCTTTATCGCAAAACTTAATGACATTATGTACAATATGCTTCGATTCACTACGGAGAGGTTTAATCCGAGAACTTGTACCTGATGTATGAACCATTGGTATAACTTTAGTATATCCCCACAGCTGAATTTAAGAATTTTTCTTTGGCGCCGTTTTGAAAGATAACGATGTCATTCTGGACTGTTTGCGATATAATATGGCAGCCTATGTGTTCTTTATTTTGGATTTATGATTTTATGTTTTATGATTTAGATTATGATTTTATCATTTAAGATTTAGCCATAATCGCCAACAAAAAATCGCCAAATATCGTTGTGGGGATATACTAAAGTTGTTTCGATTCAACACATAGCAAAAGAAACAGGAATAATAGAAAAATTTCCCCTCTCTCTTTCTTCTTTCTTTCTGTGTCTCCCAGCGAGTGAGTGGAATCGTCCTGGCACTTTGCCAACCAGGTATCAATCGTCCGCGGGCGGACAGTAAGCGTGTTTATTTTACCGTTAAATGATAAGAATTTTGAATTAATCGTTTTTATTTTCGTATGGCGTTATGACAATAGTTATAACAACGATCAAAGTAGAAATAATAATGCGATATTTTACACAAATGCAAGGGAATTTTAACATTAATCATTGCGTATTTTATCAGCGCGAAGAAAAGTGATAAGCGTCAGAAGTTAGTCTTCTTTCATCCAACTTTTCACCCGTCTATTGTAACCTCTACGGTGTTTTCGTGGAGAAAAAATCGGTGCTAAAGTCAGCTCAAAAATTGGTTGTTTCTAAAGTTGCTGGAGCTGATACGCCCTTTAGAGACTGACGTCTGCTCCACTACTCATTTTACCGAAGCTTCACAAACTCACCTGTACACTGGAAACCAACTTAACACAGACGAAAGGACATTTAGTTGGTGAATAAAATGGGGATTTTGACAAAAATCTGTAAAACTTTTTTTTTTTTTTTTTTTAAGTGCGTAGACTTATTAGACTGCCAAATCAGGATGCTTGAATTAACTCTTTTAAAAGGAGTGGAAATGAGTGCATTAGTCTTATGTGGTGTTATTGTTCTATGGCAGTGCTCGCTTCAGTCTCATTTTTAATATAACTAAAGCAATCATTATATTATTTAATAGAAGAAAAATAAGTTGAACATTTATGAAATATTTATATTTAAAAATATCTAATAATTAACAAACACATTAATTCCATTACCCCTATTCTACATATTGTGAACTTTTTTTTTAGAGATAGTGCAGTGAAAAACGAAAGAAATTGACCTAACTTAACATGACTCTTATCAACTAATACATATGTCGTACAGACATCTAAAAGAGGTTTTAAATGGCTAGCTAAAAAGAAAAAAAAAACTGTAGAGCTCTTTTTTGAAACACGCATTTCGGAGATGTAAAACTGACCTAAATAGTTATACCATCTACTATTTCCCCTGTACTAAACAACTAATGCAGACAAAGATACATCTAGACTGGGATTTATGTAGTAAAATTAAAGAAAATTGCCCTTACAGGGTACCAATACTCATTTTACTAAAACTACGCAAACTCATCTATACACTGGAATTCTATACGAAAGGACCATTTAATAAGTAAATAAAATGGCGAGTTTGCACAAAATCTGTTGAACTATTTTTTGAGAAAAGGAATGCTGATCCTTAAAATTGGGCTGCTAAATCAGGACGCTTGATAATTTTCCTGCAAGTAACAAGCAAATATATACAAAATGACGTATACATAGCAAATTTACCGTAGATATTTTTTAAAATGTGGGGGGGGGATGGGAGGGGAATTGTGTCTTTCTCCTTGATCCTCTCTGTTGCACATCAAATTGTGATAGCATGTCTTCAAACCAATCCTAGTATCCTGGGGCTAGGGGGGGGGATTTCCAAACAGTTACAAGTTGCCACGTGTATAGTTATAATGCGATATTAAACTCATTAAACCCATTCTTTTCCTTCTAAATCTTGTTTCTAATGAGGTAGTTGGGTCGTTAATCATGCATTTCGCCCAACAGCTAATTTAATAAGAAGAATAGAATAACTTTAAAAAAGTAAAATAATATTGGATAGCCTCAAATGCTTTCATTTTGGTCTTAAAGAAGCAGCTGTGTGCTTTAACCCTCACGGTACAAGACATTACTGGAGAAAATCGACTTTAGGGTACTGCTTGGCGCATTTTACAAAATTCTCCAACTCGACGCCTTTCCATATTGCCTAGTGAAATTGTAAAATTCCCAATAGAGTGAGTTTTTGGCAAGTAAAAAAAAAAAAAAGTAAGTATGTGCGTTAAGTGGGCTTAAAGTCGCACTATAGTTACATTGTGAGCAATTGGTGACAGTCTAAGATTTAACGCTAGGGGTGATCAAGAGATATGGCATCACAAATTTTTTCCACTGCCAAAGACATACAAAATCAAACCGCTGAAAAGCACATTATAATATTAAATCATAATTTTCGAAATACATGATATTAAAGAAAATTAAATAATAATAATAATAATAATAATAATAATAATAATAATAATTTTTAAAAAAGCACTCACAACACCAATTTCAAATTAAAACAATTTCTAAAAGTATGGAGTGATGTGAATTTTTAAAGCTAAACTATAGCTACGATTTGGCAACTGGCGAAGGTCTGGGATTCACCCTTAGTAGTGATCCATGCTAAAAAGTATAAAAATTTACAATACAACCATCAGTGTTTACATCTTATGAGTTTTGCTAGTAAACCTATCAGAGCATCACTGAATACCTAGTCTCTTTGAGCATGAATTGCAGAAGAACTTAAAAATCGACAACACAAAAATTAGTGCAGGTACAGTCGGTAACAAAAGTGTCCGAACACTAGCAAAAATTCCTATGTAAAAAAAGTGCACTTCATACGGTTTTGTTAAATAAATCCTTATCGAATCATGTCCTTATATTGACTAAGAACAGGATTCGACAAGGATTTATTTAACAAAACCGTATGAAGTGTACTTTTTTTTACATAGGAATTTTTGCTAGTGTTCGGACACTTTTGTTACCGACTGTATATATCAATGTTGTGCTGTCAGCAGATTTTCCTATTTCAGTAAGTCTTTTATGTGTTTCTTTAAAACAGTAAGTTGATGCCAATCAAACCTTGATGGTTTAATTACACATTTAAAAGTGCAATTGAAATACTCTTATAATACACCAGCTAAGAACCATTGTTTTAAACCGACTCTTTTAGAAGGAGCGGAAGTGTTTTTGTGCGAATTTGGCACACTATGACAGAGCTCGGCACTATTTTTGTTTTTTAATATAACTAAGTCTTATTTAACTGAAGAAAAATAAGTTGAACATTTATGAAATATGTATATTACTTTTCTGTGATAACCAATTAATACATAGTTATTTATCTCAGTTTAAAAGTTAGATTCCAACAAAAAGGACAACACTGAATGTCCGAGCATTAAACCTGTATGTCAAATAACAGCAAAATCTGAAATTTCCCTCCGTCCTCATACAGAAATAATAGTTTCCGAAACACTTTCTAAAAAACAATACTACGGACTGGTTGAATACCAAAATTCAAACAACAGCCTGAAAGAAATTCTAGTAGCTTCATGTCTTGTTGACTGTTAAAAGTGCATCACTCCTGTTATATTTAATTTTTCAGTCTGTATTATTATTTTATTGTTGCCTGCAATTTCTTTCTTGTAATGTAATTGAATAGTTTGTTAAGTTTTTATCTCCTTACCAAGGGTTGAACTGCCCGCGACGTGTAGTCCTTGGGAAGAGGCAGTAATAGGAATATGTATTTAGTAATCATTATTTTTCATGTAATTTTATATAAAAAAAAATCTTAGTCGGATTATAAAATGTTAATTTTCTGCATTACTAGCTAGTTTTGGCATTGAAATAGCTCATTGTCTTGTAAATCTGTGCAAAAGCATCACCAAGCGGACTCTGGCCTTGACAACGATTTTGGCGAATTTATTGCCCCTTGGTGACTTTTTTGGTGATTTTGGCGAGAAAATACTTATTTTTGATATGTCAATTGCCTAATTTCTAAATCGAATATTTTTCCAAATACGAGAACATTCTGTAAATATACGAGGCTATATAAAGGGGTTTTCATCCCGGCCGCTGAGTCAGTTTTAAGCCAAGTCATTGCAGTATAAAGATCTCTGCTTGACCGGGCCTCTGCTATTCATTACAACGAAACCTGAGCGTTATGCTTATTGTACACTTTATGCTTATTTCTTTGTTGACAGCTGTTATTTAAGCTATGTTTTCAAAGGAAACTTAAATTGATACTTGTTTGACATACCTAGAATGCTCTAAAACATTCTGTAAATAAACTTTTTCACCTGTGCTATACCTGTCATTCCTTCACGAACAATTCACAAACCCCGAGTACACAACAATACAAATATGCAATGTATATATACAGGTTTGTTATAATTAAAGTTTGCCTATTCAGAAAGCTCTATAGCCCGTTCTATGGCTCCAAACAAAACAAAATTTCACTAGTATGTAGTACGAGTGATGCGCTCTGCGTACATAGAAAAAAAAATTTAGTTGCAATTTTCGTTAATAGGTTGCGCTTCTTCAATATCTAAGGCAATTTTTATAGATTCAGTCTATCAATTTCGGTCAATCCAGATGAAACACATACAATTCCTTTTGTTTTTCACAAAAAAAATCTGTAAAAATCGTCTTAGATTTTTACGCAGCGCCACCTATTGACAGAAATTGTAACATATTTTTTTTTTCAATTTTCACAGATCACTGTGCCACCTAGATATTTTCTCAATCGGCGGTTCTGCGCTTGCAAAATCGAAAAACAACTGTTACCGATTTTGTCAATAGGGGGCGCTGCCCTAATATAGATAAATCTATACAGATACATCTCTACAGATAAATCTATCGAACTGGACGGTGGGTAGCCGATTAGGCGGGGATTTCGCCACTGTTTTAAGCGTTTGGTCAAATTCATTTCTCTTAAAATGAATATAATATGTCTTGTACTAGAAATTTATGAGAACATACATATGATGAGGAACTGATCAGAGTTCACCTATGCCAACTAGTTTTCTGTGTTCCACTCGAAGTTTTTTACTCAAGTTTACACATTGTATCTAAATGTTTATTTCATCTGATATAGTATGTAATTATTTTTGCGATTTTCTCCTACTAAATGAGGTTTGCAACACTATGTTTGACATGCCAACATTTAGTTCCGGAGCACTGTTAGTACCCGTCTTTTTCATCATACCATTTTATTTGTTGAGAAATTTTCTTCGATATCTAATGACGATTAAATATGAAGAGAAATAACCTTCAAGAAAAGCGGTGTGAAAGGAAAAGAGGGTAGTAACACTGCTCCAAAATAAATTAAAATGTTGGTATATCTGGTATGTTCTACAGTAACTTTACACCCTTATGATTCCTACTACTACCTTTTAAACTTGACGATCAAACACCTTGTATACGCTGCATTCAGAGTAAACAGCAATATATTTGCTGCCTTTTATTTGATAAAGTGTTTGGTATTTAAAAAAAATATTAGAAAAGTTTTTGATAAAACAGGATTTAACAATGTCATTTTTTTCTTTATATTCTATAACAAAAAAAGTTATGCACCAAGAAGGAATAATGCAAACTGGACACAAATTGACATACATACAGGTTTTGATGGAATCAAACACCAATTCATCATTATCGTTGATCCTACGTGCAACTGGTACTTCAGTGACTTCAAGTACTCTTAATAGGCGGCTCAGTAGGGTTGAGCTCAGTCTCCGGAACTCTCTTCCACTGAGGACGTTCAGAGCATCATAAAAAGGAGTCCTACAACCAGCTCGGGATTTTACAAATCTAAAGCAACAATTGGACAGAATTTGGCACAATACTTCACAGGAGCACATCTGCCAACTCTATCAATAATTACCAAGCCGAATAACTGCGTACATAAAGGCCAGAAGTGGACCAACGCGTTATTGACTTGTTTAATTTGTGAGTCCCTTTCTCTTGATTAAATCATTCAAATTTTCTGAAACTGTAATGAGTTGTTTTTCTCCACATGTACATCACATCTACCGAATTTTGTCCCATTCGGACCACCCATTCCACCCCATCTACCAAATTTTGTCCCCACTTCTTCTTGGTGCGTCTTTTTTGTTGTTGTTGTTGTTGCTTTTTTTTTTTTTTTTTTGTTATAGAGTGTATTTAGAAGATATGAAGTAAATAAAAGGACTTTATAAAAAAAAAAATATATTTTTTTTTTCTGTAAAAATACTAAGAATAAGAAAAAAAAATGTCTTGCTATGCAATAGGTATTTTTTCTTTTTACACATTTTATCTAAATTTCATTTTATCTGATATATTATATGCCAAACAAAATTGTCTTGTTAAATATCTGGAAAAAACAGGAAAAAAATATATCTTAGATCTTTCATTTTGTCGGTTTTTATATCGGCTTTGAAACATAAAAGTATTATAACCATTTTTCACTGTTTTTGCAAACCTATCGGGGTAATATATATACAGATATATTTCTTTCGAAAAAAATTTTATTCAACATTTTTTTTTCTTTTTTTTTTTTTTTTTTTTTGTGAGACACGTTAGAAACAACCAATAATCCTATTTTATAAAATTCCTTGAATGTCAAAATATTAGAAGATAAGAAAATTTAAAATGACAGGATAAAAAAGCAAGATGACACTATTTCTTTTTTTTTCTTTTTTTTTACTATTATTATTATTTATTTAACGTTTTGTTTTATTTACTTATTTATTTACTAGCAAATCCGCGTGAAATATTCGCACTTTTCTTATTTACCTTTAAAATTTGAAACTCATAAATGTTACACCAATTTCACCACCTAATTAAAATTTTAATTTACGAGAAGCAAAATTATTATTAAAACCAAATTAATATTGTACAATAGTGAAACCAAAATCATTCAAAGAAAGGTTTCCAAATAAAATTCATGGTTTACGACCCAATTTTTATACGGCTGTACAGTTTTAATATAGGACTCCCACGACTCCTTTTAAAATTTTGTCGTCATTTTGGCGATGACATTTTATTAATTTGATACTTTTTTTTTGTTGTTGTTGTTGTTGTTTGTTTTGTTTTTGTTTGTTTAAAAATAAATAAATAAAATAAAATAAGCTAATTCCTATTTTGATTCGATTTTTTATGATTGTGTTTTTTAGTCAATTTATGACACAAAAGTTTATATTCTGTATGTATCTTTAAAATATTGCTAGGTTTAAAATGACGCTTGCAAAGATTCTGAAGAAACAACTGTTAAAAATACATTTTTTCGAAAAATAATCTCATCAGACAAATGACCGCATTTTTTCTTATTAGTCCATTGAGCTATGTCCGCGTGCTTAAATATTGTCCATGTATAAATATTATTTTTTTATTCTCGCGTATCGTATCGTTTCGACAAAAAATAATTGAAACTAGTCCACGTTAGAGAAATATTATTTAAACTAGCAAATCCATGCGAAATTTTTGCAGTTTCTTTCTTTCTTTTTTTTTTCTTTAAATCTACCTTTGAAATTTGAAACTTGTAAATTTTGCACCAAATTCACCATCCAATTAAATTTTTAATTCGCCAGAAGCCAAATTATTATTAGTTTTGGGGGGATGATACGCTAATGATAGTTAAACCAAACCATTCAAAGAAATGTTTCAAAATAAAATTCATGTTTGACGACACAGTTTTCATATTTGCCCATGAAAGACAGCTTTACTAAAGGACCCCTATGACGACTTTTAATTTTTGTCGCCATGTTGGAGAGATCCCTTTTATTTATTATTTATTATTTATTATTTATTCATTTCGGCATATTTTTTTATTAAAAATACTTAGTACCAATTTTGATTATACTTTTATTATTGCGTTTTTCAGTCAATTATGAAAAAGTTCATATTTTGTTAATATCTTTAAAGTATTGCTGGGTTTATATTGGCGCTTGCAAGAATTGTAAAGATGCAACTTTTAAAAATAAAATTTTCTATAAAATGATCTAATCAGGCAAATGTCATCATTTTTTTATTATTATTATATTACTGAACTGAGTCCGCGTGCTTAAATATTACTTGTATATTATTTTTATCGTCGCGTATTTTATTGCCACTGTCGTATCGTTTCTACAAAATATAATTGTAAATCACTGAATTGAGACCGCGTGCTTAAATATTACTTGTATATTATTCTTTATTCTCACGTATTTTATTGTGACTATTGTATCGTTTCTACAAAATATAATCGTAATTGGTCCATTTTAGAGAAATATTATATAGATTGTAAATTTACCAGTTAAATGTGAGAATACAGAACTAAAGAAAAAAAATGTGTATGTAAACAAAAATAAAACGTAAGGATCGTAAAAATAATATAAAAAATATCTTTGTGCATTTTTCTTTTCTTTCCTTTTACTTCTCTTTTTCAAACTTTTCTTTCATTTCCATGCCTAAAGAAAAAGGCATGGTTACAAAAGAGCACCTCTTCAAATTATGCTACCAAATATAAAATAATAAATTTCATTATGATATTCTTATAATCTTAACAATTTCCAAAACAATTTGAAAAGTAGGGGTTCAATTTTTTGTAGACTGTTAGTTCTTTAACAGTTGCATAAAAACAAGTAGGTATTTTGCAGTTTCCGGACTATCTTCCTTTAATTTCCATTCATTATATTCTCTGACTAAAGAAACCAAAGTTTGCATGCGTTATAGTTTACTGCAAACTATTTATGGGGTTCTAAACCGCATTCAAGCGATTTTTAGTTAAAAAAAATTATGAATGTCTTATTCGACGAGGTTATATTGTTTCGAACTCGGAACCTCCCGTCTGCTAGTATTTAGAGCAGAACACTCGACCGCTTGTGGGGCCCGTACTTTTATAGGATTTCCTTCGCAAAAGCCTAGCATACATCTCAATATGCCTTAGTAAAACATAATACATCAGTTTGTTTCAGTTATGCTATTCCATCGACCATTATAGAGTTTAACGAAGTAAATTTTCATTTGTTCACGTAGTTATTTTTTTTTTTTAAGTATATTATAAAAGTAAGTTATGGAATTACAGTTGGTAACAGAAGTGTCCGAACACTAGCAAAAATTTCTATGTAAAAAAAGTACATTCCATACGGTTTTGTTAAATAAATCCTTGTTGAATCCTGTTCTTAGTCAGTGTAAGAACATGATTCGATAAGGATTTATTTAACAAAACCGTATGAAGTGTACTTTTTTTACGTAGGAATTTTCGCTAGTGTTCGGACACTTTTGTTACCGACTGTACATTAAAAACCTTGCACATTTTTAAAGGATAAAAAACCTTTGTTTCGGCCTAATAATAAATGAAACATCTGCTTGAATAGAGTTATAAATTTTCAGCACTTTGAAAACTTTGGAATTTTACGATTTACTTTTCGTAGACCTTCATAATATTTAACTGTAAAATTGAATATAGTTCAAATTCAGTTGCCTGAAATTAGCGAAAAAATATTTTGTGTTCAAATAGAGAATTTTATACATGTTTAAGTATTTTATTTTTCTAATAATACCTATAATGAATTCACGTTTCGAAACAATTAGAGAATATTATTCAGTTGGGTTGAGTTCAGTATGAAACAACTTATTTTTACCCAAAATAAAATTTAAAAGGTTAAAAAGAAAATTATATAACGTTGACAAATTTGGAAATATGCAATGTTTTTTCAGTGACGTTTTAAATAAGAGCTGAAAAACGACCTGTAGCATTTCTAATACAAGATATGATAAAACTAGTATGTTGTGGCCACCACTAGACTTTTTTTTCTTTATCTTCCTGTACAAATTCACTAAGTGCGAATAATTTATTAAAACTATTATTTACAGGATTTAACATAAATCCTACACTAAATATCCAAAGAAAGACAGTTTTATCATTGATAAATAACATCTTAAGAAATGAGTTTTTATAATAGTTATCTCACATATCAAGTTTCGTACAGTTATATGCCATAGACGTTGAGATATAACCATCCTATTATTGATGAAATTTGCAGTATAGCAGCGCCACCTATTGGCTTATAAGCATCCAAACTTAGTCAGCATAATGTCTCATAATAGCCTTCTCACATATCAAGTCTTCTTTGATGAAACGCAATAAAACCTGAGATATAGCCTTCCTTTAAATTGTGGAAATCGCTGTGTAGCAGCGCCACCTGTTGAGCAGTTTGCACCAAAAGTTAACAGGCACTAATTTATGTTAAGATGCACCTACATGCAAATTTATATGCAATTTTATGCAGTATTTCCTGAGATATAGCCATTTCTTAAACTGCGAAAATCGCTGTATAGCAGTGCCACCTGTTGGCTGATAGGCATTCAAATTGAATCAGCGTAATATATCATAATGGTCTTCTCACGTATCAAGTTTTGTTTGATTATACGCAATAGATATAGCCTCTCCTGAAATTGCAAAAATCACTGTATGTCACTGCCACCTGTTGGGAGGTTGACATCAAAAGTTCATAGACACTAATTTAGGTCAAGGGGCATCTACATATAAATTTATTTGTAGTTCTGAACAGTAGTTATGGAGATACAGATGCCACAAAATTTTTGTCACACACACACAGACGGACAGACATTTTCTAAAAATGGTTAAATCGTGTTCTATATCTCTCAAAACGTGTAAATCCGTCGAAAACCGGAAGTCGAAATTTTTTCCGAATCCAGTACTGTCTTCTATTGGAGATAGAAGAAAGTAAAAAAATTGGCATGCGTTGAATATTTTGTAACAGTGAATACAATGTCAATCGCATTACTTAGCTGAATAAATAATGTAAAGAGCCATTGGTCGCGTTTGGGACATACTAAGGAGAAATATTGCTGGCCGCTTATCACTCTCATAAAGAATTTAGTGGTTGAAACACTCTCTTCTGCAAGGGTGGAAGAGTAGAAAAGAGTCCCAATCCTGTATGGTAAGCCCATTGATTCCATGCTTTGTAGGTGTCTTTTTTTTTTTTTTTTTTTTCATATTTCATTTCTTATATCAGTCCAAAAAAATCTCACGTGGTATCAATGTGGGATCGCAGCGTTTCCATTAGCTGCTCCTCGTCTCGCGAGGAGAAATTCTCCTAATTACACATAGCTTTTTTGTTCGCCCTTTTTTACGATTGGTAGCTTTCAATTTATTATAAATGCTGCTTTTGATTTAATATAAAAAAAATAAATATTTTAAAATGTTGTAATTTTGTTTTCTTAAATTCTTTAAGTTTTTCTTCATGCATGAAAACTGAGTTTTAAAAAATTCTATATTAGAATCAAAAAATTTTCAGCTCTTCAGTTAAAAAATAATTAAAACTTTTTCGTTTAATGAAATTTTATTTGAAAACGTGAAAGAAATAACGATTAAATTTTAATGAATAATAGATAACTAATATTTCTAGTGTTCTTAGTCATGGTTAAAAACAAAACTGAAAGTATTATTTTGTGAAATAGAATTGATAAGCAAAAACAGATAGATTTTTCTATTAATGAAAATGTCTATCGATGAAATGCTAGGAATAAGATCCTGGAGCAGTCAATTGGCCTTATTCCCAAACACCAAACGCCGATCAAATGCTTTTAATTTAATCAAAATTATTCACAACAAAGATGTCACTCATATCGTTTTGAACATGGTTAAGTTCTGGTAAAATATCGATAAATTATTTTTAAAAAATCAATAAAATCAATTCTAATTTTTCAAACAATTATGTTTGATTTCATGCCTACAGTATCTAATTTTAAATAATATGGAAAAAAGTTTCAATTTCGTTTTTGAAACACTTAAACGACAGCATATTTTTCACTATTTTTAGAGTAAAATGTGGGCGTTATTGTTTCAAATTACATTGTTATAGAACAAGTTTTTTTGTATTCATATTTATATTCAAAATGGGTATACATTATAATAACACACTTTCTAATCAAAGTATTTGTATTCGTGTACCGTTTATTGATAACATGTACATCAGATTTGTATACTTGGCTTGAAGTCCGCTTGTAACTCTTCGTCAAATAAAGACAGATAACACATGACAGAAATACAATACGAAGAATCGGAAAAACACCCAGGGCCAGCGCGGGAATCGAACCCACTCTCCTACGCTCGAAGACGGCTAGCAGTGTGGTCACATCACAGATTACTATACAGATAGGACAGTGAAACTAAAACGCGAACCGGAAATATAGCGGCACCACTAGTGTCAACAGAGGGAAACTGCATGTGTGAAGTCTACATGATTAACATCTTTGATCGAACATTGTTTTTCTCTTTCGCGATTAGTTAGTAGCAGGTTAGTATGTGAAGTTTTCTTTTCCTTCATTTTTTTTATTATTTTTTAATTCACAAAATCATAATAAAAACATTCACAGCTATTCTTCTAAGAAATAAAATTAATTTTTATTATGTTTTAAAATATATTTTGCCAAACATATTCTTATTCAAGTACAGATTAAAATAACAAACAGTAACTCTGAAATTGCAGTGTGAAATCCTAAATATTTAACATTGCTTGGTTTAAATAATACAAAATGCTTTAAAATGAAAATATATTATAGATTTATGTATATTTTCAAAATTCATTTGCTTAATATTTAGTACTTGCTTCTTAAAATAAATTACTTTCGACAATCAGGTTCGTAAACAATAACAAAGTTGTCAAACGTAAACATCAATACAATGGTTAGTTGGTTGGATGTTGGGTTTAACGTTGCATTAATATTACGATATTAACATAGATACATTAAAAATAAGACGAGTGATTGGGTAATCTGGAGAGCTCGAGAAACTTACAGCCGTTGACAATAGGGTCACTGCAGTCAAATTTTGGTTACCGAAGAATTTACGGTAGTGTCCTATTTGTATAATAATCTGTGGGTCACATAACCACTCAGCCACAGAGGGTCCTATTTGTATTCGTAAAACACTGATTGTACAAATATAAATATTGGTCGGTTAGTTGGTTGGGTTTAACGTTAGGTGACAGTCTAGGACCTACCTCTATGGATCGTCCGAAGACATTTCATCACAATTTTGATCCTGAACGGAAGGGATGTATTCTTAAAGCATGAAACATCATGCAAATGTCAAAAAAAAAGAATAAAAAAAGAAAAAGCCCATTGTTGGAACTACAGATTTCCAAATAACGAGAAATCATATCTGTGATTGCGTACGTGCTGATAATTCTTAATGAATTAATCGAAACAAAAAATTGCGACAAACTTTTCTCTATATCATTCTATATAACAGTGCCGCTTACTGGTTAAAATGCCTAAAAATTGATTCATAGTTTTTCATAATAAAGATTTCACAAATGCGCTTTGGTGCAGTTATAACCAATACATATTTTGAGATGCAGTCAGAAGTTAGAGAAAGTGAATTATACGCTCGAATAAAGTTAGCATTCTATTTTATAAGAGCTATCTCACATATTGTGTTTGGTGCATGTATATGCAATAGAAGCTAAGAAGCTAAGATGATTCTTTCCCACGATTGTATTTTAATAATATTAACCACATGGTTATCACAATATCATATTCAGATTTTTTTTTTTTTTTTTTTTTTTTTTTTTTATTAAGGCAATACTGTTTTTGCGCAGCACATGTTCGGGAAGTAAAAATATTAAATATTCAAAAGTTTTTGTCAAAGAGATAAATTTTCCCGTTAGAATTATCCACAACACTTTTACTGAGAAAAAATGTATAATTTTTATTTGTTTCTAATTTTAAAACGTCTCCGTTTTATAATGAGGTTAATGATCGATCTGGGGAAATTTGGTTGCGTTTCGTAGAATATCGCCTTCAATGGAGCAGTTATATTACTCAAGCAAGCATTCCTACTACTCGAATTTTATAATATTAATTAAAATAATTCACTCTTTAATAGTCTTTGAATTTGTAAAAAGTTTTTTTTTTTTTTTTTTTTTTTTTTTTTTTTAATGAGAAAAGTTATAATGTAATAGACTTTTCTCAGATGAAAAATTACGTTTACAACAATAATATTTATATGAATAATGATACCATTAATGGTAAATTATGACGTATGCGCATTAAAAAAATCATATCTTTATAACTCTTCGTCTTTTTTTTAATACATACACTGATGGACAATTGCTAAGGACGGATGACAATAGCTTAGTTATTGCCATCCGTCCTTAGCAATTGTCCACCAGTGTGTATATATTGCTACCCAAAAATAATAAATATTTTTCTTAATGCGCAGTAGAATATTTTAGAAAATAGTTTCACATAAAATTATTAAAATTAAATTATTTACTACTTAAGAGATTGAAAACTTTGATTAAACAATTATAAAATTTCATAAATATTATATGTTACATAAACATAATTTTATTTATTTAACCATATTGGGTATATAGTAAACATACTTCTGAATGGCATTATATTTATAGCAAAACTCGCTAACGTATTTTAACTTTTTTTCCTATGATTTTGCATAAGCCATACTCGTGAAACAGCTGATTTTTAATGCTCCTAAAAAAGGAAGTATGAATCAGGCAAAGTTCTATCGAAACCAAACCAAATTTAAGTTAAAGAGCATGGTCGAAAGCATAGGGTAGAGTGCAAGTTTGTTGCAACAACCCTCCATGGAGCGAAATATGACCCTAGAAGTTTTAGTTGTTCCTGTGAAAACCAACGAAACAGATCCAGATAGGAAGACAGCGTGGTGTAGTGGTAGCGTGTTCCTTTTGAGTGAGAAAAGTCGTAAGATCGAACCCGGATGAGTTTGTGTGTGTGTGTGTGTAAATGAAGTAAAACTAAATATTAAAATAACTGAACGACTTAAGAGGGAATAATTATTAAATTTAGTTAAGAAATTAAAAATAAATAAATATACTCTATATAAAGATACTTTTAAGAAATATATAGAGCAAAATTATCTCTTTATAAAGAAAAAAAAAATCCCGTTTTAATTTACGAATTTATTTTCAAGTTAATAATGACTGTGATTAAAAGTAAGAAAATGATCAAAGCATAAGCATTTTTTACATTGAGTACAACGTATAAAATAAAATCTTACACAAATAATTTTATTACAATCTTGTTCAACGTTTTTCTTCGAGATAACCAGAATTGTAAAATGCATATATAACTAGATTTTTAAATTTTGGATATATACACTCATGCAAGGACCAACAAAACAATAACAATGAGCAAAAGTTCTTTCCTTTTGAGTATGAACAATAGCATATTTAAAAGAAGATGATCAATGTTTGAGTGACGTTGACATAAAATGTGAATTAAAAATTTATATAAAGCATTAAGGGGGAAAAAATGCATTATAAATATTATATTCCTTTGCATTATACATTTATTTAATTTATAAAGAAAAAAAACATTTTTTTTTTTTTTTTCATTTGAAGTTTTTTTTTTTTTTTTTTTTAACAGAATTTTTATTTTTATGTATAAAAAATAACAAAATTAAAAGAAAACGATCAGCTTTTGCTACAAGCGATTTTGGCATAAAATATTAATAAAAAAATATTAAATTAAACTTTAGGAAAAAGAAAAATGGGCAATAAAGAAAAATATTTTGCCTTAAATTATTCATTTATTTAAATTAAAAAGAAATATTAAAAAAAAAATTTAGATGAAATAAAATATTTTAATAATTAAAAATGCATCAACATCTTTTAATTAATTTTTATACGTATCCTTGAAAATTATTTATTTTAATATTTTGTTTTATTTCATTTATAATTCTAAACAAAATGGAAATGTGAGCGCTCAACTTATCGGGGTTCAATTTCACGACCTTCTCCTCCTGAATTGAATACGCTACCTCTGCGATCCCCTTGATAACTGCATCTGTTTTGTTGGTTTTGATATAAACAGCTAAAACCTCTAGGGTCGTATCTCGTCCAATGTGGGTGGGGGGTGGGGGTTGTGGCCGCAAATTTACTCTCTACTCCATATTTTCGACCACGTTCTTTGATTTAAGCTTGGTTTGGTTTCGATAGGAATTTCAATTATTCATACTTCACTTCTAATACTAACATGCCTGCCAACATACTAATTAATATTCCGTAGGATTGTTAGTCCCACTTTTTTTACACTTCAATATTTTTGGAGAGTATTTTTCTTCTTAATTAATCATAATGGCTTTTTAAGACTATTTCTGTACAAATAAATTATTGGTGAGAAAGAAAAGGGAAGGACTAACAATATTATGGAATATCAATTAGTATGATGGCAAGAATACATTAGAGTTTCCCTTAAATGCGGGGAAAATTTTGTTTTTGTTTCTGTTTTTTCTTTTTTTTAATTCCATATGTATACCCTCTGTTTTTTTGTTTTTTTTTTTGTTTTTTTTTCTATTTGATCCGCAAAATATCAGCTCTCTGGGATAATGTTAACATGTGCCGAATTGACAGGAAAATCCTACTATAGATATTAAGATATTGTTAGTAGAGCATAAAATCGACTTTCTTCGGGCATTTACTATTATACTTCTCGCCTGCTTTCATCTTGGACAGCAATTTCAATAAATGATAATTTTAATAAATCATTTGTACTCAAGGAATTTGTATAGGCAAAAAAAGAAGAAAGTTTTGTGATAGACCAAACATACTAAATTTAGATATGCAACTTAATATAAAAAATTCCAATTTTTACTTTTCGAACACAATAGTGGGGAAAATATTGTAATCATGTCAAAAATTCGAATTTGAAATTTTGATGTTTCTATACGTTTCGAGGTCCCCTGAGTCCGTTTTCACTATTTTTTCGATGCTGTATGTATGTGTGTGTATATGTATGCGTGTATGTATGTGTGTGAACACGCTAGCGTCTAAACGCTTTGTTCGAATACGCTGAAAGTTGGTACGCATATTGTAAGTCACCATACTACGAACCCTATTGATTTTGGTGAATCTAGCACTTATCGTTTTTTTACAGGGATACAAAGAAAAATTCTTTATCATTATGGCCAATGGGACAAATATCTTAAAAGTTCGATAGCATCTAAACACCTTATTCAATTGCGCAAAGCATTTATACACATATTATAGGTCACAGATACTCAATCTGTATAGATTTTGGAGAATCTAGCCCATATAGTTTTTTTTCAGGGGCACAAAGAAAGATTCTTTATCATTATGGCCTATGGGGCCAAATTTTTAAAAGTGTGATAGCGTCTAAACGCCTTAGTAATCTGAGCAAAAAATTTGTACACATGTTATAGGTCACAGTTGCACTAGCTGTATAGATTTTGGTGAATCTAGCACTTACAGTTTTTTTACAGGGACACAAATAAAAATTCTTTATCATTAGGGCCTATGGGGCCAAATTTTTAAAAGTGTGATAGCGTTTAAACGCCTTATTCAATTGAGCTGAAAATTTATATGAATATTATAAATCACTGTTGCACTAACTATGAGCATTTTGGTGAATGGGTTTTTACAGGGACACAACCAAAAATTTATTTATCATTATGATCTATGGGCTCAAATTTCAGTAGCGTTAAATAAAGCATCGTATAATATATGGAGAAAAATACTCAAACACTCGATTATGGTTTTCTCACATTTGTTTGTTTAACAACTCCTCTTTCTTTACTTTATCTACAAAACTGTTAATTTCTCAATGTTCGGAAAGTCGAGTGGAGTCACTCCAGATTTTTTCACTATTCTCTCAATTACTTCTTTGTAGATTCAAAGTAAACATCACGAACTTTTGAAAAACATTTAATAATTTATGCATAAAGTAATGTTTTTCTTTCAATTCTCTTTAAGTTATAAAAATTTTTCGCGTGGTATTACGTAAAATGGATTCTTTACCAATTTCAAAGTTTACATATCTGTTAACTTTTTTATGGTATATTTACAAACGAAGACGGAATGTGAAGTAATTATGGACCAAAATGAAACTCCAGATTAAATTTCGGAAATGCATTCTTTCGAATATAATTAAGATGATGTCTGCTGTTTGAGTTCACGCGTAAACATCAAAAATGAATAAGGAATGTTTCCAATTTTAGTTGGAATCTGTAACTTTAATTAATTACGCATGCAAACGATAATTAGAAATCTTCTAGAGTCAGTAATTCCTATCTCTGTGTGATGAACAAACTCATTTAATTATCTTAGGAATGCCGATTTAGTTATAATTATTCTTAACAAATCACATGGTGCAAAAATACAGTTTGAAATTAGTTTTATGATAAACAATGGACGTACTGCTAATAAGTATGTGATAACTTTAGTAATTAAAACTAATATACTTATTGTTCTGTTCAAACTTCAACACACAATCATGTCAGAAAAATATTTTGCTTATTTAGGAGATTCTTCTTTTTTGATAACATTCCCAGTTATTCTGTAATATTTAATGATTTAAATCTTCTATCACAAACAAAAAATTTCTTATTTATTTATTTATTCATTGCTTCATTGATTATTTTTTAAAATCTATTGAATAAACGAATCAAATCCTTTGATCAAAAAAGAATGGAGTTGTAAGTTCGAAGCTTTTATCAAGTGGTACTATAACTGCCAAATAAATGGAGCGATTGCATTGTGGCATTTTATTATTAATAATAATATTATTATTATCAGAACGCTGATTTTATCGGGGTGTTTTTTAGCTTTCTTGAAGGTAATATTTTTAAATAAATAATTTTAATTAAATATTTTTTTTCGGGTACTTTGAATTAATGTTTAAAATTTGCGAGCTGCCAATCTCCCAGTTTTAAACATATATTAGATAAGAAATGACGTGGTTTATGGGTTGAAGAACAAAAAAGTTTCAAGAAGAAAAATCACTATTTTTCAATTCATTTTTACAAAAATTAAAATTCAGATATAATTACATACTATGCGATTACAGTCCAAAGATCTCTTTAATTCGGTCAAACATTAGAGATTTTATTGAGATTTGTTTAATTAATTAAATCTTGATTTCTTTTTCAGGTCACTTTGCATTATTATCTTAAAATCTGCAACTCATGTTAGATGAAGAGTCTTGTTTTTTTTTTTTTTTTTTTTTTTTTTTTTTTTTATTATTATTATTAAAGTATAAAAGCAGCAGCATGTGGCCTGGCGTTATCATGATGAAGGATAATACCGCAACAATTGATGAGACTTGACCGATTTGCTATCAAATTTGAATGTAGCCTGTCTAACTGTATACAGTAGATGGCAGCATTGATGGTTTAGTTGAGGGGCAGAACATCCCAGTGAATTATTCCCTGCACATCCCACCACACACTCAACACCGCCTTCTTGGGATGAAGTTCGGGTTTCGAAGTCAATGCAGGTGGATGAGAAGAGCGACACACAGTCCTACGACTCTCTACGTTACAGTACATAAGACACTTCTCATCTCCTGTCACAACTCGTGTCAAAAATGGGTCATTTTTGTACCGGGAAAGCAAGGAAACACAGATGGCGATTCGGTCATCCCGTTAATTAGCTGTCAGGTTATGTGGAACCCAATGATCCAACTTTCTCGTAAAACTCAATTTAACCAGCCGTCTCTCGACCATTGTCTGGTTCACGTTGAAGGTCTCCACTAATTCTTGCATGGTTGGGTTCGGTATGTTCCTTATGGCTTGGAGTTACATACAAATGGAACACTTGCAATTTCGATGACGTAAATTTTGCAAGTTTTCTGCAAATACAGTCGGCAGCAAAAGTATCAGAGCACTAGCAAAAATTTCTATGTAAAAAAGGTACACTTAATGAAGTTTTGTTAAATAAATCCTTGTCGAATCCTGTTTTTAGTCAGTCTAAGAAAATTATTCGACAAGGATTTATTTAACAAAACAGTGTTAAGTGTGCTTTCTTTAGATAGGAATTTTTACTAGTACTCCGATACTTTTGCTACCGACTGTAGACATACATTTGGAACGCATGCAAACGGCTTTGCAACCAGAAGTGTTTCATTTGTATGTACCCCTTAGTCAATACCGTCGTCTTCAACGTGTGATGGTCCTAGCCTGAATTTGGCAGCTTCTGTCTCCTTCCCTAAATTTACGAAGCCATCGACGACATGTGCTTTCGTCTATTGCATCTTCCCCATAAACTTGACAAACATTGCGACATGCTGCGGCTGCCGTACTCTTTTTATCGAACTCATATAACAAACAATGTCTTATATGCTCCTTCTCGCTTTCCTTTAGAGATGCGGATTAGAGCTCTAATTAGAGCATCCGCGCGTTAAGCAAAAGGCCCGGGGATCGATTCCCTGCTCTGGTATTTTTCACATAGTTTGTAAAAAATCAGCCTTCTACTCCATCTATAAGAAATTAATTTCCAGGTTGATGAATTAAATTTCTGAATTGAAATTTCGTGGCCGTTTGGAGTTATGTCATGTTCAAATTTGTCACTTGATATAGCTGCTTTAATGCAGACTCGGTGACCTTGCCAACCTAAATTATGTGAGAAGTGCCGAGCTGGTTATCAGCCAGGGTAGCTCAGTGGTTAGAGCATCCGCGCGTTAAGCGGAAGGCCCGGGGTTCGATTCCCGGCTTTGGTATTTTTCACATAGTTGGTAAAAATCAGCCTGCTACTCCATCTATAAGAAATTATCTGCTAAGTATTCTCATAAAGAGAGTACGAGAAGAGGTACTTCGCTTCGGGTTTTTAAAGCTCCACATTATTAACATTATACTAATACAGCGTATTATTTTATTTAACAGCGTACTACAAATTTTCTTTATGTGTAGGATTTCATATTTCATCATTAAAAATTATTAAGTTATGTTTTGATTAATGGATATTTTTTTGTGTACAGTCGGTAATAAAAGTGTCCGAACACTAGCAAAAATTCCTATGTAAAAAAAGTACACTTCCTAAAGTTTTGTTAAATAAATCCTTGTCGAATCATGTTCTTAGTCAGTGTAAGAACAGGATTCGACAAGGATTTATTTAACAAAACCGTATGAAGTGTACTTTTTTTACATAGGAATTTTTGCTAGTGTTCGGACACTTTTATTACCGACTGTATGTGTGTGCAATGATTAGGCTCATTATAATAAAAAATATATTGAACGAAATATCACTGAGTTTAAAATGTGTATATTAGATTTTAAGTTAATTGTAGCTAAACTAAGTATATTATTCATTAGCCGAATTAATTTTTACGAGAACAAAATTGAGTCAGCCATAATTTGAACCTGGAACCTTTAGGCTAACATTTCAACATGATCTCTTTTACTCGATATTTTTTTCACGCAATTCACTTATGTGAAAAATGCAATTTTTATCATTATTTCATAACTTCTGCGAATATAAATCCAGCCCTGTGGATGGAATTTTATTTATTTAGCTCAACAGTTGCTCAGGATTGAAAGAATTAATAAGGCAATAATTTCAGCCATAAATAAAAAAAAAAGAAAGAAAAAGAAATCCTCTCTATAACTGCGTTTACGTTTCCAAAACAGATGTAGTGTATCGTCGATTTGCAAATTCGGCCATCTCCAAAAATTGAAAATTTGGGGAAAAGTTTATTTTTTACCACACCAAGCCAAAATTAAATTTGAACCAAAACTCTTTTTTTTTTTTTTTTTTTTTTTTTTTTTTTTACAGTTATTAGAAAAGTAGGTTTGAAAACTCGAAATAAGAGAGCAGGGGTACATGAAGGGAGATGGTTATTTAAGTTTCTATTTTAGATTTAACTCCCTTTGAAATTTACTTTGGAGTTGACCGATTTTGCAACAAACCAGAACTTAATTTTCACTAAATTTAATGTGGATATTGGATCTTTAGGGTTTCAAATATAGAAAATGTTTTGCCCAATTAAATTTTATTTAAAAATAACTGATTTCTGTTATCTGATTAAAAAAAAAATAATAATAATAATAATAATAACTAATAAAAATTAAAAAATCTGATAAAAAATAACTGATATCCACAACAAAAAATAACTCTAGAAAATTATGGAAATGTATCACAAGTGGTCCCAAATTCATTAATCACGAGCTATTTTTTAATAGAACGCGAAACCATTCGAGTTGTAAACAAACTTACATAAACAGGTCGCTGTAACCTGCTGAATCATCATAGGTATGTTATTAAATTAATAACATATGATTAATAAATCATAATACGCTAAGTGCAGTGCTATTATGTTATCAATGAAACCATGGAAGCCTCTGCGCAAGTGCTAACTCAACGAGTCCACTGTTAAAATAGGGGTGACAGTCATCCGGCTCAGAGAAAATGAACTATAACAGAGCGCGAATTATTGGACGTTTTCCAAATCAGAACCTGCTGGTCAAGCTGGCACTCCTCCAACATTTTGGACGCGTCGTCGCTGGTAGTTTTAGAAACGTGGCTGCACTGTATAATCATCTATGCATAATAAATAAATTGCAAATGTACACCATTTTCTATCGCCCATTTTAAAAAAATTAATTTATGAAACGATAATTTTCTAGATATTATTTATTTTAGAATCATCAAAACGCACTTTTAGATATATTTCCCGTATTGATGAACCACGTTTTCTTACTCTCTTCTATATTAAATAGAAGAAAGCATTGGATTCGTAAAAATTTTCGACCTCAGGTTTTTAATGGATTTACACGTTTTGAGATCTGCAGAACACGATTTGAACATTTTTAGAAACTGTTTGTCTGTCTGTCTGTTTGCCTGTGTGTGTGTGAGATAATTTTTTGTGTCAACTGTATCTCAGCTACTACTGTACAGAGTTTCATACAAATTGGTATGTAGTTACACATAGACATAAATTAGTGCCTATTAACTTTTGGTAAAAAGTGTTCAACAGCTTGCGTTGCCATCCCGCTTTTTGTAAATTTTTAACATGGTGGTGTAGGACAAATTTTTGTATAAATGTGCATAAAGAGAATTATTTTTTAATAATCATTATGAAATTTAAAAGAATTATTTGTAATAGAGATAGTCAACTAGTAAAAAAAGTTTGTGTATGTAGGAGCCTAGCCTCCCAGCCACCCCACCCCCCTTGAGGGGAATAAATTTTCATGTTGTAGGTTGTAGGATTTAAGGCCGATTGACTCCTGATGTGTCCTAGGCCTAGAGGGGGAATGCCCTCCGTGGGGGTCTTTCTAAGGGGTCCTAGCCCGTATTTACGCGAGTTTCGGAGGAAACCACGGAAAACTCCGAACGGCTAGGTCGATGAGCGCGACCTGGGATCGAACCCGGCACCTCCCATCTACCAGCTTTGAGCGCAGAACCGCTCGGCCGCTGGTGGGCCGTAAATTTTCATGATGGGTATCTTTCAAAAAGAGCTAGCCAATACTTTTAAAACGAATGGTTGAACCACCGATGGGCATTAATTTAAAATAAAGTTATCGATTTCTTTCCTTTTTAACAAAAAAAAATTAATGTAATACTGAGAATAAAATTGACTTTTTTTTTTTTGGATATTTAGTATTATACTACTTCTTCTATTACTACTTTAGTATTATACTAATATGGAAATCATCTGCATTATGATGAAAGATAATTTTTTTAAATAATAATTTTAATAATTTCTTTTTACTGGGTGAATTTGTATAGGAAAATATAGAAGAGAGTCATGTGGGGGCCACAACATACTAGTTTTCTTTTTGCATCACCATAAAACGTGTATTAACGTTATGCCCAAATTATTCTACAATAATTCGCATTTTATGAAACGTTATACAATGCATTTTATTAATATCACACAATCGGCAGATTGGGAAGAAAATGATATATATTGAAAATTTATTTTTCCAACTGAGTGAAAATAATGCCCGGACCGGAAGTCGAACCTCGGATCTTTGACTTACAAGGTCAACGCTCTACCAATTGAGCTATCCAGACCGGCAACCGGTGGGCATTGATAAAACGTATTTCTTCCTCCCATTGTTTAATTGTGTTTTCTATTACCTGCGGCTTATTCTGTCGAACTATCTATATGATAGACCAGTTGTTCTGCCTATAGGTTGTCTGAGTAAGTAATGCCCACCGGTTGTCGGCCTGGATAGCTCAATTGGTAGAGCGTTGACCTTGTAAGTCAAAGATCTGGGGTTCGACTCCCGGTGCGGGCATTATTTTCACTCATTTAGAAAAATAAATTTTCGTTATGCAATGCATTGAATTTTCTCTATTTAACTTAATTTAGCTAAATTAAACTATATTATACCGAATCTTTGTATGAAAATTTTGAAACATCTATGATTGTTACATAATACATTTCCAGTATGTATATATATATATATATATATATATATATATATATGTGTGTGTGTGTGTGTGTGTGTGTGTGTGTGTGCAAATTAACCCCTATTGATTTTTTTTTCTCAATTTCATCAATAAAATTATATCATTTTACTATATAGTTGAATTTGCAGCTCTCAACTTTGACATAAGCTGCACAATTAATAGTCAATATTTTGTTAACCGTTTTGTTAACAGGCAAACGTCAAAATTAAATTAAAACTTGAGGAAACGTTTTGCACCGGAATTTATGGTTTAAAAAATTTTATGTTCAACATACTGAACAACAGTTTTCTCGTTATGAAATTTTATACAATTACTATAATACAATACTAATTACACAATTATTACACAATAATAATTACTTGTTTGAATTGAAAAAAAGGAACATAATTTTTACATAATACATTTTTTATACGTACGATGTATATGCATGCTAAAATTCCATTGTCTTGTCTTTCAACAATTTCATAAATAAAATATCGTTTTAATAAAATTTTAAATTTGCAGCTTCCAACTATAAATATGCTGTAAAATTAACGGACGACATTTTATTAATCGTTTGTCAACAGGCAAATGGAAATGCTTGATTGATAATATTAAAAATGTTTCACACAAAGATTTTTTAAAAATGTGTGTAATTTTAAGTATATCAATTATACACATTTCTGTTGAAAAAAGACCCATAATCATCATACAAATATTTATATGTCTTATATACAAATAAATACAAGTGCGTAAATTAAACTTTTAGAACTGGTTATTACATTTAGTATCAACAAAACTGCATTAACTAATGTATATTTTAGGATTAATAATTCAATTATAATTCACATCCTTCTATATCTATACTGTTTTTTAAGAAGCTATTTTTTATCACTTCATTCCTCCTGGTGAAGTTATTGTCTGTAATATTAATCATATACAGTCAGCAGCAAAAGTATCCGAGCACTAGTGAAAATTCCTATGTAAAAAAAGTACACTTAATACTGTTTTATTAAATAAATCCTTATCCAATCTTGTTCTTAGACTGACTAAGACAAGGATTCGACAAGGATTTATTTAACAAAACTGTATTAAGTGTACTTTTTTTACATAGGAATTTTTGCTAGTGTCGGATACTTTGCTACCTACTGTACACGAGTTTTTCAAAATAAATAAAACTAAATAATTGCTGGTAATTAAAAGAATTACTTTATTGTAAGGGCAGAAATCTAAATTTTGTACCGTTTACTTTACTTCTTACCATTTAATTATTTTTCAAATCAATTTTCATTTTTATGCCACATTTTCAGGTCACATGAAAAGTTTTTTATCATTCGCTACAATGGTAATAATTTTAAATTTTATTCATCAAAAAACTGTATTTATTTTTGCTATGATTCCTTACATAGTTTTGTTTTGAATTTATTTTCTCGCTTAATCCAAAAGTCATTTCTTCTTGCACTTTGAAAAAATTTTGCTTTCGAAATTGCCACATACAAAAGAATGAATCTTTAATTTCTTAGAAATTTGTTTTCATAAAAACAAAGAATAAAGCAAGGCATAGTTATTCATTATTGGTGTTTCGTAAAAATCTTTCATTTTTCTTCTATAAATCTAGAAAAGTTCATAGGAAATCTATTTCATCAGAAAGAACGTGCTCTTCTTACGAATCAGTAAAGCAAATAAAAAGAAAAATTCAGCATTATACATTTTTATACACACGAAATACGATGTTGCGGGATATTTATCTCGTAAAGCCTCTTCCTATTCATTTTATAATGTTTACGTATGTTTTCGTAAACTTTTATTTATTTATTTATTTATTTATTTATTTTGTAAACTTTTCTCGTCATTCGATGACTCTAAAGTAGCCCATTCTTCCTCTTACATCAGAAACGTTTCAAAAACATGTTATAGAATCTAGTTTTTAAAGAAGTGTACATCGAATTTTAATGCATTTCGAAGTATTTTTTCATTTTGTTTGATATATATATATATATATATATATATATTTGTATAATATTGCTTTTCTAAGATATGTGAATTGTACTTCAAAGGAATTGTACTTCGAACTGTCATTTTACGTTTCCTACTATTTATTCATTTTTCGGAAAAGTCGTTTAAGAAATGTAAAGTATGCATTTTAGCTCCTATAATACGTTTCATACTGTAGGAAACAAAAATAAAAGCGTGGTATAAATTCTGTAACCGATTTATTTAACAAATTAATTCTGACACTACAATTACACAAGTTTTATTTGGCAACAACGCAAAAACTTTCTGGTAGCGAAATCGTCAATAGAGGCATTGATAATCAAAATGACAACACCAATTGCTTAACAATACCCCCCCCCCACACACACACACACAAATATATATATTTACATATGAAGATTAAGGAAAAAAGATTGTTAGGTTATGTTCCACCACACTGGCATAAAAAAGTACGTGAGTACTTGAACAATAGTCAAAACCATCGTTGGATTGATCGTACTGGATCAAACGACATGTCATTGCTTTGATCGCCACAGAGATCGCCCGATCTAAGCCCTCGTGATTTTTACTATGGGGTTTTGTTAAAGACAATTTGTTCGCGCCTTCATTTCCCCAGGACTTACAGCAACATATGCAACGAATAACGGAAGTGCTCGAATCATTAATATAATATATTCTGTTTCAGGAACAGTGTTGCGAGACTTAGGGATTTCTCCCCATTTTGGGGAGTTTTGCAGCTTCAGGGGAAATATTTGGGGACAGAGATTTAGAGGAGAACAGTTTGGGGAAAAGAAAAATTTTGGGGAAATATATCGGGATTTTCTTTAAAATTAGTAAAAGATGACATTTTTCTAAAATCCAATAAAAACGAAAAAATGGGCAGTTCTGGATGCTATTTTGTATTTCAGAAATGGAAAAGCAACATTTTCATCTGTCTGATTATAAAATTTATTCTTCTTTTTTTTTTTTTTTTTCCACTTGTAATCTTTGATTCCAGGAATTTGTGCTGTAGCAAGTATAGTGAATGATAAATATTTATTCATTGTTGCTTCGCTTGAATAATCAAACTTAAAGTAAGCTGGACTAGCATAAATTTGGATGCTTTGTCTTAGCTAGCTTGAATTAAACTTGCAGGGATGAAATATTTAGTTCGAGGCATGCTCTTTAAGCTAGCTGGGTATATCTTGTTTTTTATGCATATAAAAAAAAACTATTTTTATATACTTATGGGTTAAGTACAAATGATTAGAGATGAGGAAACTCAGAAATTAGACAAATAGACTCAGCCAAATAGGCAAAAGTCACACAAGTTTAAAATTTTCCAAAAACTAGTGTGCTGAAATTTACTTTTGTAAATGGGGATTTTTTTCTATAAAGAGCTTCATTTGGGGAAAAATGTGAGCTTAAATTTTTTAAATATTTTTTAACTTTTCCCAACAAATTTACATTTTTAGTATAAATTGAGTTGGGAACTTTTTTGGAAAAAACCCTTGATTTGGGGAAATTCATTTTCGACCAACTGGCAACACTGGGCAGGAACTGAAATCCCGCATTCATATTTCTCATGTCACCAGAGGAACATACATAGAACATCTATAGAAACTTCAATAACTATAATTTCACTGTAAAGATTTATCAAAATAAAGTTTTTATGTTGTTTGTGAATATATATATATATATATATATATACAGTCGGTAACAAAAATGTCCGAACACTAGCGAAAATTCCTATGTAAAAAAAGTACACTTAATACAGTTTTGTTAAATAAATCCTTGTCGAATCCTGTTCTTAGTCAGTCTAAGAACATGATTCGATAAGGATTTATTTAACAAAACCGTATCAAGTGTACATTTTTTACGTAGGAATTTTTGCTAGTGTTCGGACACTTTTGTTACCGACTGTATATATATATATATATATATATATATATATATATTATCCCATTTGATATGCATTTCAATTTAATCAACTCATCTTTTAAAAATCCAAGTAATTTAATTAGGCAATCTAAGCCATTTTTTTGACTCAATTCAGGTACTTGGATTGTTCACGAAAACTTAATTCAATGGACTCTCCCCAGCTTCGTCTGCTCAATCATGTGATAGGGGAAATCAAAGAATCGACCGCATCACCTCGCGGAGGGCAAAGTCCTCCGCATCATGACAGGTATCAATGTGTGCCGTATACTTCAAGAAAGACATTTCAGGTAATTAGAAATTTCTATCATTTTAATTAAAGAAGATATTAATTAAAAACTTCGGGTTTATAAAGGTACTCTGTTTGTCATCTCTCAAATAATTTCTGTTATTACGTCATTTTCCACAGTGACGTAGACGTTATTCTCCACAGAGAAATTAAAATGTTATCATTGGTATAAAAAAAATAAATAAAAATAAAACAAAATAAATGTCAGTGTTGCTTTTGGTAACGAAGAAATTTATCATCTGCAAATAAAAAGCGTTATCTTAGGTATTTTTAATTAAAAAAATTAATTTAGAATTGTAATTAATCTACGGCGGACACATTTTTTTCTACTTCTTTAAATTGAATTTCTTACTGGCAATTCCTTAAGTTGTTTATCAACTTTTTTATGTGTTCTTTTTCTTTTTTGTAAATAATGAAATATCTGATGCCTATATTTTTTACTATTGGAATTTTTAGTTAATTCAGGGCAATATATAATACTCTCTATATATATTTCTAATGTGCATTTAGGTAATAATTTTACACATTCGAAAATATCTAGAAAGAAAAAAACTTATTATTATTAATTTCATTTGAAAAAAATCTCCTACAGCTTTCAATTCTCTCCTGCCTACTTCTTAAAATAATGTAGGGTAACATGTACTCAGTTCTCTATAAAAGTTTTAGATGACAATTTTTTTTCTTCCAATAATTCGAAATATGACATGTATCATAGATGTATTTAATTCTGTAGTAGTAAAAGTTATCAGTGCAAAATTAGAAAATTCTGTCATGTATAAATGAGTTTGAATTTGACTATATAATATATTTTATGCCAAAATGTATCTGAAGTATTTTAAAATGTGTTTTTAAATAAGAAAGATAAATACACTTTAAAATAAAAAAAAGAAATGCTGTCAATTATACAGATATTATATAATTTTCCCCCCTCTTTTTCAAAATGTTTAGGTATTAGAAATTTTTTTCTCAAGAAAAAGTTTAATACGCATAAATTTTTGTTTGATATTCCTGCGAAATAGTGCTATGAGCTCTTACAAGGATGATAATTTTAAAAAAGGATAAATAATCCGAATCATAAGCAATACTATTTTGATTATCAAGTTTCCAAGCCTAAATTCAGTTTTTTTTTTTTTTTTTTTTTTTTTTTTTTAACTTGTTATAATACAAATGTAAATATAAAAAATCACCAAATTAAATACTTGCCTATATTGGATATCGGAAAAATTCAGGTCCTCAAACAACATTTAGATACTAGATTTTTTTTTTTTTTTTTTTTTTTTTTTTTTTTTTTAAGAAAGAGCTGGATGGATGATATAAAAAAAAAGCAATTAGAGGTAGGGGTCTGGAAGAGGAAGGAACCTTGAACCAGAAGCTGTTTAGCAGACTTCGTGTGAATTTTGTCGGAATGTCATGTTCTCATCAAAAATTATACCTCTGGGGTCACCGGAACGAGAGAGCCATCCCTTCCGTGGAAGATCAAAATTGTGATGGCATGTCTCCGGACCGTCGCCAATTGCCCATCTGCGCAGCACTAGTGCGACGTAAAAACCCAACCATCCAACCATCCATCCTGTCGGAATGTCTCGGTTCATGTCTTGACGCCATGAACCGAGTTTTTATATAACAAGCAATTATACCAAAAAGTTCATCCCCAAATAGTGACAAAAAGTTTTGAAGTCGGCAAGAAAATTATATATTAAAGCTGTAACGCAAAATGGTCTAGATATTACGGATTTCTGTCTATTCTAAAAAAAATTATTGATTTTTAGCATAATATTTCTTTCAATAGTAAATATTATGTATTTTAATTTAACATTGAATATAGGGATTTCTATAATATTGTTCTGCTTTTATTATTATGTTATGTACTGTTAATATTCCTATTCAGTAAAAAACAAAGCAGTGAATAGGTGGGTAGAGCTCAGCAGATGTTAATAAGCTAAGCAAGTCGGAGCCAGGTGGACTGAGCGAGCAGGGGGCAGAGCCCCCTATTATATTACATATTAGTTAATAAAATACTATTGTAATTTAATAATCGTACGCGGAAATCATGTCATGTACATATCAGATGTTTTAATTACTAGTAAGACATATACTTGGAAAATAGAAAAACAAACAAACAAAAATCCTTACAAATTAATAAACACCAAATGTTGAAATTTTCTTTCTATAGCTGTATTTTCGCTAATGAAATCGCTGTTAACTTATATTAAAATAATATGTTTTTTAAATTATATAGATTTTAAATTGGAATTATTTTACTTTATGTTGTTGTTGCTAATTCCAGATGGTCCAGCATAGGTTTGACCATCTCCATGTAGCCAAAAGCTTCCAGAAAGTCTAAAAATCGTAGAGGATTCTTTAAAACCACGTCTTTTGTAGAATCCAAGCACTTAATAATAGGAGAATGCAATGTCTGATCAGCTTTACCCAGGGGTACTCCGGGAAAAATTTACGGCTCCGCTGGAAAGTGAACGCTCTGATGTGCCCACTCAAGAAATGTGTGAAGGTCGTTTGACGCTTTCTGTCGGAATGGAACTGAAGAGATCCACCAACGCTCCTTCCAGCCTACCAAAGTGGATTGGATGGAGTTTTACAAATTTTATTCATTTCATGTTTCACTTTATGGTTATTATGAATATATGATATCAGAGTCCTATTCTTTTCTAAAATTAATAATTTTCTATGAAGAATGAATTCAATATCACAGATTTTTTTTTTTTTTTCTTTAGGAGAATGTTGTTTAATTTTTAATTATATTTTTCATGCAAAAGTCATAATTAAAGGAAATATACAATGTTGACTGTAAATAAAAGTTATTGCAAGAAACTATTGAAGAGGAACTGTGAGGTTGAGACTGTAGAAGGTCACCACAGTTTGTTTGAAATTAAGCTGGATCCAGCAAAGTATTAAGTTGGAGTGGTTAAATCACATCGACGCCAGTGACTCGACGAAAGTTTAGGTCGGATTAGTTTTGTGTTACATGGTGCTGCAACGAAGGAATTAGGTTGTGAGAGGTAGATGAATTGGAAGCGATTTTGAAAGTTTGATTGAAATGAAGAGAAAGGAAGTGGGTAGAAAGTAGTATAAGATGGAGATGGTTTTCGTAAAAGATGTGGAGTAATGGAGTCTTGTCTGACGTTTGTCTAAGACAAGGGCTAAATAGTAGAGTGTGGAGAAAGTTAAATTTCAGTAGTTGAGATTAAGTGGTGCTTAAGTTAAGCAGGTTGATGAGTGTTGTTATGTTTCAGTGCGAGAATGTGTGAACGGAAACTGATTCGTCCGGGAATCCACGAATCGGTTGCAAAGTCACAGTATCTACGTAAAGGAGTGCACCCGTCTAACTTCTACTATTCTGGGGTGAGATATTTTCAAATTATCCAAAATTAGTCATTGTACATTTATTTGATAAAGTATTTAAATACGCTGACTGAGCTACGTATTACAGATCATCCTCCCATTATTCTAGCTAAATAAACTCTTAGTTTTATTTACATATACCTGAGTCTCTGTGCGAATTTCATATCTAATACTTAAGTAGTTTAATTAACTAAGTTAATCAATGTGTTAAGATGGGGTCTGCATCAACACAAACCTCACAGAACTACGTGGAAAGTGACATGCAATTGAATTTCTTTCATTCCGACATACTGAAAATAAAAATCCCCACGAGGGAAACAACCAAAATCTGTAGAAATTAATAATCGTCAAATTCCACGTCTGTGCTTCCACTAAGAAAGTCTATTATAGATTACGATATTAAAATAGTCTGTATATTTAAATAATTGAAAATGTAAGCGGATTACTTTGTTTTGTAGGTTTAATATATGCTTGATAATACAATTATATTCTTCTAAAATTTCTTTGAAATTTTCTTTCATTTTAGGTTACATAAAATTTATGTTTTGCATGATGTATAGTATTAATATATTATCCATTTTTATAGAATCATCGTACTGTAATGAGGTAACTATAATTATTATTGTCTTGGAGAGGATATGTAAGTGTATATCCATCTGAATTTCTTATTCAATTAAGTATACTGCAAAGAAAATTACTCCAGAGAAGAAAACAATCAAATGTAATAGAAGTGAATTATCATGAAAAGCTGAAATTTTTTTCCGGTGTTCGTATACTTTCGGTAATGAAGTCTATTAACAGAAGCAAAAGAAAAAAGCAAATGAATTTCTTCTACTTCTTTGTGAAAGCATGAGAAAGAATAATTTTAACATTCTTTTACATAAAAAAAAAAAAACATTTAGTATTTGTATTTTTATAATATACTTTAAATAAAGAAAACTTATAACAAGTGTAAAAGTTTTATAATAAATTTATAACAAACAATGCATTATAATCAAAATATATTTTGAGAACCACGGAAACGTGAATAATTTATTTATTATTATTTGCTGACATTCCAGCATGCATAAAATGCATCATTTAAATAACTTTTCTTTAGTTTAATCAGAAGTATTAAATATTAGATTCTTAATAATATTAACGTAAAAATTTAACAGATTTTGATCGTGTTTTTTTTTTTAACCCAGTTTGAGATATTCTGAAGTTGAATTAGCTGTTTTTAAAATAGTGCCATAATATTACACAAAATTTGTGGCCACTACAACTCAATCCATTAGATACCTTCTGTATGCTATAATTTTTATGGTTCACACAAATGCAATGAGAAAATTTACGTCTTTTGTATCAAAAGACAACTTCAATATATGAAATTTATACCAAAAAAAAGCAATTAAAACTTCGAGAATCATTTTCAACATTTTTAAACAATGAGTGTGATAATTGTACATTCAAATCTATACAATGATAAGGCATATTTATGTGTGTCTGTTACAGAAAGTTGATTTTCACCAAGTTTGATTTTCAAGTTTATCAAGTTTGATTTTCACCACACAACCGAAACACAGGATGGTCATTAATCTTTTACTGTATACTAAAAATTTGAATCCTCACTAAAATAATTACAAGATAAAAAGAACTTTTTATATACCATGTTTTTTAATTTCTTTTGAATCATATAAACGCTACCGAAGTCAACGGGAACCCGGAACAATTGGCTAAGAGTATTAACAAAAATCATTGATGTCGTGTTTTGAGCTATTATAAAATTTTCAAATGGCTAGCTAGCCGAAAAGTTAGTTAAAAATCGATTGCAAGCTTTGTACTGGTAACGCTGTCGAAGACAGCAGAGTCCAAAAGCAGTTGGCTAAAAGTATTTAAAAAATGCATTTTCACCGTGTTCTGAACTATTCTGAAAGTTTCAAATGTCTAGCTAGTCGGGAAGTTATTTAAATAAATTTTCTGTCGAACCATATAAACGCTTCCGAAGGCAGTAGGGACCTGAAACAGTTGACTAAAAGTATTTAAAAAAATGTATTGTCACCGTGTTCTGAGCTGTCCTGAAAATTTCAAATGTCTAGCTAGTCGGGAAGTTAGTTAAAAATCGATTGCAAGATTTGTACTGGACAAACAAACATACAAACAAGCATACATACAAACAAACAAACAAGAATCGAAGTTAATAAAAACATGGTAAAATAAAAGCCAGTAGATTCTCTGTAGGGTCTAGATTCGGATGCCTAAAAAAAATTTTTTACCAATTTTGAGTTTGCCTTTTGTATCCGCAACGCTTCATTTATCCTTCTTTGTTTACGACTCGAATCGGAGAATGAGCAATAATATTCAGGTGAGTCAGTGTCTTAACATACGATTTAGTATTTAACTTTCAGTAAAAGAATAAATTTAGAAAATAATCGTAAATACTTTCAAATAATTCTCTTTCTGAAGAAAATAATTACATTTGAAAGAATTAGCACAAGTTCTTTTGTAGTTTTATTTATCAGGTATTTTAAAAAATAGTAAATGATTTTTCGTTTCTAACTTTTGTCGAATTATTATTTGTATTTTAACTAACTACAATAGAACTTTTTCTTTTCTCAGTATTTATCTTTATTACTTAAACATCATTGTACCTCCTAATCTTTTGTTTCATAAGTTTATATACCTGAAAATGTATAAATCAACTGGTATACATAAACATACACATATACAAAAAGCTCTGAGTGCTTTTGTATTCCAATGTTATTTATGCTGTATGATTTTTACAATGTACCAAACCTGTAGCTATTTAAGCTTGAAATTTAAAATATAGCTATACATTTAAACAGAAACCTCATGATTATTATACAGCTGTGGTTGTACAGCCCAGTTGGCAGAACATCTTGCTCGAAATTGGAAGATTGGAGGTTCGAGCGAGCTAAAAACCGCCATTTAATAGTGGCTATTGAACGTAAAATTCGTCACAGCTGCAATCTCCTCTATGTAAAACCATAGCCTCCTTAACTAGATGCCTGTCGCGTAGCTCGGAAACTAGGCAACAGTTGAAGCAGTAGACAACACCACCTAGTACAGATTATGGGACTTTTTTATTCAACTGTAGCCAATAATTTAAAGAAGTGATACATAATATATAAAATTGACGTTTCTTCGATTCTATTCGCCTTTTATGTAAAACATATCTCACTTTTAAAAATTTTTGGTGGCTGTTGAATAAAAAAGTCGTGCAATCTGTCCCAGGTGGCGCTGTCTACCGCTTCAACTGTTGCCTAGTTTTCGAGCTACGCGACAGGCATTTAGTTATGGAGGCTATGGTAAAACCAATGCCACCGATATTTACTGAAGGGGGAGATCGTTCCTCCTATGGAGGATCAAAATTGTGATGTCCTGTCGCCGGTCTACCACCAAGAGTGAATTCCAAACCATCACTAATTGCTCATTGCGTAACTCTAGTGAGACTTTAAGCCCTCTCAACCTCAACCTAATAAATAGCTATTATATATGATCTTCATTCTTAAACCACAAGCTGATAATGCATGCACTTTTCAATTACGAGTGAATCAGGGAACATGAATAAGAAAAAATCCGTATCGGATGCTTGAATGCAACATTATAAAACAGTATGTTACAAAAAGTGACAAACCAATTAGCGCATATAAGTGCATATGTTTATAAAATAATACGTTTTACGACTGTAAAATTTCAAAAAAATGTCAGTGTCTTTAATTACTGCATTTGAAATATAGCTTTCTATATGTCTGATACAGAAAACTCTTTAGAAACCCATAGATATAGTAATATATATAGATATATCATCCCCATGTTATCGAGCAAAAATTTTTGATGCCGAAAGAAGTTCTAAAATCAGCCATTAGTGAGTATTGAAAAAAAGAATAAAAAGAAAAATTAATTTGAAACTGTATCTGGAGTTTTCCATTCACCTTTAGTAAATAAATTATTCATAAATTTTATTTACTAAATTATCCGTGTGTATTCCTGTGTGTGATTTACTCGGGGAAAGGCAGCCATTAGAGTGACTTTTCCCGAAAAAAAAGGCCTCACTTTTTCCCTCTCGCTGATCAATCTATGTCTTATTACTATATCTATGCAGCAACCAAGCACTGAAAAATAATCGTCATCGAAATGAATAATGCAAAGAATATCTTTTCTAGATTCATCTATTTGTGGTGGTCAACGAAAACACTATTCCAATTGATTTATGAGACTTTCTTTCAGCATCGTAAAATTTTTTGCCACAATATGGTCTTATTTATCTCCACAGAAAATAATCAGATGTAATACGACTAAAAGATAGACGGTCTGTCAGATTTTATTTAAAAACACGACACAGTTGTTTATTTATTTATGTTTTTGCAATTTATCGTGTTTTCTTACAGAATTTTTTTCATGAATCATTATTAAAATATTTAACTTTTATTATGAAATATTTTTTAGTTTTTGACTATTTATCATTATTACATATAATTAATTATCTCCTCGAAAACATTTATTTCTTGATATTTTATTTTAGAAATGAATATGTCTAAAAACTAATACAATATTAAAAGTGTGTACTTTTCAATAAAAAAATGCATTTCCTTTAATTATTCTTCATTAGATTATCACTTAAATAATTACATTCAAAGGAACTAATGTATATTTAAAAAGAACAAATTTAGGGATCTTGTTCATCAAATCTTTTTAAACTCTAATTGAAATTAATTATTCTGAAATTTTTTTCACTTTTACATAATTATTACTTATATTTTAATCATAACTATGGAAAGTTCTTGAGATATGAATATTTATCGATATTATGTTCAATTAATTAATTCTTTTACACGTGTATTATCTGATATTTTATACTATAAATGTGTGTATATATATATATATATATATATATTTCTGATCTACTAAACTTCACAAATTTCTAGCTACACTTCAACTCTTACAATTTGTTGAATTCTGTTTCAACTTTTAATAAAATTTTTGTTGTTCCTTTTTATTATTTTAAAACGTTTGGCATGGATAAAACTATTGGGCTTAGAAAACAGAGCACGCAATAAATGTTGCATATTGATTAGTCCATATTTAAACAAAAGACTTTTAATTAGACGAACACATAAGACGATTGCACACAGAGAAACAAATATTCAACAGGTACAGGTAAAAGATGCGCCGTACGTACAGTTCAAGAGGTGGCGCGCCAGTCGTTATTAGAATGATCTATTTTACAGTGAGGGAGGGTAAATACAAGAGGCATTGGTAACAGAAAATAAATGTAACCTAACACCCCCCCCCACACACACACACACACAATGTCGACGTATTTACCCAAATAACAATGTTACATCTTCTAATCCCATAATTTTACAACAGTTGTAATGTTTTGCTGTTGTTAATGCTTTTGTAAGTATGTCAGCCCCCATATTTTCAGTAGATACAAAATTTAAATCAATAACTCCCTTTTTCAGTGCATCCCTTATGAAATGATGTCTGATATCAATATGTTTAGTGCGTTTATGAAAGATTGGATTTTCAGCTAATTTAATAGATCCTATGTTATCTGTAAATATACTGAATTTTTCAATTTTTCCATCAGATAACTCATTTAGTAATTTACATAAATAAATCCCCTCCTTAGTGGTATCGGATAAAGCCATATAATCGGCTTCCGTTGATGAGAGAGCCACGGTACACTGTTTATGGCTTTCCCATGTAATTGCACTCCCACAAAATATGAAACAGTAACCTGTATATGACCTACGGTCATCGAGACAATTCTCCCAATCAGCATCAGCATACCCGACCAAAGGCTCATTACTTTTTCTAAATATAAGTCCAAAATTTATTGTTTTCTTTATGTATCGTAAAACTCGTTTAGCGGCAGTCCAATGAGTTTTATCAAAACAAGTTAGAAACTGACTTAATTGACTGACTGAATTTGCAATGTCCGGCCTGGTGGAAGTTGCAAGATGCATCAAACTTCCAACTAATTCACGGTAGGGATATTCGTTTTCACAACATTTTTCGGCTTTTTTCAATCGAATGGATAAGCTACGGGCCATAGGACAAGCTACGGGCTTGGCTTCTGTCATGCCAAAACGCTCTAAAAGTTCTCTAATATAACTATGTTGACTCATTGTTATAAGGCCATTTTCTAACTGAAAATTTATTCCTATACAATATTTAACTATGTCTGAATATTTAACATCTAGTTTTTCATTAAGATGAATTTTGAAGTTTTCTAACATATCAGGATTCTGGGACATAAACAAAATATCATCAACATAAATCATTATAAGAGTCAACCCTTTATCACTTTTAATATAATATAAACATGGATCTGCATTTGTTTGTTTTGCTCCGAAATCATTCAAAACTTTATTTAACCTAGTGTTCCAGCATCTGCCGGCCTGTCTGAGACCATAGAGGGATTTTTTTAATAAAAGAACTTTATTCCCTACATTTACATATTTAAGAATCTTGGCTGCTTTATCAGATATGTCCCTATCGCAACTTTCGTTTACAATTATTTGAAGTATTTCTTTAGAGTAATCGGGACACTCCATAAAAATTTCCTCGTCTAATTTTCCATTCAAATATGCTGGCATTATGTCAAATTGATGTATTTTTATTCCTAACTAGCAGGCTTTGCCCGCTTCGCTGGTCACTATATTTAAAGGAAACTCTTTTCTATATAGCTTTATAAAAATAAAAAATAAATAAAAAAATGTCCGGACTTACACATTTTTACTCTTTTTTATTTTTTAAAAAACAGAATCCTTCTGTTTTTATATCGTTTTATATACAAAAGGAAAAAAAAGGAAATTATTCAAAAGTTCGCTCTTTCACACAATCAGTTACGATCATTGAAGTTTTCTTCTATATTTGAATATACAGTCGTCATAAGTTCTTCATGGGCAATGGAGTTATTTTTATAAGTCCATTACTACATGATGGTAAAATAATGTTTCCGATTTACAACAGTTTATAAGAGAATTCTTGTGCATTGATATTGCCCGTCAGAAATGGTCGCTTATTTGTTTTTAATTGAAATCTTTGAACATGAGTCCACAGGGAAAAAGCTCTTAAGTAATCAGTCCTCCCCATTTGTGCAATTCAAAAGGGCTTCGGGATACACAATGTTTGTAGTTGTTCCATTTGGAGATAATATGTGCAGATTTTCTTTACTTCCAACACGCGAACATGCAACGTACAATTGACCATGTGAAAAGCATGGTTTTCGTAAGTCAACGCCAACAGCTTTTAGAGATTGGCCTTGTGCTTTATTAATAGTAATTACAAAACTTAGACGAACTAGAAATTGTAATCGTTTGAACTGAAAAGTTAGATCTGAAGGAATAATTGGAATTCTAGGAATTAAGACATCATTTCCAGCTGCAGGACCTGTAAGAATTGTAGCCTCAATAATATTTTTCATTAATTTTTTCACAGCCAATCTTGTGCCATTACATAATGTGGGAGGATCCAAATTCCTTAATAACATAATGGGCGAACCTTGCTTCAAATGTAAGGTATGTGATGGCATTCCAGGTATTTCTAAAGAATTTAAGAATTCTGTAGGGTAATTAATTGCTTCATTTTGGTCACAAACTGTATCAATTGATTTATAAATACAAGCAGTTCTAGGTAAACGTTGTAATAACTCATTATTAGTAATTGTAACATCCTCATTTTTTGGACATAGAATAGCTCTTTCACACAACCAATTATGATCACTGAAGTTTTCTTCTATATTTGGAAATACTGTCGTCATAAGTTCTTCATGAGTTTTTACTTCATGGGCAATGCTGTGTACTTTTATAAGTCCATTATTAAATGATGACATAGTTCCGTTTCCGATTTGCAACAGTTTATCAGAAAATTCCTGCGCATTGATATCGTCCGTCAAAAGTGCTCACATATTTGTTTTTAACCGAAGTCTTCGAACATGAGTCCACAGGAAAGAAGCTTTTAAGCATGCATTTATTTCGTCAGCTCTTGTTCCACGGTGCACGACTGGCAGCGTTTGACGAAAGTCACCAGCTATTAGTAGAGTTAAGCCTCCCATAATATTGTTATTGTTTCTTTAAGTCCTGTAAAGTTGTATTCAGTGCCTCAAATGCTGCTTTGTGGGACATCGTAAATTCATCCCATACAATTAGTTTGCATTTCTGTAAAAGTTTGGCCTTATCAGAACCTTTGGATATAATACATGTTGGCGTTTCTGAGGTAGTTAAATTTATTGGTAAATTATATGTAGAATGTGCTGATTTACCTCCTGCCAAAAGTGTAGCAGCAATTCCGGAAGATGCAACAGCTAAAGCAACATCACATCTGTGTCTAACTTTTGCGAGAAACTACCCTTTCAAAACTCAAAAAACATACAATGCCGGATATGTACCTCTTCTTTTACTTGCCTGGCCGTTTTACTATAATTTGGAAAAAAAATTAAGCATTAATAATTTACGAGTAAACAAGTCACCCTAACCTTGAAATGTCTTTGGTACAGGTTCAAACACACAATGAGCTGATAAGTGACAATCGAATATGGACTTGCACAAAAACGGTATTACTTTCCGGTCACCCTAATACTTATTTATCTCCGTAGAGAATAATCAGATGAAATACGACTAGAAGATCGACGACCTGTCAGATTTTGTTACTGCTTAGTCTCAAAAATAAACGAAAAGTGTTCTATTTGTAATTGGGGGAAAAAATGGAAAAATTACATAGGAATTGCTATTATCGCAATCATAAATTGCACATTATAACTAAATTTATTGGTAGAATATGGGTATGAAATATCTGTATTGATAAGTATAAAGGATTTAAGTCCAAAAATGTCGATTTTGAGTTAAGTACATAGTCAGACTCAGAAAAAAAATCTCTATCGATTGGTATAAAGGATTTAAATCCATGTCGTTTAGTCTTTGATAAAATCCATTGGTAAAAAAAGATTAAAGTTAGAAATTTAGCATTAATTTTTGGTATAAAATATTCAATTCATTTTTTTCCCTTTATTAAATGAAGGTTGACAATCACTGAATGGTATAAAGGGTATAAATCAATCTAATCCCTTTTTCCTAATCGATTCTTCTGATTAGTTTTTAGTTAGTTTAACTTTATTTTTCGTCTCCTGAAAAATCAAGAATATGGACTTAAATCCTTTTTACTTATCAGTACAGATATAAAAAGGAGATTTTTTTATATTAACAATAAATAAAATTAATAATATATCTGAATATTTTTGTATGGCTTTATAAATCTTAATGCTAAGCATAGTATATTTTATGGGAAAATTTGTGTGTGTGTGTGTTTGTGTGCATGTAAATTCCATAAAGGTTTAAGCAAAATACAGGTACTAAAACACGATTAATAGAAATATTTGTTATTCAGCATAGAGCTTTGGAATTTTTTCGAATATACCTATATAAAAAACCATTGGTGGTATTTACCCCATTTTCAATAAGGGACATACCAGAGGAACTTAAGCAGCATACACCAGTTCAAGGAATTTCCTGAATATTTACAGGAGTTAGTGCGGGAAAAGACAGATAGATAGATAGAATGTCAGACGGACACACAAATCAAAGTCATAAACCCTTTTCGATTTTGTCGGAAAGTGATAAAAATGAATATTAAACATAAACAAAAATAAAATTAATGATATATTGCAATAAATATTTTTTTTTATTTAATGTGTAAATAGAGCTATAGCATAAACATTTTATATTTTCAAATTCACTGATATGTTTGTTTATTGTCATTTAAAAATCTTGGGGGTGATTAAAGAGAAATAAAAATAGAGTTTTTGTAACCGTTTTATATGTGGTGATATTTAAATGTAGCATTTTTACAAATAGTTTAGAAAAGCCCTCATACTTTGAAATTTTTTTATTCGTTGAACAATAAATTTATTCCAGTGTAAAATAAAACATTCTTAAACTATTCATTCCCTAATGATTTTGTTTGCAATGAAAATGTCTACATTGCCTGGGAGAACTATTTTTACATAGAAGCTATCATTTATGCTAATACTCTATGTCAAAAATTTAAGTCATGACATTTATCATCGACGAACTTAAGAAAAAACATTTTAAACAGATATCGTTAAAATCAAGAAGGTATTTAGAATATTTCAAATATTTTGTGAATTTGAATAATGAAGGTATCAATCTTACTCTAACAGGCATAGACAAATTGTAAAGAATACATGAAAATTTGTCGTTAAATCTCGTGGTAAAACTTTTTTTTTCTTGTGCATGTGTGTGTAACATACGTTTATAAAATAAAATAATACATTCCAAAAGTTTATATATATATATATATATATATATATAATTTGGTTCTAATTGTCTTTGAATGGATTTTTAAACAATCGTTTTCTAAAGGTACTATTATAATTATGTTGTGTATCATAAGGATTTGACCCCAAGAGTATATTTAGAATAAGCAAGAAAGTAGATATAGAAATATGCATTCAATTATTAAATTTTGATAAATATCAGATGTAACTACGATAAAAGCATTACTTACACAATAAAGATAAATATTTTGTTTTTTCAAAAATATATATAAGAAAAATTTTGAGTTTCTTAAAAAAATTGAATTTTTATATTAATAGGTTGAATGCATTTATTTAATTTAAAGAAAATAAATATAATATCATTTCTTAAATGGCATTGTATCGTGCAGAATTAAAACAAAAATGAAATAAAACTATTCTTATTATGATTGCTGGTGCACTATTCATAAATAGAAGCTCTGAGGATTTCGTACCGCGAAGTCTACAAATAAGAACTCGTTTAACATTTTCAAGAAATGTTTAACGCTGTTTGTATTTTTTATAAATTAAAGGCGATGGATTCTTCTCAGTTTCGTCTACTCAATCATGGGATAGAGGAAAACGAATAATCGAATTCTGAGACTTGAATTTAATTAAATATTGTTCTTAAGAACAAAAATGTTAATATTTAATATAAAATAAAATAAAAGTAATATTGTGCATTTGTAAACAGTAGAATAGTTGTATTTGTAAATTTAATAATTTTTTAAAAACACTTTATGTGTTTATTTTCAAATATAAGAATCGATTTTTCTATATTCTAGTGTAACTGTTGCATTAACTGATCTAGCAATAAATAATAGCTTGTTTTTGTGAAATGTTTATGGATTATAATTTGAATTTTAAAATGTTTTCATTTAATTTAATTGCATAAAGGTGTTACAACAAGTTGATTAACTTACTGGTCTAAATGGATTTACGCACTACGATATTGCACTGCCACTGATTTAAGTACCAAAAATCAGAGTATTTAGCATGTTCTTCATGAACATCAGTAGCAAATATAAACTAAATGATGATTGTAAATGTATACAGCAAACAAAAGTTGATGAATAATGATATAAAATGGATTAAAATTGATGATGTATAAAAAAAAATAACACAGATTAAATACGATTGATCAAAAATAAGAATAGAAAATATGTTACTTCAGCAATCGCTATAGATAAACAAGACTTCGTCTGCTACTTGTTTTTCCTCTATCATGTGACCTCTGACGTCAGGTGGGAAGAGTCCATTTAAGTGAGTCCATTTAAGAGTCCATTTATGATCTTCAAAATGCTAAACCTTCTACAGTTATTTAAGAAAAGACTTCATAATAATTTCTGATATTTAATAGGACCTACTTAAACAAATTTCGGTTGGATTTTGAAATTTATTAACCCTTTCACGACCGCATGATTTTGTCTTTTTGACAGTAAGGCCCGCCTGTGGGCGTTATCCTCCCAATTTACAATATTTCAGTACAAAATATTCTATATTCACATTTATATTACAAATGGATATACATTATAATTATATATTTTCTAATAAAAATATTTGTATCCATAGTACATTTCATTGTAAAAATGTGAATATTTGGTATATACTTAAGAAAGAAATAACATACAAATTCAGAAAGAAACGTCCACTGGCGGAGTTACAGATTTTCAAATGACGTGAAACTACGTCAGCGGTAGCGAAAGTGTTAATTAGTTTTTGGATGCAACATTATAAAGTGTATGCCTATGTAAAAATTTACAAAAAACATTTTTTTTTTTTTTTTCTTTTAAGATATTGCAAAATTTATCCTTATTTCTTCTAAGTATGTTTCATTAAATATTCAAAAAATATATATGTTAAGTTTTTTCTTAAATATCTGTGGAAGTTTTAGCGGTTTGAAGATGATCCATGAAAAAATGCAAACTGAGAAAACGTCATTTAAATATGTCAAATCTGTAAAAAAAAAAAAAAAAAAAAAAAAAAAGAATTGCTATCTGAATAGATATTTTATTGAAACAAACCTAATATAGTTCAATTTATAGGTACTGAATGGAAATATAAGCTTCTATGTCAAAACTTCAGTGGTGCCAAATCAAAGGTATTGACCCCAATTAGGTCCCCTAAATTAAATAAAAAAAAAAGTTTTTTATGCTATTTTCTATAAGAATGAAATAAAAATTTAAATATATAAATATTACTTAATATACTCCTTCAAATTTAACACCTAAATAGAAAAGTAATATAATATTTTATGTTTCGAAATGAGTTGTATTCCCCATTCGATATTTTTTAAATCTTAGATGACGAAAAAAAAAAAAAAAAAAAAAAAAAAAAGCAAAAAGATGGAATGATGACTAAAAGGAAGGAATTTCTCTAACCAATACATGCTATGAAATTTAAATATAACGCTATGGACAAAGGTTTCAGTTGATTCTTCTTATATTCATATACTTTTATTTTTCGTTAATCAATAAATTAATTCCAGTTTCAACAACGTATGCTTAAACATGTTCATTCTCAAAAGATTTTGTTAGAAATGTGGTTGTTTGCTCTAAGAGAAATATTTTTACATCAACGGAAGTTAAGCTGGAGCGATCATTTATGTTAATACTCTGCGTCAAAATTTTAAGTCATGATATTCATCATCCACATACGCTTAAGAAAAAAACACGTAAAACATTTCAAACAGATGCCTTTAAAACCAAGAAAGTATTGAGAATATTTTAAAAGACTTCGCGAATTTGAATAATAAAGGTATTAATCATGCTGTAGCAGAAAGAAAAACTTTAAAGTATATTTAAAAATGTACCATAAGATTTCTAGGAATATAACTTCTATTCACTTCCAGTGTACTCAAACGTTCTTAATACAGATTAATGCCTCCGAAAAGTAAAAAATTATTTTGCAAAATGTTTAATTTGGTGGTATTCATAAAATAATTTATTTTTCTTTATGGTTAATTTCAATTATACATTCTTTTTTTTTCACATAACAAAATTATGTGTACGCAGGTATGTATACAGGATGATCCAGAAATCTGAACAACTTTAAGAATCATTAATTCCCAAAGTAATAAAAATTAAAAATTCCTGTTTGATTCAAACGAATGATAATATGTGAAAATTTTGACGACGAAATGAAACAAGAAAGAAAACTCACGCAGTATGCATGACTGATTAGTCATGCATTAGTCACATTTTCCAACTATACGTAATTATTGTATCGAATAACTTTTAGTATTCTTTGCCTACGTTATCACACATCAGAAAGAAGGACTGAAAAATTTACAGGTAGACTAACTAATTTTAAAATTACTCTTAGCCATTTTGGAAAGTGTTAAAAAGGCTTAATGCAAAATAAAATGCAGTCATTTGATTATAATTACAGCTTTTGATCTCTGAATATTTTAGTGTAGCCCTGCAAATCAGAAAGATAATCATATCATATTCTATACAAAACATTATTTTAGAATATTAACAGTACATTACAATATTTTTATGATTTTTACAGTAGAAAGATTTTTAAATATTTCTTTCAAAAAATTCTGTCCTAAAATTGTATTGGCATTTTTTTTTTTTTTTGTCCCTGTAAACAAACTAGTTGTACAGGGCCTATTAATGTCATTTTAAATGGGTAACATTCTATGTGGAAAATATTTATAACAATAACACTCATAGAACACAGTGCTTTCAAATGATTTTGGGTGTCCCTGTACACAAACCAGAGGAGATATTCACTCCATTTTCAATACGGAACATCCGATAGTGAACTTCAATAAAATATATCAGTTTCGAGAAATTCCATAAATATTTACGGGAGTTAGAGCGCGGACAGACAGACAGACAGACAAACCGAAGTCATTAACACTTTTCAACCTTATTGGAAAGTGTTAAAAATACTATTTCCGTAATAATTTATTTGACTAACAGATGGGCCTCCTGTATTTTTAATAATTAAGATAATGATGGTGGTTTTCGTGTCATATGTAAAGGGAGTTAGGCTTAACATTTTAGGTTAAAAAAGGGTCTTAAGCGTGATTAGATACAAGACAATCATGTACACATTGCAAACATTGTGCGAAGATTGCAATGATCACTTGCACTGTATGCAATGCTGTGCATGTAAACATTTAAACTTTTTATAAGTTTTATCAAATTAATTATGAAATAATTTAATTCAGCTTGCAGATTGGTTTGAATCTGCATAGTTTGTGATGAATAAGTGGTCTCCCTTCCTCAATCTTAACTTAATTACTTAAGTAGCAAGTAAGAGCACGAGACAAAGTTAAATACAAACAAACAAAGTTTATTAAAGATCAATATCAAGGAGGGTGTTGGGCTAATTCCAGAAATAACTCTTAAATAACTTTAGGGAATAACTTCAGCAAAGCATAAAATGAAGATAAATTAATCTCACCAATACCGGTACTGTCGACGATGGCTGGCTGTCGACCACTGAACTATTCGTGCACAAGAACAGTCGGCAGGATTCCCTTGTGCGACAAATTCTTCACTCAAATCTTACTCTATATTCTACAACGCTACAAATCTCTACCATCGTTTAACACACGCATAAGATCTATTCTCATCTACACCACTCTCCTACTCTCCTCTTCACACACACTTTTACACTCCAACACACATCCATATTTATATCTAAGCTTACTCCATTCCACTCACTTCATTTGATTCTACGACTTCCCCTTATTCAGTCGCGCTTCGCAGCTTGTGAACTTAGCTGCAGCGCCATGCTGACGTGAATTCTACTACGCACCGACCTTACAAGTTTATTCACATGTAATACTCTAATTAGGGAGACCAAACGTCCTCGAATCCCGAGGACAGTCTTCGAACACTACCCTTCGTCCCCAAAAAATTAGAAAATATTCAAGGATGCCACTCATGAAGTTATTAATGTTTTACTATAATAATTTATTATATGTATAATAAATAAGCTGAAATAAGTGATTTCATGCACATTATACATAAAAATTACTAAAATTTTACAATTTAAAGTGATTTATTTATTTTGTCGTCGAAATTCGAGGACACCATTATACTTATAATTCAATTTTAAAAATCTGGTCTCCCTAACTCAAATAATTGTCTTTTTTTTTTTTCATTTGTTGCGTCTTACCCCAAAAATGGTGCAATCTTTTCTATACATATGGGGCAACATTCCACATTTGCATGAATGCATTTAGCATTAAATGTTTTAATCTTGTACATATTGAGAAAGGAATTATTAAGTATAAAAAATTAAATATTGAAAAGCATGGTGTATTATTTTTCTTTCATTATCTTACAATTTTAATTTTGAATCTACTTCTTTCAAACTACCGCATTCAAAATAAAATAAAACTTATAATTTACACATATTTTTGTAATGAATTCGATAACTACAAATAAAGAGACAATTAATTTTAGGAAGTACTTTCAGTCAAAAATGCAACTACATGTTTAATAAAATTTCCGTTGGGGATAATAATAATAATGAAATTCCTGAAAAAAAAAACTGGATATTAAAATTATCGAACTAAATTTTTTAATCCTGCAGAATAAATTAGTTTTACAAAGGACAAAATAAATTTTACAGTTCACAAGTTTTATAAAAGTATTTGGAAAATATTCAAGTATACGAACTGGTTCTAGAAGAAAATATAATTTATTTTTGTAAAGAAAAGCTTCGCTTTTCGTGTGCATTATTCAATAAAGAGATTTGACTTTCGAAATTTTGTAAACTGAAATCTTCTCATGGAAATCTTATCATTTATTTCTATCTTAAAAGACAAATTTAAAAGGAATGTGGAAAAACTTCAGACTGAGATACAGCACGTGGCAACTTTTTGTTAAAAACTTCACATTTATTTACTATTTTTAGAAAATGAAAATATTTTTTCATACTTAGATTTAATGTTCAATAACTTTATTTTTTGGAGCCTTCGTGTACATCAGATTAAAAATGTTCTATTTAGAAGGCATAAAACTTTCTATTTGATATTAAAAATTAACAAAATATGCGTGATATATGAATTGCTGAGTTATCTTATTCATGCAAATAGTTGTAGGAGAGAAATTATTAAAATACCATTTCAGCTAGATTAAATAGTTAGAAACATTTATTAACAGAAAATTTATTTCTTTAAACAACTTCTGTATTCTACATATTAAATTTATAGTTTGTATGTTATAAATAACAACTACTTACAAGAAACACAATTATTGGAAGGTTAATTTTAAAAATAATACTGATAGTTGCGCTTAATATTGTTCACATTCAATACTTAAACTTGCGACCATCAAATTATTGTCTTTGTCCGTGATTTTAGTTTTCTAGTCTGATATTAAGCACCTTAACGTCTAATGTTATAAATCAATGTCAAGCATGGATTTAGGCTAGAAAATAATAATATTGATACTGAAAGATAAACGTTTTATTATATATATATATATATATATATATATGTTTTCTATTTCTCATTCATTTTTTATATCAGATCATTTTTTATTTTTTTATATCAGAATTCATATGAAAACTTATAAAGGTCAATAGTAAGTTTTGAGCAATAGTCATAGTAGGTAACTTTAATAATATGAATGTTTACGTTTAGATAAGTAATTAGATCTTAAGATAAGTAATTTCCAAAAATTTTATATTTAATCCAAAAACTTGGTATTTCTTGAATTTTTGAAGTCATTGTAAGCTTTCATTAATAAGAAATATTATAGATAAAATTTTGGTGCTTTATCACAGCTCGTCTATAAAAAATAAGTTTTTAAAAAATTTCAGGTGAAGAATTAAAGCAGAAAGAATAAAGGATTAGATTTATTTTAAAAATTAAAATTTTAAATTGCTATAATTTAAAAATTAAAGTTATTATTATTATTTAAAAAAGAATCGCAAACATTTTACATAATTCTAGTATAATAAATATATTTTCTTAAACAACATTTTATAATGATATGTATGATCTTTAAAACTGAAACTTTCCAGAAAAAAATGTTTAAATACACATTTCACAATGTTTTGGATTGATGAGAATTTTAATTTCTCAATGTGCATTTTTTATCACTATTCATTCGATGATTTTGATTGTTTGACGCATGAAGAAATTTCTGAGAATTGAATTTAATTCCTTTTATACCTCGCATTTTAATCCTTTCTAAAAAATTAATTAAGAAATACAAGCAATAATTTTCGTTTTTATTTAATTTTTTTTTCAATAAATAAGCAATAACTTTATCGCGGCAAGTAACATCAGTTTTATATTTAATAGTCGTAGAGAAAAAAATCCTTTTTTAATGAGTTCAGTAATTGGTTATATTGCATGTAATATGATCATTTTTATCCTTTTAAAAGGCAGTTTTATTTTTCAATATTCACTAGAACTGCAGAAATTTCTCTTCTGGATAGCTTTTTTTTTTTTTTTTTTTCTGCCAAATATGAAGAAAACGGAAGGAACGGGGATGTTTGCAGCTTGGCTACGTGAAATTATTAAACATATAAGTAAGCAGAATTACCCACTGAAAGACCTTTGTCAGGCACTTCAATTAAATTGGTTCTTGCAAGAAAAATACTAAAACATCGTTATTAATGTTTATTGGTATTCTGATATCGACCTCAAATTTGAAAAAATGCTCAAAGAACTATTTCTGTAAGAAAGCCAGGGTACAACTTCAGTATACACCCACAGCTGAATTTTGGCGATTTTTCTTTGGCGCCGTTTTGAACGATAACGATGTCGTTCTGGACTGTTTGCGATATAATATGGCAGCCTATATGCTGTTTATTTTAGATTTGTGATTTTATGTTTCATATTTTATGATTTAGATTATGATTTTATCATTTATGATTTTTAGATTTATGATTTAGCCATAATCGCCAACAAAAAATCGCCAAATATCGTTGTAGGTGTATACTGAAGTTGTTCCAAAGTCAGTTCGTCCAATGTAATTTGGAAATAACTAACATTGTTTTTAACCCCTTGTCGGCTCAATATATTCGCAGGGTGACAAGAGTTTCCGTCTCAAAAAGAAGCATCCATACCAGTATTCTTTATCAATAATTTCTATCAGAATAAACTACTGCACAAATGTGATATAAATTATTGATAACGAATAGTGGTGTCAGTGTTCCGTCTTCAGACGGAAACTCTTGCACTCTTGTTTGTTCGCCTACCCGAGCTGAGCTCGGGATAAGCCGGGAAGGGGTTGTCTAAAACTGAGATTTTTCGATACAAAAATCTATTATAATTAATGCAGCAATAAAAACAGGTCTATCTCTTCAAATAAAAGTGTTTTTTTCAACAAGTAAAAAGATGAAATAAGGAGGGTCGGATAATAATTCAAACACACTAATACAGTCGGTAACAAAAGTCTCCGAACACTAGCAAAAATTCCTATATAAAAAAGTACACTTAATACACTTTTGTTACATAAATCCTTGTAGAATCCTGTTCGTAGTCAGTCTAAAAACAGTATTCGACAAGGATTTATTTAACAAAACTGTATTAAGTGTACTTTTTTTACATAGGAATTTTTGCTGTTGTTCGGAGACTTTTGTTACCGACTGTACACCAGAAGCTGTAGCCCGCTGTCAAAAGACAGGGGTAGATTTTTGCTTAAACATATTTTTGAAAAGATAAGGGTTTATTTATAACTTAAAAAATAGTCAAGGGAATTAATTTGTTTGAATACGTTCGTTTATTAAAAAAAAAAAAAAAAAAAGGTAAACATCAATGCGTGACTCTTAAGAAATTATGTACACCCCAGTATTCAGACATAATTTAATACCAAGTCTGGATCTTGATGAAGTGGGGATATCATTCTCCTACAATAATGGCCGCCTAACCTTTTTTTCAGTAAAGTGTGAAAAAAATCTTCACGGCTTTGTAAAAATAGTCATCGTTATAAATATTTTTTAATAATAGTACTAAATAACAAATAAGTAAAGCTATGCTTTTTTATAAATGAATAGAAATTATCTTGAATAGAAAAGAACTCACATTAAGTAAATAAAAATTTTAAACAGTAAAAAAATAAGGGAAGAAAGAAAAAGAAAAACCGAGGCTTATAAAAAATTTTTGAGTCGAACCTGTCAAGTTCATTTAAAAAAAAAAAAAAAAAAAAAAAAAAAAAAAAAATTATCTCCCTTTTAAATATTTTTTATGTCATTACAAAAAAAATCTCTTACCTATTGATCTAACCATTTATAAGAAGATTAAATTAGATTTAGAGACTTCAGAAGGATTTTACTTTCAGAGAATATATCTTGAAACACTACTTAAATATGCAAAGAAAGGTAGGCAATTGAAAATATATTTTATACGAAAATATAAGTAAATGATAAATTAATTTTATGTATTAATTATATGGAAATCTGAAAAAGAAGTAGTCTCTCGAATAGGTTTAATTAAAAAATTCTAATTAAAATTTAATTATATCTGTGTTTAAAAATCTACATTCAAATTTCAATCATTAACAGGTTTCCCTGAATTGTAAAATAATAAATTTAACAAATCTTATAATAATAATAATAATAATAAAAATATTACATTTTCAATAACCTACGAAAAAATAATAGACGGACAAACTAGTTATACTATAGTAATTTATCTTTATAATGTTTAAAGTCCAAATACATAAAATACAAATATTAATTCTAAATAACATTCAAAGGTATACATATTTTTATAATAAACAATAATATTTGCATATGGAAATACTGACGAATATTTTATTAAAAAAAAAAAAAAAAAAAAAAAAGTAAAGTAAAGTAAATAAACTTGGAAATATATTGTATCGAATTTTTATAATATAAATTTACAAGAGGGTAAACAAAAAGGCATTACAATAGTTTTGATAAAAATATGTTCATTTAGTATTTAATCATACTATATGAAATTTTAAAGACACATGATAAGAAAAATATGAAAATAATACAATGATATCTTCACTCTATCAAATGTTAATATAAGTGCACATTTTTTTAACAATTTTTTCATAGTTTAATTTTTTTTTTTTTTTTCCTAATATCAAGAAATTTTCACACACTGAGTCACAAACCTATAATCTCGAAAAAAGTTACAATTAATCTGTTTTAATGTTATATATATATAGAGAGAGAGAGAGACAGAGAGAGAGAGAGAGAGAGAGAAAGAGTAGTTATTTGGATATAATATATGTATAACAGAATTTAGAAGCATATTGAATAATAATGTAAATTTTGAAGTTTTATGAATAACCCATATATATATACATATATAAACAGTATAAAATCAAAAAAATTTTAACAAACACTTGCAGATGTGGGCACAATATATGTATAATTTTCCGTTTTCAAATACAGTGCTTTTTTTTTTTTTTTTTTTTTTTTTCGTTTTACATCAGTGCGATTTGTATACAGAAAAATGTTTTTATAAAATTCATATTTTTGAATTCTCTTGAACGATTAAACAGTTAAACAATTTAGTTAGTTTAATACAATACTCAACTTTGTTCAACAGCATTATGATAACTGTTTTTTTCTTTTAGCCATTCAAGGATGTCACTAGAAAACGTTATTTTCAAAATGAAACAATTTTCATACTACCAGTCACAGGTATAGTCCCACATACATGCACGCGCATACATACATATTCACGCACGCGCACTGCACGTAAGCAGGTATGTGTCACAGTGAAACAATTGACAGAATACGTCTTTTCTTTAGGAAACTATCGTCAGAAAACTTCAAAATTTGCATTAAATGGATAAGAAATAATTTTGAAAATTTCGGTAACAAAAAAGCAGGCGAACTTGCTAAAGAAGTGGCTCATTCAAATCATCCGTTAAGTTTTAAACAGATCCCCAAATCATTTTTTAAATGACAGAAATTTCAACAGACAATAAGCTTGTGGCAAAATTACTCGCCTTCAACTCATAAAGGTAGAACAACAAAGAAGTTTTTCCATTTGTGCAAGAAAAGCTAAACAGAAATCTGAACTACACTCAAATTCTTTCTGAACACGCCAGAACTGGTGGTTACCTGTTCAATTTCAACCATGCTGATTCCTCCCAGTGCTCTTGTGGTTGTGATCAAGATGGATGGATGGATGGTTGGGTTTAACGTCACACTAGTGCTACGCAGATGGGCAATTGGCGACGGTCTGGGACACACCCTAGTGGTGGTCCGGAGACATGCCATCACAATTTTGAAGGAAGGGATGGCTCTCCCGCTTCGGTTACCCCCAGAGGTATAATTTTTGATGGGAACATGGAGGACATTGCGGCCACGACATATTTTACGTGCACCAGCCACCATTAGTGTACACGACGGTCTTTGGCCGGCTCGAGTACCGAACCCGCAATCTTCCAATTGCGAGCCGGCGTTCTACCGACTGGGCTACCGCGGCCCGGTTGTGATCAGGATGAAATTCAAAGAACGGAACTCATTTCGTTATTTTGCTCTTGACTCTAATCTTTACAGATATGAACTACATAAGTATACGTGATAATGAACGGAATATCGTGACCTCCACAATTCGAAATCTTACTCAAACCTGACTGCTTATCTTTACTTCTACGCTTTATTAATAATATTCTTTTCTTGAATTTTGGACTTTTATACTATCTTCTTGTTTGTTATTATCTGTATCTTTTATGTTTGAATTTAAAATATATATTTTCTTTGTTTTAATTCATGTACAGAGTGATCATAATTAAACTACTGCTTACAGTATTGTGTAGTGCGATCTAACTGCAAGAATAGCACCAAACGTTTTAGGAAGATTAAACAAGACGGGGGACAATGGATTCCGTAAAACAAATTTCCAAAATTTACCTTTAGGGGAATATATTGGGCTGTTTCTCTAAATAAAGCGTTTGTCGCAATTTATAATGTAAAATTGGTGATTGTGCACTTTTCATTTTTGTCCTATTTATTATTTTGAAATTGGAGACATTGCGTTAATTTGTCCCCACTTTCCATTTTTTAAAAGGCTTTTTTCTATAGCATAGTGCAACCCACGTATACCTCTACTGGTGAATTTCGAAGCTTTTTTTTTTTTTTTTTTTTTTTTCTTTTTTTGTGCGGAATCCTTCGTTCCTCGCCGTGTTTAATCGTCCTACAAACTTTATTGCCATTCTTGCAATTAGATCGCACTATACAGAACGCTGCAAGCACAGTCAGTCTAATTATAACCACTTTTTAGTATGACTATAGTCATAGGGCATGCTGTAATAAAACTACATATATTTTTTAAAAAAATTTACACACACATACTCACACATATCATGCATACTCATGAAATCGTGCGCACTCATAAATATTTCCCACATTTGTAGGAAATGAAATAATCATTGTGGGCCATTCTACCAAAATACGTACGAGAAAGATTTAGATTTTTTTTCTTTGCATTTTACAAGCACATGTTAATAGAGGCAAGGATCCTTCAGAAGGATCGCACTGATAACATTCCCACCTGGCATAGCTCCTTCCTTGTTTTAGCAATCGACCTTACACAATACACAACACACACTTTAATGATTTATTTACCTCTGCTAAGCGATTTAGATTTCCATGCCATATTATAAAAAAAAAAAAAAAAAAAATGGCGTGTAACACCTACACAATTTCCATTATAGGTCAGTTTTATGTCCTCTAACCACACTAAAAATCAGACATCTGACAATTTGCCTTTAAGATCAAATGAATACATACGTCTTAAAAGCATTTATAAGAGTGTTTACATAGTGAGCTTAAAAAATCGATTGAGTCATTTTTTAAAACATCCATTTCCGAGATCTAAAACTAACCTACATAATCAGGGAGATTGTCAGTTTTCTGTAGTATCCAAATACAAAATATAAAAAAAATCTTTAAAAAGTGGGTTTATGTAGCAAATTTGAACAAAATCGTTAGAACCGTTTTCGAGACACCGACTTTTGGTTCCACTTCCGATTTTGACCAAAACTTAGTAAACTCCTTTGTTCACAGGAAACAAACAATTACCTATTTATATTGCTGTTGATTTTTAGTATCAAAATTAATTAAATGTTTAAACTGAGAAAGGAAAGTTTTACAGAATAAAAAGAAAGCAATAAAATGATTCACTAAATGTATTCTATCAATAAATTATAAATTATAACAATTTGAGCTCAATATGAGTATATCCCCTCCGTGGAGGACCGAAATCGTGATGGCATGTCTCCGGACCATCCTTAGAGGTGTGTCCCAGACCGTTGCCAATTACCCATAGCGCAGTATTAGTGTGACGCAAAACCCAAAAGGCCTACGTGGTTTTATGTTTTCTAGAGGTTTCCTAAGGTTTCGGAAAAATACATCGGTGATAATAAGTTTCCCTATGACATTTGGATAATATCTACAGTCAAAAACGTTTTTTAAATGTTTTATTTTTTAAAACCTTTTAAAACCTGCACTGTTTTAGGTCTTATAGATGTTTCCCAAGGTTTCAGATAAATACATCGAGAATAGTAAGTTTTCCTATGGTATTTAGATAACACCTCCACTATACCTACAATCAAAAATGTTTTTTAAAGGTTTTAATTTTAAAACCTTTTAAAACCTGCACTGTTTTAGGTCTTATAGAGGCTTCCAAAGGTTTCAAATAAATACATCGATGATAATAAGTTTTCCTATTGTATTTAAATAATACCACCACTATACCTGCAACCGAAAACGTATTTTTTTAGTTTTAGTTTTTGAACCTTTGAAAACCTGCACTTTTTTAGGTTTTATAGAGATTTCCCAAGGATTCGGATAATAAGTTTATATAATAAGATAATAAGTTTTTCCATGATATTCAGAAAATACCTCCGTTATACGTTATACCTCAATCAAAAATGGTTTTATTTAGGTTTTATTTTTAAAACATCAGAAACCTCCCTTACTAAAATTTATATTTCTAATAATTATAATATATTTCTAAACTTGTACCTGACAACTTAGAGTAGGTTTTTAGTCATAAAATTCTCTTCTACATCTAAGGAAAATTCAAAAATTTTAGATTTCTATTAAAAAATAAAATAATAATAATAATAATAATAATAATAATAATAATAACAATCTAAATTTAAAAATATATTTGATGATTACATAAATGAGATATTTTTTTTTATAAATAAATTATAAAACAATTAAATTAAAACACAATAAATCTTATATTTCACATATGTATCTGAAAAACTATATTTAAATTTATTTTATAAGTCTTTCGTCAATGAAAAGGTATGTCAAACTAAATTCACTAACAAAAGAGATCATGTAACGATATTGATGTAAGATATAAATAAATAAAAAAAATATATGGATTAAAAAAATCACCTTTTTTTTCGGGGGGGGGGGGAGTGGGGGGAATAACTGAATGAACTTATTTCTTGAATACTTCCTTTTAAATTATAATCTTTTAAATATTTAGAAGTAAACACCTATAACGTAAGTAATAAATAATAATAATTATGATAAAATAGAGAGGTTATGATTAAAGTTATGAATAAATGGTAAATTAAAATTTACAGAAGGAATTTGACAGCATTGATTAATCATATTGGTGATTGCTTACAGTGTATTCCCCAAACTTTTTAAATGGTACGGGGAGAGAAAATAAAAATTAATTAATTAAAAAATAAAATAAATTAAGAATTCTGTCAAAGGAAGAATTTAGTTTAGCACGGAGGACTATTAATTTCAATCTGTAAAAATTTTATTTTTGTTCTTATTTTTTAATATTATTTTTAATCTCATTTTTTGACGGTAAAACTGGGACACGTACTTTTTAAAATGACTGAAATGAATTAAAGTGAAGTGTTCCACCTAAATTTCATACTTTAGTTAATTAAAAAATTGAAATAAAATAAATAAATATAAATAATTGTTGCGTCGAAATTTTTTTTGTACCCCTCAGATTCAGAAAAATCGTCCCTTTCGTTTGGTACTGAATTTGTACCGAGCCACGTACTTTTTAAAATGACAGAAATGAATTAAAACGAAGTGTTGCCACCTACATTTCATACTTTAGTTAATAAAAAATAAAAAATATATAAATAAATATAAATAATTGTTGCGTCGAAAAATTTTTTGTACCCCTCAGATTCAGAAAAATCGCCCCTTTCGTTTGGTACTGAATTTGTACCGAGCCACGTACTTTTTAAAATGACAGAAATGAATTAAAACGAAGTGTTGTCACCTACATTTCATATTTTAATTAATCTAAAAAGAATATTGATTGTCGTGTCGAAAAACTGTTTGTTCCTCTGGATTCAGAGAAATCGCCCCTTTCATTCGGTACCGAATTTTTAACGATAGGACTGATATTTCTAATTTATTTTGGGGTTACAAAAAACTGGTCTATAAAAACTCCAGACTGAAACTTATAGTCCTCCGTTCCAATAATGAAATTAGGAATAAAAATTTAGGTCTTAAAATTAAAAATGGCAACTGAACCAATATTTTACAATTTCATATTAATTCACAAGAAACATTTATATTAGCTTTAAAGTTTTTTCTTTTTTTTTCCTCTTCTTCTTTATTTCTGATTTTTTTATTCGTTTATTTCTTTTACATAAAAATTATGAAGAGACTCAAAAATATAATACATGATAAACAAAACATTTGGTATCTAATATAATACAATTCTTAAAGAAAAAAAATGAGTGTATTGTTTTCTATTCAAAATATTTATTTTATTTATTATTATTACGGTTAACATTTTTATTTCATTCCGATATTGCTAACTTAAAATCATTTACATTAAAAAAGATAATTTTTTTATTTCCTTTAAAATATTTTCCATCAAAATTCTTGAGTACATTTTTCATGTAACTTTTTATTTATTTATTTATTTTTTGTTTCATTCAGAATTTAAAAGAAAAAGTACATTTAGAATTTAACCTGCATTGTACAATCTCTCTCTCTCTCTCTATATATATATATATATATATACAATACATATATTTCTTTCTTTCTTTTTTTTTTTTTTTTTTTTTTTTTTTTTTTTTTTTTTTTTTGAAAGTGATTAAAATCCGAGTTTTAAAGCCCTTCAATGCTTTCATATCTCAAGCTCTAATTCATTCTTTTCAAGTTCAATGGATTTGCATAGTAAAGATTATTCCAAGTAAAACTTCTAAATTCTTTAGATAGTATTATCTCTATGTTTCAATCTGCAGAGAAAACTATCTGTTCAACAATAAGATAGTATACTATATCTCCGCGATACCATATTCAATGAACAAACAGATTAACATTTGCTTCTAGAAAAGTATTTAATTTCCCCTTTCAAAGTTGTCTTCTATGGAATTTCTCTCTTAAACCCTACTCCAGGGAAACTGCTGATGTGTCACTTGATTCTACCCCTCCCATAGAAAAACCTAGATTCTACCCCTCCCATAGATCCTTTTGCGATGACATTTGACATGCAAAGAAGTGGACAAAAATTTTCCGGGCGTTTTGGTATTTTAAGCAGATACTGAAATTCCAGCTACGGTAAAGAAAGGGTTAAGGTTTTCTAAAGCCTTTTTTATGGTTTAATATAGGTTTCCAGGCATTTAAAAGCTTTTATTGAAGTTTGATTTAAAAAAAACCTTCCGAAAAGAAACGTCATCTAAGTTTCTTTTAGGTTTTTTTAAAAAATCTCTTGAAATTTTACATGTTTTTAGGTTTATAGAAGTTTTCCAAGGTTTCGGTTAAATACATCGCTGATAATAAGTTTTCTTATATTATTCAGGTAATACCTCCATTATACTTGCAATCAAAAACTTTTTTTTTTTTTTTTTTTTTTAAGTTTAGTTTATTTTTAACTTATTATTACTCATTAACTTATTATTAGTGATTGACTAAATATTTTAATTAGTAAAATAATAACAATTTTGTGTATTATTATTAATAATTATCAGTTTCAATTTCTACGGAACAAAACATAATAAAAAAAAAAAAAAAAAAAAAAAAAAAACTATAAAACAATTATTCTATACTCAAAATTAATCTGAGATTCATTAACATTCTTCCTTTAATTTATCAAAAACATAATAAATATTAATACATTTATCTCATAAATAAGAAAATAACACGCATTTAAAATTAATTTCAGTTTTAACCCATTAACCGCCAAAACTAGAAATAATGATTTTTTTTTTTTTTTTTTTTTTTTTTTTTCTGAATAAAAAAAGTAAAGTTCATTGTTTTAATCATATATAACAATAATTTAAAATAAAATTATAAAAATTAGTCTTATCTTACTAAAAATAGAGTGTTATATTTGTACAACGTCAGTGGAATAAGAATATAGGATTAAAAAATATAAATGTTTACGGAAATTTCCTTGAGGGTGCATAAAACAGAAAAAACTACAGATGACTAAAAAAGTAATTATTTTATTTCGACAACATTTTTAGAAGCTTTTTATATGAAATTGACTTTCTCATCGTGTCTTTGTCTCACGCTAATAAACAAAGCACCTCCATTTTAAATTAAATATAAGTTGCTCAGTTTGTCGCTTCTTGGCCAACTGGTTAATTTTTACAGATAATTAGTAAAAAATGTGTCAATTGATAAAAGAAAATTTTTTGTTCACTACACAGTATTTCAAGAAGAGTTTTTTAAAGAAGTTTTTTTTCTTTTTAGATATTAGAAAACACAAAATATTTTTGATATTAAAAAAGCTCAAAATAAAAAGTTTTAAGTAAAAAATACATTAATTAATATTTTTAGAAGCTTTTTAGAAACTTTTTATTGAAGTTGGATTTTGTTATCGCGTCTTTCTGTCACGCTAATAAACAAGGCACCTCAACGTTAAAGTAAATGTCAGCGGTTTTTATTGCCGCTGGTTGGCTCAGTTGGTTAGAGTGTCAAGTTCCTAATGCGATGATTGTGAGTTCCATTCCCGATTCCCGGGGTAGCGATGTGTTAAATTTTGCAGATAAAAATAGAAAATATGTCAGTCGATAAAAGAAAATTTTTCATTGTCTACACAGTACTCTAAGAATTTTTGAAGAGTTTTTTTAGGCAGCTTTTTTTTTTCTTTTTTTTAAATACTAAATAGCACACACACACAAATATAAAGTTATATATATATATATTAGAAGCTTTTTATTGAAATTGGATTTTTGTCTTCGTGTCTTTGTGTCACTCTGAAAAATAAGGCACCTCAATTTTAGTGTAAATTTAAACAACCCTTTTCGTCGCTCGTTAATGCTTTTTATTAGAGCATCATGGTGATAACGCGATGCTCGTGGGTTCATTCCTCGAACGCTGATGGGTGACTTTTTTACAGAAAATTAATAGAAACGATGTCAATTTATAAAAGAAAATCTTTCATTGTCTACACAGTATCCTGAGGAATTTCGATAGTTTCTTTTAAGAAGCTTTTTGAGTTACAAAAAGGCATAAAAAAAAAATAAAAATTAGTAAAAATAAAAATAAATAAATAAATGTAAAATAAATAAATAAAAATAACACTGAAAGTTTTTTATTGTTGGGAAGCCCTAAAAAGCCTGAAATAATAATAATAAAAAAATATTATTGCAGAGACATGCTATAAAATCATAAAAGTTTCAACAACAAGAAAATTTTAAAGAAATGTATAGATATTTCCCTTTTGCAAAAGATAAAAAACTTTAAGTATTCCAATTATTTCAAAAAGCATTCGAGAAAAATATCTTTTTATATAAGTATTTGATAGATTTTTCTAGAATGTTCTATGACTTTTCTTGAATGTTCTTAAACTTTTGGTTAGAGCGTCATGCTGATAACTCGATGGTCCTGGATTCGGCCCTCGAAAGACAATATGGTACTTTTTTGCAGATAATAATAATAAAAAAAAATGTCAATTGATAAAAGAAAATCTTCCGTTGCCTACACAATATCCTCAGTAATTTTGATTATTTTTTTAAAAAAGCTTTTTTTTTTTTTTTTCTAACTAAAATGCAGAAAATAAAATTTAAGTAAAAAAAAACCATTTTTTAAAGTTAGAAGTTTTTTATTGTGAAGCCCTTAAAACCATAAAATAAAAATTTATTCTGGCAAAGACATGCTACAAAGAAATGAAAATTTCAAAACTAAGAAAATTTTAGAGAAAAATATAGGTATTTCCCTTTTACAAGAGATGAATTTTCTTAATGTTCAAAATATTTTTTAAAGCTTTCGAGACATTTGAAATTTATAGCCTAACTAATGATTATACAAAAACTAATAACTAAGAATATTGGTCTCGAAAGCTTTTAAAAATATTTTGAACATTAAAAATTTTCATCTCTTGCAAAAGGGAAATACCTATATTTTTCTCTAAAATTTTCTTAGTGTTGAAACTTTCATTTCTTTGTAGCATTTCTTTGCCAGAATAAATTTTTATTTTGTGCTTTTTAGGGCTTCACAATAAAAAGCTTCTAACGGTAAAAAATTGTTTTTTACATAAATTTTATTTTACAAGTTATGTAAACTCATTCAGATATGAAGATATTGAAGTTTTTTTGTTTAAACAGCGTTTCACGTTTGAAATCCATTTTAAACTTAAAACTATTTTTCAGATCTTTTTTTTTTTTTTTTTTTTTCGTCATAAAAAAATCCATTTTTTTTTTCACTAAAAAACAATACTTAATATAAAATACGGTTTTTAGTTAACTATTAAGCGCGATTATTTCTGGTGTTGTGTGAACGCAACACCAGCGGGTAATGGGTTAATCTCAAAACGCTACTTTAAATAATCAAGAACCATGTAATCAAGGCCCGTCGGTCGAATGGTGAGACATGCAACTACAAACCCGAAGTCTGTCAGTTCGATCCTTTCTGGCCGCAAGCGTGAAAGAAAATGATTGAAAGTACAGAAGTTCAGTAATTTCTCCCTAGATGGCAGCATCAAACATACAAAATGATACTGAAGCCGTCACTTCATGGTTCTTTATAAAAACCCTTTGGTATTTATAAAAAACCTGAAATAAATTTTATAGAAATACCTTAACCTATAGAGGTATTGATGGAGCTTTTATTATGGCTTTATTTTGCACCATTAAAGACTTGATAATACCTTATTTTAAATACCTCTAAAACCTGTAAAATACCTGTTAAAAGAAACCTAAGGAAAAACCTTCAAAAAAACATTGGGAAGATATTTTAAAAAAAAGCTTTGTATGTATATTAAAAATACCTACATGAGTCATGGTATTTTATGAAAACCCTTTGGTATTTATAAAAAACCTGCAATAACTTTCTGAAAAATACCATAATGTATTCGTGAGAAACCTGTGGAGGTATTAATAGAGCTTTTATTATGGCTTTATTTTGCACCATTAAAGCCTTGATAATACCTTATTTTAAATACCTCTAAAACCTGTAAAATTCCTGTTTAAAAAAACCTGAAAAAACCTTAAATAAAACCTTAAAATTTTAGTAAGGGATTACATTTTTAGAGTTAGTACGTACTCGCCTCTTTTTTTTTTTTTTTTTTTCTTATTGTTTTATTTACTTATTTACTTATTTATTTATTTTTTTTTTTCTTTTCCGTTTCCTTTCTCTGAATCTTCCACCAACATTCACAAAAAAAGTAAATGTCTTTATAAAATTTACAGACTATTATTGTGTGACAAAAATCGTTTATTTTTAAATTACTGGTTGAAATCTCAGGATGAAAATTTGGATCGTATAAACCTTGATCTTATTGTTTTATTAAAATATTTTTCAAACAGTTAAAACTTATATCAAGAATTAATTATAAAACAGTAACAATAAATGTAGTGCAAATTAAATTAATACATTGCCTAAGTTTTTCCCAGTTTATTTCTTTTACATAGAAAATTGCTGCTTACAGAAATCATGTAATATAAATAGAAAGCAATCATAGATTAATGGGGAAAATTCAGTGTTTGATTGTATTGTTTCTTACTTAATCTAATAATAAAAGAAAATAGCTGTTCAAATGCATTTCTGAGATGTAACTATATTTTTGTACCGTTACGGAAGAAAGAATAAATATTTTCTACGTTTCTATTATATGACATAACCAGTAATAATTTGTATTAGCCTAAAGCGCTTTTTAACAAGAATAAAATCTAGTATTTCTTATTGAAAATATTTTTGCGTGACTTGGCCCTATAAACGAAACATTAATCTAAATTAAACCATATTCAGAAAAGTGCTTTCGTATGTTGATTTAGTTGCATTTTGTGGAAACCCCGATCCTGACAGGTTGGGGACCTGGGCAAAATAACCTTTCGAGGCCCTCTTGAAACCATCGTGGCAAGGTGTCTGTCACAAATTCTTTAGCGAATTGCAATAGTCAGTCATATGTACAATCCATAAACAATATTTTTGCATCTCTACTATATTTGTTGTACTAATTCTTCCACTACTTCTAGTAGTAGTTGCTGTAAATCTGGTTTTCTGTTAATGGGTAAAGCTAAAGTCTATGGAAAAAGATATTGCATTATTATTATTATTATTATTATTATTATATTTTTTTCCTGAATTTCCTCCTGTTTCTTATTTAACCAGGTAAGTAAATAAGAGACGAATGTGACACTTAAAGGTTAGTTGGCTGATTAGGTTTTACTTTGCACTAGTGCTACACTATAATCAGTTGGCTACAGTATGGGGGACAGACCTAAGGGTGGTCTGGAGACATGCCATCACAACTTTGATATTCGCAATGGCGAGGAATGTGACATTGTTGATGTAATTATTATTTTAAAAGCACGTGCTTTTAAGAAAATTAATTTCATCGTTGATAATGGCATGACTTTCTAACGACTCCAACACTTGTGAGAACTAAATGCTGCTTTGTTAATTCCTTTTCTGTAATTTAAAGAGTCTAGACACAGAAGGTTCCACTCATCATGCTAAACCAGCTATACCAATGAGAATTTGCGGTTTTTTTTTTTTTTTTTTTTTTTTTTTTTTTTACCAGGCATAAACTTTTTCTATCAATTAAAAATGCAGAGTTCTATAACAGATATATGCTCGGTGGTTAAAAATAAATTCATTTTCTAGAAAGTTTAATACTTTTTAAAGATAAATTCCACATTTTTTCTTTTGTAAAAATTTTGATTGGAATAAAAAGAGGGATTTTACAAGAATTTTGGGGCCCTTTGTAAACTGGAGCCCGTGGGAAAAGTCCCGTTTTGCGCGTGCTATAAAATGGGCTTGGTTTTGTGCAGTATTAAAATGTTTGAACATATTTCAGAAAACAATCTCATATAGGCCATAATATGTTTGAAATCTTTTGTGAGTTCTCGATCACAAAGTAATTGAGTCTTTTAAACTATTTTCAATAGAAAATTAACTGCAATGAACTTACATGTATGAATTTAAGTATGGCATTCTTAACTCTTTCAGTGTTCGTAGTTTTTTCCCATATGTGTTTAATAGTTCATAAAATTTATAATACATAATATAAGTATGGAAATTTCATACAGTATACAACAGATATTCATCAACCTTATTTTTCGCAAAAAAGCAATATATAATTCAAAATTTAGTCACACCATCTTTTTATTTCAATTATGCAAAACGGAGAAAGATGGGCTTAACGCTGAAAGGGTTTTAAAATATTTACGGCAATGAAAATACGGACAAACAGATAGATCAAAAGATTGTTGAACCTGTCATAAAATATGTTCACATTACTTTACAAGATCATTGAAAATGCATGCTTTTTGTATGCGTGTTAAAAATTATACACATAAGATACACTTACATAAGCGATTAATAGAAAATTCGTGGCATGTAATTTATGTGTCCTTCAATCCCCAATAACTCCAATCGAAATTATTTGGGAAAGTTTGAAACTAGAAAAAAAAAACTATATTGTTTCAAAAATATTAAATTCTTCTGTGAATAAAGTTATTCGTAAAGAAATCGGCAGATTTTAGTCGAGAAATACACTTTATTCAACGTTATCGCACAAAACTATCAACTACACGAATATTCTCGAAAAAACTGTCATTAAGATGAATATTCTTGAAACTGTTCAATAAAGCTGTCACTTGCATCACAAAAGTCCCTGTTCAACGAATATTTTGGAAACAGTTTAATAGAACAGTCACGCGTTGTCGTTCCACAAGAGTAAAGTAAACACTGCTAAATACTCCACTGAGCAGGATTTTCGCTAATCCATGAACAAATGCCAAGCTTTTTGAACACAGACTCTATGAGGCAATCTCTTAGAACAGCTGTCTGAAGAACACTGACTTTCGGTAGGTGATCTACTCCTATTTATAACTTTAGCGGCTGTAATCTCGCATGTTTTCCATGAATTCTGTCCTAGAATCCAATGAAAAACTCAAGAATTCAGCTCTTGTTGAAGAAAAGAAAGAAATTGTCTTCGAAACCTCAGAAACCCTAAACTAGCATATTTTACCAAATTTAAAGCCAAATTGCCAATTCGTCACCAAGTTTGTAGCTGATACAGAATTAATTGAAATGAATGGACTGTCATTTCTTTCCAATTTGACTATAAATCTATTCTTACTTAACAGCCCAGTTGAGGCAGGAATGAACTTTAATCCGATGCAGTAATAGTTTTAAAATTTGTAAAAGCTTATAAATATTATTTCAGGAAATCGCAAATGATATTATTTTAGAATCCTTATATAATTTTGTACGTCTTACAATAGCGATAGCTATATTTTTAATTTCATCGATTTTAATCATTTTCCCTTTATAATAAATTTCCCGTTCCTTGTCCCTTTAGGATAAATTAAATTCTATCTTAGTTGTATTTAATGAGTTGTATTTAATAAGTTGCATTTAATTCTATTTTAGTTGTATTTAATGTTTTTATTACATTCAATCAAAGACATATTGAAATTGTCAAGTACATATAAAGAAAAAAATATCTATATTCAATATTATTAACAAATGACATTATACAAAATACTTTATTTAGTTTTTTTTTTTTTTTTTTTTTTTTAGAGTTTTGACTAACTTTTAAATTAATTTCTCCTTCCAAAGAGTTTGTTTTATTATCACTAAGATAGTATTTTTTTATTTATTTATTTATTTATTTTAAGTTTTTACTAAAAGATGAAAAGTAGAATTTATAGTTATTCAATATTCTGTATAACTTCGCATTAAAATTATAGTTAATGTGAAATTAATATGAAAAATATCCTTAAAAAAAAATACAATAAACTTTTTAAAAAGTATTATAATACATGTTCCATTTATAACTGAAAAACATTAATTTTATCCCACTTTCTTTCACTTTAAGAGAATGAATTAATTTCTTTTATTTTGGAATTTTTTTTTATACTTCTCTATGCACCATTGCGCTATCAGATACTTTTTATTCTCTCAAATAAGAGTGACATTTATTGAGTGTGGCTTCGCTTAATGGAAGTTTCTTTGTTGCGATGGAGTTCAAATAAGAAAGTCCTGAAAGTATTTTGTGCCTGAAAAAACGTTCCTTTTTCCCGAAATTCCTGAAACTTGTCTCCGGTAATTGAAGTCTGCATTAAATAAAGAGGTGCAAATAGCTTTTTCTCGATTAGATATGTTTTGTCCATCTATTTATTATAACAAATAAATACTTAGGCAATTTTTACGAAGCTCTTTGATTTGTAAAGAGGTACGATTGCTCGTTCAAAGTCATAACTCATATTTTCTTTTCTAAAATTCATTGAAATTAATGAAATGTCTATGAATTAATTTCATTAACTTTCTATTTCATTTTAGGACGATAAATTCAATAATTAAATTTTATTTATACCTTAAAATTAGTCCATATAACTTTCATATGCATTTCGGTTGCAATCGCAACCTTCTTCAGCTGAACTGTGACATCCATCGCTGCCGGCGTATTTATTGTTTTCTTCCTGTCTTCATTTTTTCGCTTCACTTCGCTTATTTCGGTCGTTTAGGATCAGATGGTTCCAGATTCTGTGTATAGTAGCGTGTTCGCGTTCGTTAATAGCAGTAGGGTTAGTGATAATCTCAAGGGCTTCTCTTTTTAATGCGTAACTGTGATTATTATAATGAGCGATTTTTTTAGTTGTTATGGTGTTAATATTAATTGGGTTAGAGGAGTGGGTAGAAGCAAGAGCGGTGGATTGGCGGTTATGTTTAAGATCGGCTTTGTGTTCTTTTTCTCTGTCATGAATTTTCCGTTTTGTAACTCCGATATAACATGCTTGAGAATTATCTATGTGTTTGAAGTCTATTTTATAAATCCCGGCGGTTGATTGGTTATCAATTACGTCTTTTTCATTCCGGATATGTTGAAAGATTTGCAAATCTTTCAAACTCTAAATCTAAACAAAAAATACAAATGTAAACAAAGTTTCTAAATATAAACATAGAATACAAATGTAAACAAAGACAGCAAATATAAACAAACTATAAATGTAAACAAAGATTACACATGAAAAGAAAGACTACAAATGTAATGAAACACTCTCAATCTAAACTAAGTCTCTAAATGTAATCAAAGACTACCCATGTAAACAAAGTCTCTAAATGTATACAAAGAATACAAATGTAAACAAACACTCTAAATGCAAACAAACTCTAAATGTAAACAGACTACAAACGTAAACAGACTCTAAATGTAAACAATGATTCCAAATGTAAAAAAGGACTAAATGAAAACAAATATTACAAATGTAAGAAAAGGGCCTAAATACAAACAAAGACTCTAAATATAAACAAAATCTAAATGTAATCAAAGGATAAAATGTAAACAAAAAATATAAATATAAACAAACTCTGAATGTAAACAAAGACTACAAACGTAAACAAAGACTACAAAAGTAAACAATCTCTAAATGCAAACAAACTACAAATGTAAACAGACTCTAAATTTAAACAAAGATTACAAATGTAAACAAAGGGTGCAAATGTAAACAATGACTCTAAATAAAAAAGATTACAAATGTAAACAAAGTCTCTAAATGTAAACAATGTCTACAAATGTAAACAAAGACAACAAATTTAAACAAAGAATCTTAACATCAACAAAGACTACAAATGAAAACAAAGACTCTATATGTAAACGAACACACCAAAAGTAAACAGACTCCATATCCAAACAAAGACTCTAAATGTAAACAAAGATTTTAAATATAAACAAAGTATCAATGTAAGGAAAACTACAAATGTAAACAAAGACACTAAATTAAACAAAGACTACAAATGTAAACAAAGACTACAAATGTAAACTAAGACAATAAATGAAAACAATAGATACAAATGTATACAATGAGTACAAATGTAAATAATAGTAACTCTATACGTAAACAAAGACTATAAATGCAAACAAACAATCTAAATGTAAATAAACACTACAAACGTAAACAAAGACTCTTAATGTTAACAAAGACTACAAATGTAAACAAACTCTAAATGTAGAAAGACTCCAAATGTAATCAAAGGCTAAGAATGTAAAGAAAGACTCTAAATGTAAAAAAGACTACAAATGTAAACAGTGTCTCTAAATGTAAACAACGACACTATATGTAAACAGACTACAAATGTAAAAAAATATTGTAAATGAAAACAAATAGTACAAATGTAAATAAAGACTCTAAATGCAAAGAAACTCTAAACGTAAACAGACTACAAACGCAAACAGACTCTAACTGTAAACAATGATTTCAAACGTAAAAAAGGACTAATTGATAACAAATAGTACAAATTTAAACAAAGACTCTAAATGTAAACAAACAATCTAAATATAAACATACTCTAAATGTAAACAAAGACTACAAACGTAAACAAAGACTACAAAGTAAACAATCTCTAAATGCTAACACTCTAAATGTAAAGAAAGAATACAAATGCAAACAGAGAATCTAAATGTAAACATACACAAAAAATTTAAACAAAGACAACAAATATAATCAGACTACAAATGAAAACAAAGTCTCTAAATGTAAACAACGACTCTATATCTGAACAAACAAATGAAAACAAACTCCAAATCTAAACAAAGACTCTAAATGTAAACAAACTTTAAATGCAAACAAAGACCAAAACTGTAAGAGAAAACAACAAATGTAAACAAAGGCTCCGAATGTAAACAAAGACGACAAATCTAAAAAAAGACTAAGTGAAAACAAATAGTACAAATGTAAACAAAGGCTCTAAATGTAAACAAAGGTTCTAATAGTAAACAAAGACTGCAAATGTAAACAAACCCTTTAAATGTAAATAAACTCTAAATTAAACATGAAATCTAAATGTGAACAGACACTAACTGTAAACAAAGACTACAAATGTAAACAAAGGCTCTAAATGTGACAAAATTACAAATGTAAACAAAGACTTGAAATGTAAACAAAGACAACAAAAGTAAACAAAGACAATATTGAAAATAAAGACTACAAATGTAAACAAAGACTACAATAAACAAAGAATCTAAGTGTAAACAAAGACTACAAATGTAAACAGACTGCAAATATAAACAAACTATAAATGTAAACAAAGATTACAGATGTAAACAAAGTCTACAAGTGTAATCAAACACTCTAAATGTAAACTAAGTCTCTAAATGTAAACAAACACTCTAAATATAAACAAACTCTAAATATAATCAAAGAATACAAATGTAAACAAAGAATCTAAATATAAACAAACTCTGAATGTAAACAAAGACTACAAACATAAACAAAGACCTCAAAAGTAAACAATCTCTAAATGCAAACAAAGACTCTATATGTAAACACTCTACATGTAAAAAAAGACTACAAACGTAAACGAACTCTAAATGCAAATGAAAAATCTAAATGAAAACAGACTTCAAATGTAAAGAGACACACTAAATGTAGACAAAGACTACAAATGTAAACAAAGACTCTAAATGTAAGCAATGATTACAAATGTAAACAAAGGGTGCAAATGTAAACAATGACTCTAAATGTAAAAAGATTACAAATGTAAACAAAGTCTCTAAATGTAAACAATGTCTACAAATGTAAATAAAGACAACAAATGTAAACAGAGAATCTTAACATCAACAGACTACAACTGTAAACAAATACTGTAAATGTAAACTAATACACTAAATGTAAACAGACTCCATGTCTAAACAAAGACTCTAAATGTAAACAAAGATTTTAAATGTAAACAAAGAATCAATATAAGAAAAACTACAAATGTAAACAAAGACACTAAATGTAAGCAGTGACTACAAATGTAAACAAAGACTACAAATATAAACAAAGACAATAAATGAAAACAATGAATATAAATGTATACAATGAGTACAAATGTAAACAATAGCTCTAAATGTAAACAAAGACTACAAATGCAAAGAAAGACTACAGATGTAAACAAAGTCTACAAATGTAAACAAACAATCTAAACGTAAACAAAGACTACAAACGTAAACAAAGACTCTTAGTGTTAACAAAGACTACAAATGTAAACAAACTCTAAATGAAAAAAAGACTCCAAATGTAATCAAAGACTACAAATGTAAACACAGACTCTAAATGTAAAAAAAGACTACAAATGTAATCAGTGTCTCTAAATGTAAACAATGACTCTATATGTAAACAGACTACAAATGTAAACAAACTCTAAATCTAAAAATGACTAAATGTAAACAAGTTCTAATTGTAAACTAACTCTAAATGTAAGCAAAAACCATAACTGTAAGCAAAGACAACAAATGTAAACAAAGACTCTAAATGCAAACAACTCTAAATGCAAACAGACTACAAACGTAAACAGACTCTAAATGTAAACAGACTACAAATGTAAAAAATATTCTAAATGAAAACAAATAGTACAAATGTAAACAAAAGCTCTAAATGCAAACGAACTCTAAATGTAAACAGAATACAAACGTAAACAGACTCTAAATGTAAACAATGTTTTCAAATGTAAAAAAGGACTAATTGATAACAAATAGTACAAATTTAAACAAAGGCTCTAAATGTAAACAAACAATCTAAATATAAACAAACTCTAAATGTAAACAAAGACTACAAACATAAACAAAGACTGCAAAGTAAACAATCTCTAAATGCAAAGACTCTAAATGTAAAGAAAGAATACAAATGCAAACAGAGAATCTAAATGTAAACACACACAAAAAATTTAAACAAAGACTAGAAATATAATCAGACTACAAATGTAAACAAAGATTCTAATTGTAAAAAAGACTACAAAATGTAATCAAAGTCTTTAAATATAAGCAACGACTCTATATCTGAACAAACAACAAATGTGAACAAACTCTAAATCTAAACAAAGACTCTAAATGTAAACAAACTTTAAATGCAAACAAAGACCAAAACTGTAAGAGAAGACAACAAATGTAAACAAAGGCTCCGAATGTAAACAAAGACTACAAATGTAAAAAAAGACTAAGTGAAAACATATAGTACAAATGTAAACAAAGGCTCTAAATGTAAACAAAGGTTCCAATACTAAACAAAGACTGCAAAGGTAAACAAACCCTTTAAATGTAAATAAACTCTATATCAAAAATGGAAACTTAATGTGAATAGACACTAAATGTAAACAAAGACTACAAAGGTAAAAAAAAGGCTCTAAATGTGAGAAAACTACAAATGTGAACAAAGACTTGAAATGTAAAAAAAGACAACAAATGTAAACAAAGACACTATTAAAAACAAAGACTACAAATGTAAACAAAGACTTTAAATGTAAAGAAACTCTATGCGTAAACAAAGACTCTAAATGTAAAGAAAGACTGCAAATGTAAATAAACTCTAAATGTAAACAAAGACTACAAAAAACAAAGAATCTAAGTGTAAAGAAAGACTACAAATGTAATAAAGACTCTAAATGTAAACAAAGAATGCAAATGTAAACATTCTCTAAATGTAAACAAAGGGTACAAATATAAACAGTCTCTAAATGTAAAAAATTACTACAAATGTAAACACTCTAGGTGTAAAATCATTCTATAAATATAAACAAAGACTAAAAATGTAAACAAAGACAGCAAATGTAAACAGACTACAAATGTAAACAAATACTAGAGATGTAAATAAAGACTACAAATTTAGAAAAAAAGACTAACAAAGACACTAAACAAAGACACTAAATAAAGAAACAAAGACACTAAATGTAAACAAAGACTGCAAATGTAAACAAAGACACTAAATGAAAAAAATGACTACGAATGTAAACATATCTGTAAACAAAGACTACAAACGTAAACAAAGACTAAAAAAGTAAACAATCTCTAAATGCAGAGACTCTAAAAGTAAACAAAGAATACAAATGCAAACAGACTGTAAATGTAAACATACACTACAGATGTCAACAAAGACTACAATTGAAACAAAAACTCTAAATATAAAAAAAAGACTACAAATGTAAACAAAGAGAACAAATCTAAACAAAGAATACAAATGTAAACAACGACTCTATATATAAACAAACTACAAATGTAAACAAACTCTAAATCTAAACAAAGACTCTAAATGTAAATAAACTTTAAATGCAAACAAAGAGCAAAACTGTAAGAGAAGACAATAAATGTAAACAAAGGTTCCGAATGTAAACAAGGACTACAAATGTAAAGGAAGAGTATAAATGCAAACAAACTGTAAATGTAAACAGACTACAAACGAAAACAGACTCTAAATGTAAACAAAGACTACAAATGTAAAAAAAGGCTCTAAATGTAAACAAAGGTTCTAAATGTAAACAGACTGCAAATGTAAACAAAGTCTTTAAATGTAAATAAACTCTATGTTAAACATGGAATCTAAATGTGAACTGACACTAAATATAAACAAAGACTACAAATGTAAACAAAGCCTGTAAATATAAAGAATCTCTATACCTAAACAAAGACTCTAAAAGTAAAGGAAGACTGCAAATGTAAATAAACTCTTCATGTAAACAAAGACTACAAAAAACAAAGAATCTAAGTGTAAACAAAGACTACAAATGTAAACAAAGACTATAAATGAAAACAACTACAAATTTAAACAAAGACTACAAATGTAAACAAAATGACCAAATCTAAACACGCAAAATGTAAACAAAGACTCTAAATCTAAACAAAGAATACAAATGTAAACAAAGTTTCTAAATATAAACATAGAATACAAATGTAAACAAAGACAGCAAATATAAACAAACTATAAATGTAAACAAAGATTACAGATGTAAACAAAGACTACAAATGTAATCAAACACTCTAAATGTAAACTAAATCTCTACATGTAATTAAAGACTACCCATGTAAACAAAGTCTCTAAATGTATACAAAGAATACAAATGTAAACAAAGACTCTAAATGCAAACAAACTCTAAATGCAAACAAACTCTAAATGTAAACAGACTACAAATGTAAACAGACTCTAAATGTAAAGAACGATTTCAAATGTAAAAAAGGACTAAATGAAAACAAATAGTACAAATGTAAAAAAAGGTTCTAAATTTAAACAAAGACTCTAAATATAAAGAAAATCTAAATATAATCAGAGGATACAAATGTAAAAAAAAAATCTAAATATAAACAAATTCTGAATGTAAACAAAGACTACAAAAGTAAACAATCTCTAAATGCAAACAAAGACTGTATATGTAAACACTCTAAATGTAAATAAAGACTACAAACGTAAACAAAATCTAAATGCAAATAAAAAATCTAAATGCAAACAGACTACAAATGTAAAGAGGCACCCTAAATGTAGACTAAGACTACAAATGTAAACAGACTCTAAATTTAAACAAAGATTACAAATGTAAACAAAGGGTACAAATGTAAACTATTACTCTAAATGTAAAAAGATTACAAATGTAAACACAATCTCCAAATTTAAACAATGTCTACAAATGTAAACAAAGACTACAAATTTAAACAAAGAATCTTAACATCAGCAAAGACTACAACTGTAAACAAAGACTCTATATGTAAACGAACACACCAAAAGTAAACAGACTCCATATCCAAACAAAGACTCTATATGTAAACAAAGATTTAAAGTGTAAACAAAGTATCAATGTAAGGAAAACTACAAATGTAAACAAAGGCTCTAAATGTAAACAAAGACTGCAAATGTAAACAAAGATTTTAATGTAAATAAACTCTATAATAAACGTAGGCACACACAAAATGTAAACAAAGACTCTAAATGTGAACAAAACTACAAATGTAAACAAAGACTAGAAACGTAAACAAAGACTACAAATGTAAACAAAGACACTAATTGAAAACAAAGTCTACAAATGTAAACAAAGACTTTAGATGTAAAGAAACTCTATATGTAAACAACGGATCTAAGTGTAAAGAAAGGCTGCAAATGTAAATAAACTATAAATGTAAACAAAGACTACAAAAAACAAAGAACCAAAGTATAAACAAAGACTACAAATGTAAACAAAGACTCTAAATGAAAACAACTACAAATATAAACAAATACTACAAATGTAAACAAAGACTACAAATGTAAGAAAGACTCTAAATGTAAACATTCTTTAAATGTAAACAAAGGGAACAAATGTAAACAGTCTCTAAATGTAATCAGAGGATACAAATGTAAAAAAAAAATCTAAATATAAACAAATTCTGAATGTAAACAAAGACTACAAAAGTAAACAATCTCTAAATGCAAACAAAGACTGTATATGTAAACACTCTAAATGTAAATAAAGACTACAAACGTAAACAAAATCTAAATGCAAATAAAAAATCTAAATGCAAACAGACTACAAATGTAAAGAGGCACCCTAAATGTAGACTAAGACTACAAATGTAAACAGACTCTAAATTTAAACAAAGATTACAAATGTAAACAAAGGGTACAAATGTAAACTATTACTCTAAATGTAAAAAGATTACAAATGTAAACACAATCTCCAAATTTAAACAATGTCTACAAATGTAAACAAAGACTACAAATTTAAACAAAGAATCTTAACATCAGCAAAGACTACAACTGTAAACAAAGACTCTATATGTAAACGAACACACCAAAAGTAAACAGACTCCATATCCAAACAAAGACTCTATATGTAAACAAAGATTTAAAGTGTAAACAAAGTATCAATGTAAGGAAAACTACAAATGTAAACAAAGGCTCTAAATGTAAACAAAGACTGCAAATGTAAACAAAGATTTTAATGTAAATAAACTCTATAATAAACGTAGGCACACACAAAATGTAAACAAAGACTCTAAATGTGAACAAAACTACAAATGTAAACAAAGACTAGAAACGTAAACAAAGACTACAAATGTAAACAAAGACACTAATTGAAAACAAAGTCTACAAATGTAAACAAAGACTTTAGATGTAAAGAAACTCTATATGTAAACAACGGATCTAAGTGTAAAGAAAGGCTGCAAATGTAAATAAACTATAAATGTAAACAAAGACTACAAAAAACAAAGAACCAAAGTATAAACAAAGACTACAAATGTAAACAAAGACTCTAAATGAAAACAACTACAAATATAAACAAATACTACAAATGTAAACAAAGACTACAAATGTAAGAAAGACTCTAAATGTAAACATTCTTTAAATGTAAACAAAGGGAACAAATGTAAACAGTCTCTAAATGTAAAAAATTACTACAAATGTAAACACACTAAATGTAAAATCAGTCTATAAATGTAAACAAAGACTATAAATGTAAACAAAGACAGCAAATGTAAACAGACTACAAATGTAAACAAATACTACAGATGTAAATAATGACTACAAATTTAGAAACAGACTACAAATGTACACAAATACACTAAATGTAAACAAAGACTACAAATGTAAACAAAGGCTCTAAATGTAAACAGACTACATATGTAAACAAAGAAACTAAATGAAAACAAAGACTACAAATGTAAACAAACAATCTAAATGTAATCAAATTCTAAATGTAAACAAAAACTTCAAACGTAAGCTAAGCCTCTTAATGTTAACAAAGACTACTAATGTAAACAATCTCTAAATGCAAACAAAGACCCTATATGTAAACACTGTAAATGTAAACAAAGACTACAAGTGTAAACAAACTCTAAATGCAAGCGAAAAATCTAAATGCAAACAGACTACAAATTTAAAGAGGCACCCTAAATGTAGACAGACTACAAATGTAAACAAAGACTCTAAATGTAAACAAAGATTACAAATGTAAACAAAGGTGAATGTAAACAATGACTCTAAATGTAAACAATGTCTACAAATGTAAACAAAGACAACAAATGTAAACAAAGAATCTTAACATCAACAAAGACTAAAAATGTAAACAAAGACTCTAAATGTAAACTAATACACCAAATGTAAACAGACTATATATCAAAACAAACTCTAAATGTAAACAAAGATTTTAAATGTAAACAAAGAATCAATGTAAGGAAAACTACAAATGTAAACAAAGACACTAAATGTAAATAAAGACTACAAATGTAAACAAAGACTACAAATGTAAACAAAGACAATAAATGAAAACAAAGACTACAAATGTAAAGAAAGACTACCGATGTAAACAAACACTACAAATGTAAACAAACAATTTAAATGTAAACAAAGACTACAAACGTAAATAAAGACTCTTAATGTTAACAAGGACTACAAATGTAAACAAACTCTAAGGGCCTTATTCACGAACTTCTTAACACTCGGATTAAACCATGGATCAGCAAATCCGAGAATTAAAGTAGCCGATGAACTGCCGATTTGATTGATCCGTAGAACAGAGGTTCACTTTCTCCTTGGAGAACTTCCGTAGCGAGAAACTGCCTATCCTTGTAAACATAACTTAACAATTCTATTATGACGCAGTATGGAGAGATTTGATTGGTTCATTTGTTTTTTATTGATTTGAGTGTATTTTACATTGCACTAGAGCTACATTATGGGTAATTAGGCTATATTTAATTTGTTCATTTGTTTTGAGTATATTTTATGTTGCACTAGAGCTACATTATAGGAAATTAGGCGATATTTGATTGGTTCATTAGTTTCGAGCGCATTTTACGTTGCACTAGAGCTACATTATGGGAAATTTCGGTCTTAACATGCGCGATAGTGATTGCCGCGGAGCCGAGTTACGCGCCTTTTCAGATTCATAGCTTTATACAGCCATGTTTCTTTGTTGGTTCATATACCTTAGGGGTATGTCCCAATTTCTTCTCCGTCGTTACAGTGGCCGGATCCGTGAACTTTTAAAACAGAAAAGCTTTAAATTGGTACAATTAACTAATTATGCATGTATTTTTTTTCATTTTTAATTAATAAGCACTAAAAATAAAATTTGAATATAGTTTACTTTCTATAATTTTAAAAAAAATTATAATAATGCGAATAGAGTAAACGTTGTCTGTAGAAAATAGGGATATTTGGTTGCCGTACTCATTGCCCACAACGTAGCGCTAGTTCGACGTAAAACTCACTCACTCAATCACTTGTTGGTCAAGTTTATGAAAACTAGGGAATTTTCCCCTCCGCTGAAATGTAAGTGTTAATGAAAAATTCGAAACGATATGTGTCTGGAGAAATGAAAGCGTATCATTTGATAACTTGAAAATATGTTTTTTATTTTATTTGTATATTCTCATAATTTTTATACCGATGTGTTTCGATTCATTTGATTGCGGTTTTAGAATTCTCGAATGTTACGAATTAACTGAGCGCGAAGTGAACCATTTGATATGTGATTTACGTATTATGGAGTCAACAGAAATTCAAAATGGAAAAAATAAATAAATAAATAAATAAATAAGATTCATGGTGCATACATTGTAAGTTTTCATGCTTTTTTAATTACTTTTAAAGTTATATTTTTATTCTGAATTTTCATTTATTTAATTACATTTATTGCGTTGTTGAAATTAATTTGCTCTTAAAATTTCGATGACAAAACGTGCATTTTGTTAAGTATTTGCTTATTTATTAAAATATTGTAGTTATAAAGTTAATTAAGCATCGCCATTTTATGAAATTTCTTCGATAATTTTATTTAATTACGTTAAATAGTCGTCTGCATTAATATTTCTTTCATTTCGAACGTAAACAAACGTTTTGTAAGGTTGCCATAAGATAAATTCATTTCCTTCGTTCGTTAGCGCACGGATAATACCAACAAAATGTAAACAAACACCAGTGAACCTCTGTTCTACAGATCTACCACGGATATTTGTTGGAAAATACCGATTTTTGTATGATCGAGCGATTACCACTGATCCGAGGTTTAATCCGAGTGTTAAGAAGCTGGTGAATAAGGCCCTAAATGTAAAAAAAGACTACAAATGTAATCAGTGTCTCGAAATGTAAACCACAACTCTATATGTAAACAGACTACAAATGTAAACAAACTCTAAATCTAAAAGAGACTAAATGTAAACAAGTTCTAAATGTAAACTAAATCTAAATGTAAACAAAAACCATAACTGTAAGCAAACACAACAAATGTAAACAAAAGCTCAAAATTAAAACAAAGAATACAAACGTAAACAGACACTAAATGCAAACAAAGACTACAAATGTAAACAAAGGCTCTAAAAGTAAAAAAACTACAAATGTGAACAAGTGCTCTAAACTTAAACAAAGACTACAAATGTAAACAAACACTCTAAATGTAAACAAATTCTCTAAATGTATACAAAGAATACAAATGTAAACAAAGACTCTAAATGCAAACAAACTCTAAATGTAAACAGACTACAAACGTAAACAGACTCTAAATGTATACAATGATTTCAAATGTAAGAAAGGACTAATTGATAACAAATAGTACAAATGTAAACAAAGGCTCTAAATGCAGACAGAGAATCTAAATGTAAACATACACAAAAGATGTAAACAAAGACTACGAATATAATCAAAGACTACAAACGTAAACAAAGACTCTAAATATAAAAAAAGACTACAAATGTAATCAGTCTCTAAATGTAAACAACGATTCTATATCTGAACAAACAAAAAATGTAAACAAACTCTAAATCTAAACAAAAAATACAAATGTAAACAAAGTTTCTAAATATAAACATAGAATACAAATGTAAACAAAGACAGCAAATATAAACAAACTATAAATGTAAACAAAGATTACAGATGAAAAGAAAGACTACATATGTAATCAAACACTCTCAATCTAAACTAAGTCTCTAAATGTAATCAAAGACTACCCATGTAAACAAAGTCTCTAAATGTATACAAAGAATACAATTGTAAACAAACACTCTAAATGCAAACAAACTCTAAATGTAAACAGACTACAAACGTAAACAGACTCTAAATGTAAACAATGATTCCAAATGTAAAAAAGGACTAAATGAAAACAAATATTACAAATGTAAAAAAAGGGCCTAAATACAAATACAGACTCTAAATATAAACAAAATCTAAATATAATCAAAGGATAAAATGTAAACAAAAAATATAAATATAAACAAACTCTGAATGTAAACAAAGACTACAAACGTAAGCAAAGACTACAAAAGTAAACAATCTCTAAATGCAAACAGACTACAAATGTAAAGAGGCACCCTAAATGTAGACAAAGACTACAAATGTAAACAGACACTAAATTTAAACAAAGATTACAAATGTAAACAAAGGGTGCAAATGTAAACAATGACTCTAAATAAAAAAGATTACAAATGTAAACAAAGTCTCTAAATGTAAACAATGTCTACAAATGTAAACAAAGACAACAAATTTAAACAAAGAATCTTAACATCAACAAAGACTACAACTGTAAACAAAGACTCTATATGTAAACGAACACACCAAAAGTAAACAGACTCCATATTCAAACAAAGACTCTAAATGTAAACAAGGATTTTAAATATAAACAAAGTATCAATGTAAGGAAAACTACGAATGTAAACAAAGACACTAAATTAAAACAAAGACTACAAATGTAAACAAAGACTACAAATGTAAACTAAGACAATAAATGAAAACAATGGATACAAATGTATACAATGAGTACAAATGTAAATAATAGTAACTCTATACGTAAACAAAGACTATAAATGTAAACAAACAATCTAAATGTAAATAAACACTACAAACGTAAACAAAATGACAAAATCTAAACACGCAAAATGTAAACAAAGACTCTAAATCTAAACAAAGAATACAAATGTAAACAAAGACAGCAAATATAAACAAACTATAAATGTAAACAAAGACTACAAATGTAAACAAACTCTAAATGTAAAAAGACTCCAAATGTAATCAAAGGCTAAGAATGTAAAGAAGGACTCTAAATGTAAAAAAGACTACAAATGTAATCAGTGTCTCTAAATGCAAACAACGACACTATATGTATACAGACTACAAATGTAAAAAAAAATTTGTAAATGAAAACAAATAGTACAAATGTAAACAAAGACTCTAAATGCAAAGAAACTCTAAACGTAAACAGACTACAAACGTAAACAGACTCTAACTTTAAACAATGATTTCAAACGTAAAAAAGGACTAATTGATAACAAATAGTACAAATTTAAACAAAGACTCTAAATGTAAACAAACAATCTAAATATAAACAAACTCTAAATGTAAACAAAGACTACAAACGTAAACAAAGACTACAAAGTAAACAATCTCTATATGCAAACACTCTAAATGTAAAGAAAGAATACAAATGCAAACAGAGAATCTAAATTTAAACATACACAAAAAATTTAAACAAAGACAACAAATATAATCAAAGACTACAAATGAAAACAAAGTCTCTAAATGTAAACAACGACTCTATATCTGAACAAACAAATGAAAACAAACTCTAAATCTAAACAAAGGCTCTAAATGTAAACAAACTTTAAATGCAAACAAAAGATCAAAACTGTAAGAGAAGACAACAAATGTAAACAAAGGCTCCGAATGTAAACAAAGACTACAAATGTAAAAAAAGACTAAGTGAAAACATATAGCACAAATGTAAACAAAGGCTCTAAATGTAAACAATGTTTCCAATACTAAACAAAGACTGCAAAGGTAAACAAACCCTTTAAATGTAAATAAACTATATATCAAAAATGGAAACTTAATGTGAACAGACACTAAATGTAAACAAAGACTACAAATGTAAAAAAAGGCTCTAAATGTGAGAAAACTACAAATGTAAACAAAGACTTGAAATGTAAAAAAAGACAACAAATGTAAACAAAGACACTATTAAAAACAAAGACTACAAATGTAAACAAAGACTTTAAATGTAAAGAAACTGTATGCGTAAACAAAGACTCTAAATGTAAAGAAAGACTGCAAATGTAAATAAACTCTAAATGTAAAGAAAGACTACAAAAAACAAAGAATCTAAGTGTAAAGAAAGACTACAAATGTAATAAAGACTCTAAATGTAAACAAAGAATGCAAATGTAATCATTCTCTAAATGTAAACAAAGGGTACAAATATAAACAGTCTCTAAATGTAAAAAATTACTACAAATGTAAACACTCTAGGTGTAAAATCATTCTATAAATGTAAACACAGACTACAAATGTAAACAAAGACAGCAAATGTAAACAGACTACAAATGTAAACAAATACTACAGATGTAAATAAAGACTACAAGTTTAGAAAAAAAGACTAACAAAGACACTAAACAAAGACACTAAATGTAAACAAAGACTGCAAATGTAAACAAAGACACTAAATGAAAAAAATGACTACGAATGTAAACATATCTGTAAACAAAGACTACAAACGTAAACAAAGACTACAAAAGTAAACAATCTCTAAATGCAGAGACTCTAAAAGTAAACAAAGAATACAAATGCAAACAGACTGTAAATGTAAACATACACTGCTGATGTCAACAAAGACTACAATTGTAAACAAAAACTCTAAATATAAAAAAAAAGACTACAAATGTAAACAAAGAGAACAAACCTAAACAAAGAATACAAATGTAAACAACGACTCTATATATAAACAAACTACAAATGTAAACAAACTCTAAATCTAAACAAAGACTCTAAATGTAAATAAACTTTAAATGCAAACAAAGAGCAAAACTGTAAGAGAAGACAATAAATGTAAACAAAGGTTCCGAATGTAAACAAGGACTACAAATGTAAACGAAGAGTATAAATGCAAACAAACTGTAAATGTAAACAGACTACAAACGAAAACAGACTCTAAATGTAAACAAAGACTACAAATGTAAAAAAAGGCTCTAAATGTAAACAAAGGTTCTAAATGTAAACAGACTGCAAATGTAAACAAAGTTTTTAAATGTAAATAAACTCTATGTTAAACATGGAATCTAAATGTGAACTGACACTAAATATAAACAAAGACTACAAATGTAAACAAAGCCTGTAAATATAAAGAATCTCTATACCTAAACAAAGACTCTAAAAGTAAAGGAAGACTGCAATTGTAAATAAACTCTTCATGTAAACAAAGACTACAAAAAACAAAGAATCTAAGTGTAAACAAAGACTACAAATGTAAACAAAGACTATAAATGAAAACAACTACAAATTTAAACAAAGACTACAAATGTATACAAAATGTCCAAATCTAAACACGCAAAATGTAAACAAAGACTCTAAATCTAAACAAAGAATACAAATGTAAACAAAGTTTCTAAATATAAACATAGAATACAAATGTAAACAAAGACAGCAAATATAAACAAACTATAAATGAAAACAAAGATTACAGATGAAAACAAAGACTCTAAATGTAAAGAAACTCTAAACGTAAACAGACTACAAACGTAAACAGACTCTAACTGTAAACCACGGAGTAATATTTAATAGGAGACAAAGGTCCAATGGGAGAAAACTTGGAAACTGTGATCTAAATTTTTGGTAAATATTGAGGGCGCCACATGTCATTACTCCCTATCTCGGGGCGGATATACTGTTATTTTCAATAGAATTTTGCTGGAGTGCATTTTAAATTTTTAATTTTAAGCAATTTAATTTTTTTGTAAGTGCTTAAAACTGCATAATTGAGATGTTTCAAATAAATGCTTCGTTCCTAGTTGTAAAACAGGCTATGATAGTGATAAGAAAAAAAAAAAAAAAGCCCTAGGAGAGAAATAATGTTCGAGTTCGTTTTCTGCACCTAAAGTAATTTTATTTTTTTTCTTTACAAAATTTCATCAGTAAAATCTTTGGTTTTTCCTGCATATGAACTTTATTTACGCATGTAATGTCCGCTTTTCACAGGATAAGTAATGCTGTTCACAATAATAAAGGTTACAACACTGGCATAATTTTTTCATTATTGAGTGCTATATCGATTTCAGGCCATTCTGTCGTGTATGATAAAAATGAATGGCGTTTTTAATTAAATTTTGGTAATTTTCCATTAATTTATAAGATGCAATCAAATGTGGTGCAGCATTTAAATAAAAATTGATTTACTCAGATATGTATTAAGTATTATATAAAAGTAGAATTTAAAAACTAACTTTGCGAGATAACATCGACCCGCTAATCATAAATGATTTTTAAGCTATTTTAGTACTTTATAACTTATATATCAAATTACGAGAATAAAAGTTTCTTGTAATCTAATATTTAAACTTTCTCTTCTCATTGCAACTATGCAGTTCCCTCCTTGCATATATCTGAAAACTTTTTTGCATTTCTTTATTTTATGTCATGAGTGACTTCATAAAATTTTTACTGAAGTTTTTAATGTGCACTAAACATAAATATTAGAATTTAATGGACTCCCCCCCCCCCCAAAAAAAAAGTACCAATTGGTTTCTTAAATTTCTATTATACAGTATACTTCAGTAATACTAAAAGAAATGAAATGTATTGTTAACCTGGCATGATCTCAGAATGAAATGCCTCACTGACTAGGCTACCCTTTCAAACAGTACAAGTGATAATAATTATGGAATTTTTAGCCATAATATTTGCACTTTTTTTTTTCTTTTTTTTTTTTTAAGGATACAACTTTTTGTATAAACTCGAAGCTGGTACCCAATGAACTGTATCAATAAGTAAGATGCCTACTTTTAAACTGTCCTGCAAGCTCTCTAGGATTAAAAAAAAAATCCATAGTTTGTATTTATCTATTTTAAGTTGAAAAATAAAAGTGCAATATTGAACTACGAAAAAACTTTTCATTTGTTTTACAGTCAACTCCCTCTAACTCTCAAAAGTTTTGTCCAGAGGTTGTGCAGATAATAGGAATTTGCAAATTAGAGATCATTGCCTTTGTTTACAGTTTTCTTTTACAGATGCAAAGTCAGTTATTATTAATTAGACATCAAAACGGAAAGAGGATTTTTAATAAATTTTAGAATAAACATTTCTTTAATATTTAATAAAACTTATCTATCACATTCATATATGATGGTAAATAATTTAAGCATATCAAATAATAGGTACCTATAAAATGTAAACAAACATATTTAGAAAATACGAAACAAAATATATTTGAAAGTCTGGAAATAATATTTATCGCTGATTAATTTTGTTAAACATAATAGTGGTTTATTTTCAGCGTCAGTCTGTATGAATTGCAGGATAATAAATAGAATGTTACTCTCTCCCCCCCCCCTTCTCCATTTGTGTTTCAAAGTAAGGGTTATGCTAAAAGTTTGATAAAAAATAATGGACCATATTCCTCCATTGGGTTCGAGACTATAAAAAATCAGCTGTTTTCGGTAAACAATTCTCAACTCTACCATAGCAAAGCATTGTGGCTTGCAATTTTTTATCTTGCAATATTATTTCTAAGAGTTACAGATTATATGAAATTGAAGTAAGAGTGATATAGTGATAACTTTGTTTTGTTTTTAATCCAGTTTTAGTAATATACTTTAATATTAATCAACATATGTAATATTAAAAGTTGCCGTGTGAACTGTGGCGATGTTAACAAATTTAAATGGATGTTCCATTTAGTAAATTCCTTTATTAAAGTGATTGAAATTCTATTTATTTAAGCTTTGATGTCTATATATATGTGTGTGTGTATAAAATGTTCTTATTAATCTTTTATTCATTATATATATATGTGTGTGTGTGTATACATAAAATGTTCTGCAATTTTACGATATGGAATAGTCTTAACTTTATCATTCGATTCAGTTGTTTACATTTCTCTTTTGTTCTTGTTTGAACATTATTATTAAGTTTCACTGCAGAAATATTTAGGAAAATGTTATACGTAACAATAAAATGTCATCTTGAATCTAATTTGTTTACAAAATATCGGCCACGTGTTCGGAGATTTTACCTACGGTGACGTCACAGGAATATTGTCCATTATAAGATTAAAAAAAAACTTTTTATATACCATGTTTTTAAATTTTCTGATGAGTCATTAATAAAATACGTGAGGCTAAAAAATATTTAAGCACGTGAAATCAGTTCAGTGAAATAATAGTGAAAAAAAAGTTGGTTTTAAAAATAAAATATTACTCCTTTTAGAACAATGTATATTAGCCATGTACAAATTTTAAAACTGATAATGGCATCAATTTTTGTGAAATGCATAATTTAACTTTTTATCATTTTTTCACATTCACGTTGAATTAAAAGTATTTATTTTTATGTCGAAAGAAAATGAACTCGTAATTTTTTTTTTTTTTTTTTTTTTTTTTTTTTTTTGGCAACAATTAAATTATAGCTAATTTTTTAATGGCTTTTTTATTGCTATTAAGAGCTTATTATTTTCATATTTTAATTAATTAAAAGAAAACTATTCGAAAATCTGACTTTGAAGTCAGAACCGTGTTGTCACCGGGTTCTGAGTTACTGTGAAAGATGAAATGAATGGTTCACATATCTTTCATGGAATTTTTTACTTTCTGAAAACACATAGGTAAGGAAAGTATTGTAATCATGACAAAAATTTGACTTTGTTATGTTAGTGTATCTATATGTTTTGAGGTCCCATAAGTTCATTTTTGCTATTTTTACAATAATGTACGTATGTCTGAGTAGAGTGAACACAATATTGTCTAAATGCTTTGATCAAATGAGCTAAAAATTAGTACATATGTTATAGGTTATCGTAGCACAAACTGTATACATCTTGGAGAATCCAGAACAATTTTTTTTTCCTTTACCAGAACACAAAGATAAATTCTTTATCATTATAGCCTATGGGCTCAGATAATCTAAAGTGTGATAGCATCTAAATTCCTTAATCAAATCAGCTGAAACTTCATATACATGTTATAGGTCACTGTCGAATGAATTGTATTTATTTATTTTGGTGAATCTAGTATTTATAGCTTTTTTTTACAGGGAAATAATGAAAAATTCTGTAACATTATATAGTCTGAAAATTATTAAAAACATGATGGCACCAGAATGCCTCATTTGATTGAACTTTAATTTCATATACAAGTTATATGTCACACAAACTGTATACATTTTGGTGAATCTAACACTATTAGTTCTTTTACAGAGATGCACAAAAGAATTTGTGTACATACCATTTCATTACACAATATACTATTTGGAAACAGATAATCAAACACTTATTATAATTTTCTCGTTTGTTTATTTAATGACTTCTCTTACTTCATTTTATTTAAACAACAGTGAATTACTTAATGTTCAGAAATTCGATTGAGTCACTCAACATTTCTATTATTTCTTAAAGCTTCTGCATATATTATTAAAGACATTACTTTTCTTGTGAAAAATAAATAAGTTTTCTATGTGGAAGTAAAATTTAATTTTGTATATTTTTCATTTGGAATTTCTATTACCAAGTAATATTTTTTTTACAAAATTAAAATAAGAATATAAAATTATCAAATGATTAAGTATGTAAATTTGATCTTTTAAATTCTTGGATAAAAAAAAATGGCATAATGCAAATGAAATGTTATATAGAAATGAAAGCTCAGCTTTGAAAGGACATGAAGACATAAATTGATAAAAACATTCTATCTACATTTATGAGATTTTTTTTTTTTTTTTAACCAAGTATAGAAGTATTAAATCAGACATTTCCATGTTAAGTACAAAAATAACAAAGAAACAACTTAAATTATTTTTAAGATTATAATCGTCTATGTATTGATCAATCATGTCGTTTGTGAAAAACTTTAATATTGAAAATAATCTCTTTCATGGGGGGGGGGGAGGTGATTAAGTTTTTTTTTTATTGCCAACATTATGTACTGAAGATAACTCAACATTATGCATAAAATCTTTTTCTGGCTTGTTTTTAAAGATTTAAGCATTAAACAACTTTTTTTTCCCTTTTAATATCCAGTATGATAATATTATAATAGTCCACCACAACATATTTACTTTGTTACATCTACAAACTGTACATAACCAATGTAATTAGCATTTTCTTCATTTTTTTTTTAATTACACTTTTTATTAATTAAATTATTAATTAAAAAAAAATATTTCTATTGCTAAAAGTGCTAATTTAAAGTTAAAACTGCAATTTATTGTTTTAACAGAATACTTTTATGCACTAAACATGTACAGTTCAATGGATTTTATTTTGTCCAGTTCTGCGTGGTTTTTTCCAGTTTTGTCCGGTGTCCCAGACTTTTGACAAAAAAGTGGACAAAATAACTACCCTGCAATTGAGAACTACAAAATTTGTTAATTTCAGTTCATAAAAGAAATATTATATTTAAGCCAGATAGATTGGATAAATATAACGAAATGAAGTGCACTACAGCAGCATTTCACTGTAGTAGTACATGTAAAAAATCTCTGCTTTTTTTTTTTTTTTTTTTTTTTTTTTTTTTGGGGTGGGGGGGGGAATATTACTATGTTTAAGTACAATTTAATTTTTCTCTTTCTACATTCTTATGCCACATTAAGATGTACATAATAAAGGAATAATCTAAAACGAGTACTGATGTGAGGCTAAAAAATTTTCTGTGTTTTTCAGGAAAATTTCCAAAGCAATTATTTTAGTAAATTTTTTACACTAATCACAGTACAGTTAAGTTTCAGTAATGTTAGATATAGTATGAAAAACAAAAGTTTTTAATTAGATATTTAAAATATTACTAGATATGTTTTGAGCAACTTGCTCAAGAAGGAGAAGGTTAATATAATACAAGTTATCTATAGTTGCTAATTAGAGTTTTGAATGTCCTTACAACATCTTTGTGTGAATGCAGTTATAAAGCATTTGGCGACATAATAAAATATAATATTGAAATATTAGTCACTGCGGTACTGCTGAGCTTCTATTTTTCAAGATATTCATTTGATAAATGATGATACAGCAATGCTTTTCAAACTATGGCAGCAATTCTGATTTAGGTCATTTCATGGTCTCTGCTTCTGAAAATGTCTCAGCCAGTTGAAATTTAGTTATGATCTTTGTCAAATTTTCAAGTAAAAAGAAAACTTAAAAAAATAAAATCCATAATCACAAAATTTGCATGTTGAAAATTTTAGAGAAAAATCTTTTAAAATTACATTTTTTTTTTAAATCTCTTTTTAAAACTAATTTCTAAAATGGGAGAAAAAAATAAAAAAGCAATTGTGCTTTTTATGCAAGCAACAGGAAATACAATTGCCTAAATAAGGTAAAGATACCAGTGTTCACCATCCTTAAAATTTGTCTCAGAGTTTACCACCCTTACATGACATGTTGAAATAAACATTTAATAGCATCTATGAATTTGAATCTGCTCGCGCTAGATTCCCTAGAACTGGAGAATCTAGCTTGAGCTGATTCAAATTCTAGATGTTAATTAACGGTTATTTTAACATATCTTTTGTGAGGGTGGTGACCATTGGTGTCTTTACCTTAAATAAAAAAGCTTAAGTTTAAATAAAATTTGGGTAAGTCTAATATATTAAATGAATGTCACCATAATTTATAACTAGAAATTTGGAAATCTACCTGAAAGAAAGTAGCACTTCATTTATTTAAAATACCTAAAATTGCCGTAATACTTGAAAAACTCATACTGAGTTTCACATTTAAAGGTTTTTAAAAATTAACAATAAAAAAGTAGAAACAAAATCTTAAAATTTCCTTCCTTTTTTTTTTTTTTTATGGAGGAGGGGGGGGGGGGGGATAGAGAATTAGATCCATTATCCAATACTAGTAGAACTAGGATTTTGTGTTTGCAAGTTATGCTTGAAAATAAAACAAATAAATTAAAAATCAAAAGAATTTTGATGAAATGCACTATTACATGGTCTTAACTATCCTTTGCCAATCACCTTGTACAATTTCTCTGCCAATGGCAGCTAAAACCCATGTTATTCTATGAAGAAACTTGTTATGAAAATTACTCATTATTCAATTTTTTTTTTTTTTTTTTTTTTTTTTTTTTTAATTCAAAAAAATTATAACTGTTATATTTTTTCTTGTTTTTCTAAAACAGTTTTTTGTTTTTAATTTTTTATGTTTCTTTTTGAAGTTATAAAGTGCAAAGAAAAAAAAGGAATTTTGTTTAATTTTTTTTTTCACTTCATAGCTTCAAAATGAATTATTAAAAATTAAGCAAATTTTGGGAAAAGCAAAAAACAAATTCAATTCTGGAATTTTTAGCTTAAAACGGGGCAGCCATCCCCTCTGTAGAGGATCAAAATTGTGATGGCATGTCTACAGACCACTCTTAGGGTGTCATTCACCGATAGCACAGCACTAGTGTCACATGAATGTTTCTCAACCTCTAGATTTTTTTTATTATTATTAGAAAAACAGAATAAAAAAAAAAAAAAAACACTGACAAGGGAACATTCAAAAGGTGTCGTCTTCAAAAAATATATGTGATGCTACTCTTTATAAAACACCAGAAAGTGAAAAAATTATCGGCTGAAATGAATTACAGTGACCACAAAAAATTATCAAAATTATGCATTTTTGGCGATTTAGCACTGTTAAGCTGTAAGTTTGCTAGCACCGAGGTTGCCGTGTATGAACAGAACTGTGTTTTGCTTATCTGCCAAGTACTCAAAATCAATCGCCTAACAGTGTGAAATCGCCAAATATGCTTAATTTTGACAATTTTTTGTGCTCGCTCTATTGTGCTCATTTCAGCCAATAAAATTTTCACTTTCTGGTGTTTTATGAAGAGTAGTATCACATATATTTTTTTCAATATTTTTTGAAGACGACACCTTTTGAATGTTTCCTTGTGAGCAATTCTTAAAACTATTTTCTCTGATATAATTAAATGGGATTGAGCTACTGTCAATGATATGTGGCGAGTCTCCGAGAGCTACAGAATGCACAGACACACCTTATTTATATCGATTACTCAACCATCCTACATATATAACAGTCATTAAAAATTACCATAGTTTTCTAGCTTAATGGCATGATTTAAACCATTAAATCATAATTTTTATGTTTTGTTTATTAATTACTTTTTTAATTGATTAATTATTTATATTTTTCTTTGAATATTTTTGTTTACTTCAATGTATTAGTTTTATTTTACAAAACCCACATATTTAGAAAAAACTGTAAATATTCTTGGAAATCCACAAGCCTAAAAATAAATAGTATGCATTTTTCCAATGCATAATATATATATGTATGTGCATACATACATACATAAATAATGTTCATCTTGCTTTTGAATATGAGCTTACTGCTGTAAATTAAAATGTTTTATTACACAATAGAAGTGAGTTATTTTCAATAATGTATTGAAAATAATAATTCCTTTTTTATTCCCTGAACAAACAGCTTTAAAATTTTTAAACAGAATAGCCCTTGCTTTAAATCACAAGATGGTTGATGCTGGACAAGCTTATGATTTATTCAACATAAACTAATTTTACTAACAAATTGAAATATGCTAATGAGTTATTTCATGACAATGATTTATTGAAACTGAAGATCACATATTTGCTTCAAAGACTGTCCCTGTGACAGAACATTTTTATGCTTTCTGCGATAAGCTTCGTTCGTGCAACCTTTTCTGCAAGACAATATTGACATATTTTCTAATTTACACATAATATGTACCCATAAATATAAAGATATCAACATTATTAACAGACTGTTGAAGAATCTTTAAATAGAAGACACAGAGTTTCTATATTTTACTGAAATTTAGGAGTATCTTTAATTTTTATATGCAAGTGATAATTTCTTTACAGCAACAATGTCGCTGTGTCACCTAAATTCTACTACAAGGATGAGTGCTAATCAAAAATTGAAACTATGAATAAATATAATTTGATATTTTATTTATTTATTTTCATGAATTAAAAATTTCTAAATTATAATTTGATATTTTAATTTATTTCATACGAACAAATAATCTTGAATGTTTCTGCTGTATGATTCGCCCTGTTTATTCTAATTATATGATGCAATGACACAATCTTATATAATAAGTGATTCAAAGAAATAGGAAATAAAACTACAAAAAAAAAAAAAAAAAGATTGCTCTTTAGCTTCTGCTCAATTTTATATTTGTGAAATTACCATGCTAATTTCATAACAACACAATACTTACTGCTTTATTTAATTCTGAATTTGTCATGGCAGAAAATTCAATGGTTAAGTTAAAGGCAATTGATACAACATAAATAAAGAAAAGCACTACAAATTATGTGATAAATATCTGAGAAGCATTTATTTACTTTATTACATTAGGTTGAAACTATGTACTCAAATATAAAAAATGCATAAGCTTAAGTTATTTACATTTTAGGAAAAAAGTTTGAAATGGGTAATAAAGGAATGATTAATTTAGATATAAATAATATATATATATATATATATATATTGGGAAACATGTTATTTCTTTTAGTAGTTCACAATTGGCAGAAAATATAAACTGCTTTAAGCATCTTCAGGTACTTCTCCTGCATTGTGGTTTTTAAATGCATAGTTACATTATCTTATAAATAAGCTGAAACTTCATTTCATATTACTAAATTATTCCAGATAAACTATGCTAGTTACTTCATACAATCTTTAGTAAAAAAGTATATTTATAAATAATTAAAAATTATACAATAACAATTTTTTATTAATATTCAACTTTAAGAAAATAAAAATCAGAAGTAAATTTTCTTTTTTAAAGTTATAAGAAACTGCAATAATGAGAGTTAGCTTTTAAGAATCTGTTAATAACTTAAAACTTAAAGGACAATTGTCAGGAAAGTTTAATTTTTATAAAAATAAATTAAATTCTACAAGTATTATTGAAATCTGTATAATGTGTGTAGCTATTAAAATATTGATAGCCTTAAAGATCCCAATTTTGAAGAGCTATCAAAAAATAAATGGGCTTTCAGATATCTCTAGTTAAATTTCTTGACATGATTTTTAACACCTGATCTAAACTGCATTTTGAATTCTCACACTAGTGTTAAATTCTAACGGTAAACCAAAATATTGTTTTTCTTTTACAAAATAATACAATGCCAACACTAGCAAATTTATGAAAATCGTATGCAATTTTAACAGAAAATAGGTTATGAAAAAAAAAATTGCTCAACAAAGAATTATCCCAAGCTTGATGTTGGTAAAAGGAAATTAATGCAAAAATCAAATCGCTAGAAACTTATTTATTACATTTTTTTATATGTCAAATATACTAATAATGAAAAATTATAATCATCCATAATAATCTACATTTTCAAACGACACATACAAACGATCTCCATTCTCCTTTCTCCCAATTGTCTGTTTTCGCTAGCTTCGGTTCATAAAGATCGTCATTTTTTAAAAGCTCTCTTTCAAAGTAAAATTAGCATAAAATCGCTCTTAAAAAAAAACATGTTGCGTAGAATACTCTATTTAACGAAATTTGCTTTCAATCGAAATTTTTTCAGCTTGATATTATTTTTAAAAAAATAATTAAAACGAGACATTTCCCCATTGAATAACATTGCGGAAGCTGGAGAGAAGGAAGGATTGCACGCTGGCGCCATCTGTAAACATTAGAAAACAACATCACAAAATTTCAGCATTACCTTCTTCTCCTATTAAATATTACTCCGTGCTGTAAACAATGATTTCAAACGTAAAAAAGGACTAATTGATAACAAATAGTACAAATTTAAACAAAGACTGTAAATGTAAACAAACAATCTAAATATAAACAAACTCTAAATGTAAACAAAGACTACAAACGTAAACAAAGACTACAAAGTAAACAATCTCTAAATGCAAACCAGAGCCTCCTTAAGTAGATGCCTTCCACGCGCGGCGAATCTCAATGTTAAATTAGGCAACATTTAAAAAACAAAACTAACGCTAGGTGACAGCACCTACGCAGAGCAACAATTTTCTGCTGTTTCATAGACAAGTTATATTTTTCATCTAAAAATCTAGCTATTAATTTCAATTTAAAGTCTAAAATTGTATTTTTTTTTTCTTTTAATTTGAAAAAATGATGTGAAAGTGCTTTATCGTAAATATTTTCAATAAAATATTCAAATATTTATATTTTAAAAAGTATAGGGTTTAAATTTCTTCGAAAGTTGGCAAGACCTATTTTAGCTTTTCAACTAATTGAATTACAACGTATCAAATAAATAACACCTTTTTTTTTTTAATATACTGTTAATTAAAAAACGAAATTTAAAATTAAATAAGCAAAAACATGGCATATCTATCACGCGATTAAATTATTTTTTATATATTTATTTAATGAAAATTTCAAATTTTTTTTTAATTTAGATATCAGATGAAAGTTTCGTTTATATAAATTAAAATCTCTGAACTTTAAATGAGTTTCAGTTCAGAATGAATAATTTATAATGATAAATTATTAAAATCATGTCTTTTTTTTTTTTTTTTTTTTTTTTTGTCATGTCCTTTACGTTACATTTTTACCTTATTAGATGTGAATTATTTTTCTTAAATCGAAAATTTTATATTATTTATAAGAAAAATAGACCAGCACGTTAACGAGATAAGTTAACATTCAGCAATAAAAATTGGAGAAGAAAACAATCTGTTGTCTAGTCCGTCACAAAAAATAAATAAATAACCATTAACATTTAAATTTTTAAAATTAAGGATTTCTTGAGTATAAGTTTTCTCTCGCACCAAGTTTTTGTGTTAGGTGTTTTTCATATAAGACTAAATTTAAATGCACAATCTGATGTGCACATAGTTTATTGAAAACATACAGGGCTATCCAAAATTAAGCTAAACGTTCTTTTCTGTAGAATGTGTGCTTTGCTACACTTTTTTTATGTCGACGAATACTGTTAAAGAACGAAAATTAATTTTTCGAACTTATAATGTAAACAAAGTATTTTTTTTTTTTTTTTTTTTTTTTTTTTTAAGTTCTATTTTCAACTCAGGTTTTTGAATAAAGTCACGTTTTGAGGTTCCCTGAATACAAAAAAACTTTTTTTTTTTTTAGTTTTTAGCGATTGATTTATATGCATATTTATTATCAGAATAACTTAAAAACAAACAAATGCAGGAAATTCACAATTGTATTTTAAAACTCGCATTAGGTTTCAATTTGAAAAAATTGATAAAGATTGGCAAATTTAAGGACAAATTAATGACATCCTTGAAATATTTTTACTTCCATTACCCTACTACCGTAGGTAATGAAAGTATTGTGTTCGGTCCAAAAATTCGATATCGAGTTTTCCCCTGATTTATATTTAGCCAGTATATGTGTGTGTGTATACATGTGAGTGTATGGATGTGGGGATATTTTTCATTTTTCTGATAATTTTTCAAATCAGTACTCATGATATTTAATTTTTACATGAATTTTTAATTCCATATTCCATTTCTGTGGTAAAAGATTAATAAAAGTAATGTTTTGAATCTTAAAACTTAATATTTTTAAAAAGAACAAAAGTAGAAATAAAAATTTTCTATTTTTTCTTTTCAAGATTCCCAACACTTTTGTTTCGATTTAACTGAAATAATCAAATTTTTATACGCATTTACACAAGTCTTTAAAAAACAGTGGTATTAAAAAAATATAAATCAATCTTGTTCCTATATTGGAGTATTTTATAGTTTTATTCATTTTATGAATAAAACTACAAAATACTCCAATATAGAGTGACTTCAAAGTAACTAAGAAAAGTTATTTTTCTGTATTCCTACATCAATAAATAAAAATTTTATTTCATTTTGTAATAAGCATAACTATTTTATTTGTTAAATCTAACTTACTAACAGAGAGGTGTCAACCCTTCGAATTTTTATATCATAATTTCTTTTAAATTTATCTTCGTCTTAATCACACAATTTACGATAATAAAGAAAAATAATGTTTTTTGTGAAAAATATTATTGATATTCAAAAATCCGGAGGGTTGGTAATTTTGCATTAATTATTTATGCAGTTTACATACCTTGTCTGGAAATATTTGGAAGCAATTTTTTACGCTGAATTGCATTGCTTGGTATTTCGTGGAAACATATTTTCACGGCTACTGTCTGATTTACAAAATGGAACGACGCAATACACCATATTATAAAAAAAAAAAAAAAAAACCTCTCACATTTGTTAAATTAATAAAACACAAACCAGAACTCAATTGAAACTCAATTGCATCGCGCTCGCGGGAAATAAACATAACTTTACGTATGGTATCAAGCGCCATCTACTGGCTATGTTCTTCTTGTACTGTTGCCAAGTTTTCGAGCGACTCGCTAGGCATCTACTTAAGGAGGCTCTGATGCAAACACTCTAAATGTAAAGAAAGAATACAAATGCAAACAGAGAATCTAAATGTAAACATACACAAAAAATTTAAACAAAGACAACAAATATAATCAAAGACTACAAATGAAAACAAAGTCTCTAAATGTAAACAACGACTCTATATCTGAACAAACAAATGAAAACAAACTCTAAATCTAAACAAAGACTCTAAATGTAAACAAACTTTAAAGGCAAACAAAGACCAAAACTGTAAGAGAAGACAACAAATGTAAACAAAGGCTCCGAATGTAAACAAAGACGACAAATGTAAAAAAAGACTAAGTGAAAACAAATAGTACAAATGTAAACAAAGGCTCTAAATGTAAAAAAAGGTTCTAATAGAAAACAGACTGCAAATGTAAACAAACCCTTTAAATGTAAATAAACTCTACAACAAAAGTAAACAATAACAATATTGAAAACAAAGACTACAAATGTAAACAAAGACTACAAAAAACAAAGAATCTAAGTGTAAACAAAGACTACAAATGTAAACAGACTGCAAATATAAACAAACTATAAATGTAAACAAAGATTACAGATGCAAACAAAGTCTACAAGTGTAATCAAACACTCTAAATCTAAACTAAGTTTCTAAATGTAAACAAACACTCTAAATATAAACAAACTCTAAATATAATCAAAGAATACAAATGTAAACAAAGAATCTAAATATAAACAAACTCTGAATGTAAACAAAGACTACAAACATAAACAAAGACTTCAAAAGTAAGCAATCTCTAAATGCAAACAAAGACTCTATATGTAAACACTCTACATGTAAAAAAAGACTACAAACGTAAACGAACTCTAAATGCAAATGAAAAATCTAAATGAAAACAGACTTCAAATGTAAAGAGGCACACTAAATGTAGACAAAGACTACAAATGTAAACAAAGACTCTAAATGTAAGCAATGATTACAAATGTAAACAAAGGGTGCAAATGTAAACAATGACTCTAAATGTAAAAAGATTACAAATGTAAACAAAGTCTCTAAATGTAAATAATGTCTACAAATGTAAATAAAGACAACAAATGTAAACAGAGAATCTTAACATCAACAGACTACAACTGTAAACAAAGACTGTAAATGTAAACTAATACACCAAATCTAAACAGACTCCATGTCTAAACAAAGACACTAAATGTAAACAAAGATTTTAAATGTAAACAAAGAATCAATGTAAGAAAAACTACAAATGTAAACAAAGACACTAAATGTAAGCAGTGACTACAAATGTAAACAAAGACTACAAATATAAACAAAGACAATAAATGAAAATAATGAATATAAATGTATACAATGAGTACAAATGTAAACAATAGCTCTAAATGTAAACAAAGACTACAAATGCAAAGAAAGACTACAGATGTAAACAAAGTCTACAAATGTAAACAAACAATCTAAATGTAAACAAAGACTACAAACGTAAACAAAGACTCTTAGTGTTAACAAAGACTACAAATGTAAACAAATTCTAAATGAAAAAAAGACTAAAAATGTAATCAAAGACTACAAATGTAAACAAAGACTCTAAATGTAAAAAAAGACTACAAATGTAATCAGTGTCTCTAAATGTAAACAACGACTCTATATGTAAACAGACCACAAATGTAAACAAACACTAAATCTAAAAATGACTAAATGTAAACAAGTTCTAAATGTAAACTAACTCTAAATGTAAGCAAAAACCATAACTGTAAGCAAAGACAACAAATGTAAACAAAGACTCTAAATGCAAACAACTCTAAATGCAAACAGACTACAAACGTAAACAGACTCTAAATGTAAACAGACTACAAATGTAAAAAATATTCAAAATGAAAACAAATAGTACAAATGTAAACAAAAGCTCTAAATGCAAACGAACTCTAAATGTAAACAGAATACAAACGTAAACAAAGAATACAAAGTAAACAATCTCTAAATGCAAAGACTCTAAATGTAAAGAAAGAATACAAATGCAAACAGAGAATCTAAATGTAAACATACACAAAAAATTTAAACAAAGACAACAAATATAATCAAAGACTACAAATGAAAACAAAGTCCCTAAGTGTAAACAACGACTCTATATCTGAACAAACAAATAAAAACAAACTCTAAATCTAAACAAAGACTCTAAATGTAAACAAACTTTAAATGCAAACAAAGAACAAAACTGTAAGAGAAGACAACAAATGTAAACAAAGGCTCCGAATGGAAACAAAGACGACAAATGTAAAAAAAGACTAAGTGAAAACAACTATTACAAATGTAAACAAAGGTTCTAATAGTAAACAAAGACTGCAAATGTAAACAAACCCTTTAAATGTAAATAAACTCTAAACTAAACATGAAATCTAAATGTGAACAGACACTAACTGTAAACAAAGACTACAAATGTAAACAAAGGCTCTAAATGTGACAAAATTACAAATGTAAACAAAGACTTGAAATATAAACAAAGACAACAAAAGTAAACAAAGACAATATTGAAAACAAAGACTACAAATGTAAACAAAGACTACAAAAAACAAAGAATCTAAGTGTAAACAAAGACTACAAATGTAAACAGACTGCAAATATAAACAAACTATAAATGCAAACAAAGATTACAGATGTAAACAAAGTCTACAAGTGTAATCAAACACTCTAAATGTAAACTAAGTTTCTAAATGTAAACAAACACTCTAAATATAATCAAAGAATACAAATGTAAACAAAGAATGTAAATATAAACAAACTCTGAATGTAAACAAAGACTACAAACATAAACAAAGACTTCAAAAGTAAACAATCTCTAAATGCAAACAAAGACTCTATATGTAAACACTCTACATGTAAAAAAAGACTACAAACGTAAACTAACTCTAAATGCAAATGAAAAATCTAAATCAAAACAGACTTCAAATGTAAAGAGGCACACTAAATGTAGACAAAGACTACAAATGTAAACAAAAACTCTAAATGTAAGCAATGATTACAAATGTAAACAAAGGGTGCAAATGTAAACAATGACTCTAAATGTAAAAAGATTACAAATGTAAACAAAGTCTCTAAATGTAAACAATGTCTACAAATGTAAATAAAGACAACAAATGTAAACAGAGAATCTTAACATCAACAGACTACAATTGTAACAAAGACTGTAAATGTAAACTAATACACCAAATGTAAACAGGCTCCATGTCTAAACAAAGACTCTAAATGTAAACAAAGATTTTAAATGTAAACAAAGAATCAATGTAAGAAAAACTACAAATGTAAACAAAGACACTAAATGTAAGCAGTGACTACAAATGTAATTGATAACAAACAGTAATTGATAACAATACTAATTGATAACAAACAGTACAAATTTAAACAAAGGCTCTAAATGTAAACAAACAATCTAAATATAAGCAAACTCTAAATGTAAACAAAGACTACAAACGTAAACAAAGACTACAAAGTAAACAATCTCTAAATGCAAAGACTCTAAATGTAAAGAAAGAATACAAATGCAAACAGAGAATCTAAATGTAAACATACACAAAAAATTTAAACAAAGACTAGAAATATAATCAGACTACAAATGTAAACAAAGATTCTAATTGTAAAAAAGACTACAAAATGTAATCAAAGTCTTTAAATATAAACAACGACTCTATATCTGAACAAACAACAAATGTGAACAAACTCTAAATCTAAACAAAGACTCTAAATATAAACAAATTTTAAATGCAAACAAAGACCAAAACTGTAAGAGAAGACAACAAATGTAAACAAAGGCTCCGAATGTAAACAAAGACTACAAATGTAAAAAAAGACTAAGTGAAAACATATAGTACAAATGTAAACAAAGGCTCTAAATGTAAACAAAGGTTCCAATACTAAACAAAGACTGCAAAGGTAAACAAACCCTTTAAATGTAAATAAACTCTATATCAAAAATGGAAACTTAATGTGAACAGACACTAAATGTAAACAAAGACTACAAATGTAAAAAAAGGCTCTAAATGTGAGAAAACTACAAATGTAAACAAAGACTTGAAATGTAAAAAAAGACAACAAATGTAAACAAAGACACTATTAAAAACAAAGACTACAAATGTAAACAAAGACTTTAAATGTAAAGAAACTCTATGCGTAAACAAAGACTCTAAATGTAAAGAAAGACTGCAAATGTAAATAAACTCTAAATGTAAACAAAGACTACAAAAAACAAAGAATCTAAGTGTAAAGAAAGACTACAAATGTAATAAAGACTCTAAATGTAAACAAAGAGTGCAAATGTAAACATTCTCTAAATGTAAACAAAGGATACAAATATAAACAGTCTCTAAATGTAAAAAATTACTACAAATGTAAACACTCTAGGTGTAAAATCATTCTATAAATGTAAATAAAGACTACAAATGTAAACAAAGACAGCAAATGTAAACAGACTACAAATGTAAACAAATACTACTGATGTAAATAAAGACTACAAATTTAGAAAAAAAGGACTAACAAAGACACTAAACAAAGACACTAAACAAAGAAACAAAGACTGTAAACAAAGTTAACTGTTAATTGTTAACTTTGTTAAAGTTAACTGTTTTTACTAAATGTAAACAAAGACTGCAAATGTAAACAGACACTAAATGAAAAAAATGACTACGAATGTAAACATATCTGTAAACAAAGACTACAAACGTAAACAAAGACTACAAAAGTAAACAATTTCTAAATGCAGAGACTCTAAAAGTAAACAAAGAATACAAATGCAAACAGACTGTAAATGTAAACATACACTACAGATGTCAACAAAGACTACTATTGTAAACAAAAACTCTAAATATAAAAAAAAGACTACAAATGTAAACAAAGAGAACAAATCTAAACAAAGAATACAAATGTAAACAACGACTCTACATATAAACAAACTACAAATGTAAACAAACTCTAAATCTAAACAAAGACTCTAAATGTAAATAAACTTTAAATGCAAACAAAGAGCAAAACTGTAAGAGAAGACAATAAATGTAAACAAAGTTTCCGAATGTAAACAAGGACTACAAATGTAACCGAAGAGTATAAATGCAAACAAACTGTAAATGTAAACAGACTACAAACGAAAACAGACTCTAAATGTAAACAAAGACTACAAATGTAAAAAAAGGCTCTAAATGTAAACAAAGGTTCTAAATGTAAACAGACTGCAAATGTAAACAAAGTTTTTAAATGTAAATAAACTCTATGTTAAACATAGAATCTAAATGTGAACTGACACTAAATATAAACAAAGACTACAAATGTAAACAAAGCCTGTAAATATAAAGAATCTCTATACCTAAACAAAGAATCTAAAAGTAAAGGAAGACTGCAAATGTAAATAAACTCTTCATGTAAACAAAGACTACAAAAAACAAAAAATCTAAGTGTAAACAAAGACTACAAATGTAAACAAAGTCTATAAATGAAAACAACTACAAATTTAAACAAAGACTACAAATGTAAACAAAATGACCAAATCTAAACACGCAAAATGTAAACAAAGACTCTAAATCTAAACAAAGAATACAAAAGTAAACAAAGTTTCTAAATATAAACATAGAATACAAATGTAAACAAAGACAGCAAATATAAACAAACTATAAATGTAAACAAAGATTACAGATGTAAACAAAGACTACAAATGTAATCAAACACTCTAAATGTAAACTAAGTCTCTAAATGTAATCAAAGACTACCCATGTAAACAAAGTCTCTAAATGTATACAAAGAATACAAATGTAAACAAAGACTCTAAATGCAAACAAGCTCTAAATGCAAACAAACTCTAAATGTAAACAGACTACAAATGTAAACAGACTCTAAATGTAAACAACGATTTCAAATGTAAAAAAGGACTAAATGAAAACAAATAGTACAAATGTAAAAACAGGCTCTAAATTTAAACAAAGACTCTAAATATAAAGAAAATCTAAATATAATCAGAGGATACAAATGTAAAAAAAAAATCTAAATATAAACAAACTCTGAATGTAAACAAAGACTACAAAAGTAAACAATCTCTAAATGCAAACAAAGACTGTATATGTAAACACTCTAAATGTAAAAAAAGACTACAAACGTAAACAAAATCTAAATGAAAATGAAAAATCTAAATGCAAACAGACTACAAATGTAAAGAGGCACCCTAAATGTAGACTAAGACTACAAATGTAAACGGACTCTAAATTTAAACAAAGATTACAAATGTAAACAAAGGGTACAAATGTAAACAATTACTCTAAATGTAAAAAGATTACAAATGTAAACAAAATCTTCAAATTTAAACAATGTCTACAAATGTAAACAAAGACTACAAATTTAAACAAAGAATCTTAACATCAGCAAAGACTACAACTGTAAACAAAGACTCTATATGTAAACGAACACACCAAAAGTAAACAGACTCCATATCCAAACAAACACTCTATATGTAAACAAAGATTTAAAATGTAAACAAAGTATCAATGTAAGGAAAACTACAAATGTAAAAAAAGGCTCTAAATGTAAAGAAAGACTTTATATGTAAATAAAACTCTATAATAAACATAGGCACACACAAAATGGAAACAAAGACTCTAAATGTGAACAAAACTACAAATGTAAACAAAGACTAGAAATGTAAACAAAGATTACAAATGTAAACAAAGACACTAATTGAAAACAAAGTCTACAAATGTAAACAGAGACTTTAGATGTAAAGAAACTCTATATGTAAACAACGAATCAAAGTGTAAAGAAAGGCTGAAAATGTAAATAAACTCTAAATGTAAACAAAGACTACAAAAAACAAAACCAAAGTGTAAACAAAGACTAGAAATGTAAACAAAGACTATAAATGAAAACAACTACAAATGTAAACAAATACTACAAATGTAAACAAAGACTACAAATGTAAGAAAGGCTCTAAATGTAAACATTCTTTAAATGTAAACAAAGGGAACAAATGTAAACAGTCTCTAAATGTAAAAAATTACTACAAATGTAAACACACTAAATGTAAAATCAGTCTATAAATGTAAACAAAGACTATAAATGTAAACAAAGACAGCAAATGTAAACAGACTACAAATGTAAGCAAATACTACAGATGTAAATAATGACTACAGATTTAGAAACAGACTACAAATGTAAACAAATACACTAAATGTAAACAAAGACTACAAATGCAAACAAAGGCTCTAAATGTAAACAAAGACTAGATATGTAAACAAAGACACTAAATGAAAACAAAGACTACAAATGTAAACAAAGACTACAAATGTAAACAAAGACTACAAATGTAAACAAACAATCTAAATGTAATCAAATTCTAAATGTAAACAAAAACTTCAAACGTAAACTAAGCCTCTTAATGTTAACAAAGACTACTAATGTAAACAATCTCTAAATGCAAACAAAGACCCTATATGTAAACACTGTAAATGTAAACAAAGACTACAAGTGTAAACAAACTCTAAATGCAAGCGAAAAATCTAAATGCAAACAGACTACAAATGTAAAGAGGCACCCTAAATGTAGACAGACTACAAATGTAAACAAAGACTCTAAATGTAAACAAAGATTACAAATGTAAACAAAGGGTACAAATGTAAACAATGACTCTAAATGTAAACAATGTCTACAAATGTAAACAAAGACAACAAATGTAAACAAAGAATCTTAACATCAACAAAGACTAAAAATGTAAACAAAGACTCTAAATGTAAACTAATACATCAAATGTAAACAGACTATATATCTAAACAAAGATTCTAAATGTAAACAAAGATTTTAAATGTAAACAAAGAATCAATGTAAGGAAAACTACAAATGTAAACAAAGACACTAAATGTAAATAAAGACTACAAATGTAAACAGAGACTACAAATGTAAAGACAGGTGACACGCAAGCGCGCCCCATCATCGACTGTCCCAGATACGAGGGTATCCATGCAGTCCCAAACTACAAATGTAAAGAAAGACTACAGATGTAAACAAACACTACAAATGTAAACAAACAATTTAAATGTAAACAAAGACTACAAACGTAAACAAAGACTCTTAATGTTAACAAAGACTACAAAAGTAAACAAACTCTAAGGGCCTTATTCACCAACTTCTTAACACTCGGATTAAACCATGGATCAGCAAATCCGAGAATTAAAGTAGCCGGTGAACTGCCGATTTGATTGATCCGTAGAACAGAGGTTCACTTTCTCCTTGGAGAACTTCCGTAGCGAGAAACTGCCTATCCTTGTAAACATAACTTAACAATTCTATTATGACGCAGTATGGAGAGATTTGATTGGTTCATTTGTTTTTTATTGATTTGAGTGTATTTTACATTGCACTAGAGCTACATTATGGGTAATTAGGCTATATTTAATTGGTTCATTTGTTTTGAGTATATTTTATGTTGCACTAGAGCTACATTATAGGAAATTAGGCGATATTTGATTGGTTCATTTGTTTCGAGCGCATTTTACGTTGCACTAGAGCTACATTATGGGAAATTTCGGTCTTAACATGCGCGATAGTGATTGCCGAGGAGCCGAGTTACGTGCTTTTTCAGATTCATAGCTTTATACAGCCATGTTTCTTTGTTGGTTCATATACCTTAGGGGTATGTCCCAATTTATTCTCCGTCGTTACAGTGGCCGGATCCGTGAACTTTTAAAACAGAAAAGCTTTAAATTGCTACAATTAACTAATTATGCATGTATTTTTTTTTATTTTTAATTAATAAGCACTAAAAATAAAATTTGAATATAGTTTACTTTCTATAATTTAAAAAAAAATTATAATAATGCGAATAGAGTAAACGTTGTCTGTAGAAAATAGGGATATTTGGTTGCCGTACTCATTGCCCACAACGTAGCGCTAGTTCGACGTAAAACTCACTCACTCAATCACTTGTTGGTCAAGTTTATGAAAACTAGGGAATTTTCCCCTCCGCTGAAATGTAAGTGTTAATGAAAAATACGAAACGATATGTGTCTGGAGAAATGAAAGCGTATCATTTGATAACTTGAAAATATGTTTTTTATTTTATTTGTATATTCTCATAATTTTTATACCGATGTGTTTCGATTCATTTGATTGCGGTTTTAGAATCCTCGAATGTTACGAATTAACTGAGCGCGAAGTGAACCTTTTGATATGTGATTTACGTATTATGGAGTCAACAGAAATTTCAAAATGGAAAAAATAAATAAATAAATAAATAAATAAAATTCATGTTGCATACATTGTAAGTTTTCATACTTTTTTAATTACTTTTAAAGTTATATTTTTATTCTGAATTTTCATTTATTTAATTACATTTATTGTGTTGTTGAAATTAATTTGCTCTTAAAACTTCGATGGCAAAACGTGCATTTTGTTAAGTATTTGCTTATTTATTAAAATATTGTAGTTAAAAAGTTAATTAACCATCGCCATTTTATGAAATTTCTTCGATAATTTTATTTAATTACGTTAAATAGTCGTCTGCATTAATATTTCTTTCATTTCGAACGTAAACAAACGTTTTGTAAGGTTGACATAAGGTAAATTCATTTCCTTGGTTCGTTGGCGCTCGGATAATATCGCCAAAATGTAAACAAACACCAGTGAACCTCTGTTCTACAGATCTTTCGCGGATTTTTGTTGGAGAATACCGATTTTTGTATGATCGAGCGATTACCACTGATCCGAGGTTTAATCCGAGTGTTAAGAAGTTGGTGCATAAGGCCCTAAATGTAAAAAAAGATTACAAATGTAATCAGTGTTTCTAAATGTAAACTACGACTCTATATGTAAACACACTACAAATGTAAACAAACTCTAAATCTAAAAAAGACTAAATGTAAACAAGTTCTAAATGTAAACTAAATCTAAATGTAAACAAAAACCATAACTGTAAGCAAACACAACAAATGTAACCAAAGGCTCAAAATTAAAACATAGACTACAAACGTAAACAGACACTAAATGTAAACAAAGACTCCAAATGTAAACAAAGGCTCTAAATGTAAAAAAACTACAAATGTAAACAAGTGCTCTAGATTTAAACAAAGACTACAAATGTAAACAATGACACTGAAGGTAAATAAAGACTACAAATGTAAACAAAGACTGCAAATGTAAACAAACTATAAATGTAAACAAAGATTACAGATGTAAACAAACACTACAAATGTAAACAAGCACTCTAAATGTAAACAAATTCTCTAAATGTATACAAAGAATACAAATGTAAACAAAGACTCTAAATTCAAACAAACTCTAAATGTAAACAGACTACAAACGTAAACAGTCTCTAAATGTAAACAATGATTTCAAATGTAAAAAAGGACTAATTGATAACAAATAGTACAAATGTAAAAAAGGCTCTAAATGTAAACAAAGACTCTAAATCTAAACAAACTCCAATTATAATCAAAGAATACAAATATAAACAAACAATCTAAATATAGACAAACTCTAAATTTAAAAAAAGACTACAAACATAAACAAAGACTACAAAATAAACAACGTAAACAATCTCTAAATGCAAACAAAGACTCTATTTGTAAACACTCTAAATGTAAAAAAAGACTACAAACTTAAACAAAATCTAAATGCAAACGGACTACAAATGTAAAGAGGCACCCTAAATGTAGACTAAGACTGCAAATGTAAACAGACTCTAAATTTAAACAAAGATTACAAATGTAAACAAAGGGTACAAATGTAAACAATGATTCTAAATGTAAAAAGATTACAAATGTAAGCAAAATCTCTAAATATAAACAATGTCTACAAATGTAAACAGAGACAACAAATTTAAGCAAAAAATCTTAACATCAACAAAGACTACAACTGTAAACAAAGACTCTATATGTAAACGAACATACCAAAAGTAAACAGACCCCATATCCAAACAAAGACTCTAAATGTAAACAAAGATTTAAAATGTAAACAAAGTATCAATGTAAGGAAATCTACAAATGTAAACAAAGGCTCTGAATGTAAACAAAGACTGCAAATGTAAACAAAGTCTTTAAATGTAAATAAACTCTATAATAAACATAGGCTCTAAATGTGATCACACACTAAATGTAAACAAAGACTCTAAATGTGAACAAAACTACAAATGTAAACAAAGACTTGAAATGTAAACAAAGACTACAAATGTAAACAAAGACACTAATTCAAAACAAAGTCTACAAATGTAAACAAAGACTTTAAATGTAAGCAAACACAACAAATGTAAACAAAGGCTCAAAATTAAAACAAAGACTACAAACGTAAACAGACTACAAATGTAAACAAACTCTAAATCTAAAAAAGACTAAATGTAAACAAGTTCTAAATGTAAACTAAATCTAAATGTAAACAAAAACCATAACTGTACGCAAACACAACAAATGTAAACAAGTGCTCTAAATTTAAACAGACTACAAATGTAAACAAAGAAACTAAAGGTAAACAAAGACTACAAATGTAAACAAAAAATGCAAATGCAAACAAACTATAAATGTAAACAAAGATTACAGATGTAAACAAAGACTACAAATGTAAACAAGCACTCTAAATGTAAACAAATTCTCTAAATGTATACAAAGAATACAAATGTAAACAAAGACTCTAAATGCAAACAAACTCTAAATATAAACAGTTTACAAACGTAAACAGACTCTAAATGTAAACAATGATTTCAAATGTAAAAAAGGACTAATTGATAACAAATAGTACAAATGTAAACAAAGGCTCTAAATGTAAAAAAAGACTCTAAATATAAACAAACTCCAAATATAATCAAAGAGCACAAATATAAACAAACAATTTAAATATACACAAACTATATATTTAAAAAAAGACTACAAACATAAACAAAGACTACAAAATAAACAATCTCTAAATGCAAAGACACTAAATGTAAAGAAAGAATACAAAATCAAACAGAGAATCTAAATGTAAACATACACAAAAGATGTAAACAAAGACTACAAATATAATCAAAGACTACAAATGTAAACAAAGACTCTAAATGAAAAAAAAGACTACAAATGTAATCAAAGTCTCTAAATGTAAACAACGATTCTATATCTGAACAAACAAAAAATATAAACAAACTCTAAATCTAAACAAAGACTCTAAATGTAAACACACTTTAAAATCAAACAAAGACGACAAATGTAAAAAGAACTAGAAATGTAAGAAAGACTCTAAATGTAAACAAAGAATGCAAATGTAAACATTCTCTAAATGTAAACAAAGGTAACAAATTTAAACAGTCGCTAAATGTAAAAAATTACTACAAATTCAAACACTCTAAAAATAAAATCAGTCTATATATTTAAACAAAGACTACAAATGTAAACAAAGACAGCAAATGTAAACAGACTACAAATGTAAACAAATACTACAGATGTAAATAAAGACTACAAATTTAGAAAAAAAGACTAAAAATATAAGAAAAAATACACTACATGTAAACAAAGACTTCAAATGTAAACAAAGACACTAAATGAACACAAAGACTACAAATGTAAATATATCTGTAAACAAAGACTACAAAAGTAAACAATCTCTAAACACAAAGGCTCTAAATGTAAACAAAGAATAAAAATGCAAACAGACTCTAAATGTAAACATACTCTACAGATGTAAACAAAGACTAAAATTGTAAACAAAAACTCTAAATGTAAAAAAATACTACAAATGTAATCAATGTCTCTAAATGTAAACAACGACTCTATATGTAAACAAACTACAAATGTAAACAAACTCTAAATCTAAACAAAGACTCGAAATGTAAACATAATTTAAATGCAAACAAAGACCAAAAGTGTAAGAGTAGACAACAAATGTAAAAGAAGGCTCCGAATGTAAACAAGGACTACAAATGTAAACGAAAACTATAAATGCAAACAAACTGTAAATGAGAAAAGACTACAAACGAAAACAGTCTCTAAATGTAGACGAAGACTAAAAATGTAAAAGAAGACTGAAAATGAAAACAAATAATACGAATGTTAACAAAGGCTCTAAATGTAAACAATGGTTCTAAATGTAAACAAAGCCTGTAAATGTAAACAAAGTCTTCAAATCTAAATAAACTCTATATTAAACATGGAATCTAAATGTGAACAGACACTAAATATAAATAAAGACTACAAATGTAAACAAAGCCTCTAAATGTAAAGAATCTCTATACCTAAACAACGACTCTAAAAGTAAAGGAAGACTGCAAATGAAAATATACTCTACATGTAAACAAAGACTACAAAAAACAAAGAATCTAAGTGTAAACAAAAACTACAAATACAAACAAAGACTATAAATCAAAACAACTACAAATGTAAAAAAAGACTACAAATGTAAAAAAAGACTACAAATGTAAACAAAGACTACAAATGTAAAGAAAATGACCAAATCTAAACACGCAAAATGTAAACAAAGACTCTAAATATAAACGAAGAATACAAATATAAACAAAGTTTCTAAATATAAACATAGAATACAAATGTAAACAAAGACAGCAAATATAAACAAACTATAAATGTAAACAAAGCTTACAGATGTAAACAAACACTACAAATGAAATCAAATACTCTAAATGTAAACTAAGTCTCTAAATGTAATCAAAGACTACCCATGTAAACAAAGTCTCTAAATTTATACAAAGAATACAAATGTAAACAAAGACTCTAAATGCAAACAAACTCTAAATGCAAACAAACTCTAAATGTAAAATGACTACAAACGTAAACAGACTCTAAATGTAAACAATGATTTCAAATGTAAAAAAGGACTAAATGAAAACAAATAGTACAAATGTAAAAAAAGGCTCTAAATATAAACAAAATATAAATATAATCAGAGGATACAAATGTAAACAAAAAATCTAAATATAAACAAACACTGAATGTAAACAAAGACTACAAACGTAAACAAAGACTACAAACGTAAACAATCTCTAAATGCAAACAGACTACAAATATAAAGAGGCACCCTAAATGTAGACAACGACTACAAATGTAAACAGACTCTAAATTTAAACAAAGATTACAACTGTAAACAAAGGGTACAAATGTAAACAATGACTCTAAATGTAAAAAGATTACAAATGTAAACAAAGTCTCTAAATGTAAACAATGTCTACAAATGTAAACAAAGACAACAGATTTAAACAAAGAATCTTAACATCAACAAAGACTACAACTGTAAACAAAGACTCTATATGTAAACGAACACACCAAAAGTGAACAGACTCCATATCCAAACAAAGACTCTAAATGTAAACAAAGTATCAATTTAACGAAAACAACAAATGTAAGCAAAGACACTAAATTAAAACAAAGACTACAAATGTAAACAAAGACTACAAATGTAAACAAACAATCTAAATCTAAATAAACACTACAAACGTAAATAAAGACTATGAATGTTAACAAAGACTACAAATGTAAACAAACTCTAAATGTAAAAAGACTCCAAATGTAATCAAAGACTACAAATGTAAACAAAGACTCTAAATGTAAAGAAAGAATACAAATGCAAACAGAGAATCTAAATGCAAACATACACAAAAAATTTTAACAAAGACAACAAATATATTCAAAGACTACAAATGTAAACAAAGTCTCGAAATGTAAACAACGACTCTATATCTAAACAAACAAATGTAAACAAACTCTAAATCTAAACAAAGACTCTAAATGTAAACAAACTTTAAATGGAAACAAAGACCAAAACTGTAAGAGAAGACAACAAATGTAAACAAAGGCTCCGAATGTAAACAAAGGCTACAAATGTAAAAAAAGACTAAGTGAGAACAAATAGTACAAATGTAAACAAAGGCTCTAAATGTAAACAAAGGTTCTAATAGTAAACAAAGACTGCAAATGTAAACAAACCCTTTAAATGTAAATAAACTCTGTATTAAACATGGAACCTAAATGTGAGCAGACACTAACTGTAAACAAAGACTACAAATGTAAACAAAGGCTCTAAATGTGACAAAACTACAAATGTAAACAAAGACTTGAAATGTAAACAAAGAAAACCAATGTAAACAAAGACTCTATTGAAAACAAAGACTACAAATGTAAACAAAGACTCTAAATGTAAAGAAAGACTGCAAATGTAAATAAATTCTAAATGTAAACAAAGACTACAAAAAACAAAGAATCTAACTGTAAACAAAGACTACAAATGTAAACAGACTGCAAATATAAACAAACTATAAATGTAAAATGAGATTACGGATGTAAACAAAGTCTACAAATGTAATCAAACACTCTAAATGTAAACTAATTCTCTAAATGTAAACAAAGACTCTAAATATAAACAAACTCTGAATGTAAACAAAGACTACAAACATAAACAAAGACTTCAAAAGTAAACAATCTCTAAACGCAAACAAAAACTCCATATGTACACACTCTACATGTAAAAAACGACTACAAACGTAAACGAACTCTAAATGCAAATGAAAAATCTAAATGCAAACAGACTACAAATGTAAAGAGTCACCCTAAATGTACACAAAGTCTAAAATGTAAACAAAAACTCTAAATGTAAACAAAGATTACAAATATAAACAAAGGGTACAGATGTAAACAATGACTCTAAATGTAAAAAGATTACAAATGTAAACAAAGTCTCTAACTGTAAACAATGTCTACAAATTTAAACAAAGACAACAAATGTAAACAAAGAATCTTAACATCAACAGACTACAACTGTAAACAAAGACTGTAAATGTAAACTAATACACCAAATGTAAACAGACTCCATGTCTAAACAAAGACTCTAAATGTAAACAAAGATTTTAAATTTAAACGAAGAATCAATGTAAAGAAAACTACAAATGTAAACAAAGACAATAAATGTAAGCAAAGACTACAAATGTAAACAAGAACTACAAATATAAACAAAGACAATAAATGAAAACAATGAATACAACTGTATACAATGAGTAAAAATGTAAACAATAGCTCTAAATGTAAACAAAGACTACAAATGTAAAGAAAGACTACAGATGTAAACAAAGACTACAAATGTAAACAAACAATCTAAATGTAAACAAAGACTAAAAACGTAAACAAAGACTCTTAATGTTAACAAAGACTACAAATGTAAACAAACTCTAAATGAAAAAGACTCCGAATGTAATCAAAGACTACAAATGTAAACAAAGACTCTAAATGTAAAAAAAGACTACAAATGTAATCAGTGTCTCTAAATGTAAACAACGACTCTATATGTAAACAGACTACAAATGTAAACAAACTCTAAATCTAAAAATGACTAAATGTAAACAAGTTCTAAATGTAAACTAACTCTAAATGTAAACAAAAACCATAACTGTAAGCAAAGACAACAAATGTAAACAAAGGCTCAAATTTAAACAAAGATTACAAATGTAAAAAAAGACTCTAAATGCAAACAACTCTAAATGCAAACAGACTACAAACGTAAACAGACTCTAAATGTAAACAAAGACTCTAAATATAAACAAACTTTAAATGCTCTTTAAACAAACTTTAAGTCTCTAAATACAAACAACGACTCTATATCTGAACAAACAACAAATGTAAACCAACTCTAAATCTAAACAAAGACTCCAAATATAAACAAACTTTAAATGCAAACAAAGACCAAAACTGTAAGAGAAGACAACAAATGTAAACAAAGGCTCCGAATGTAAACAAAGACTACAAATGTAAAAAAAGACTAAGTGAAAACATATATTACAAATATAGACAAAGGCTCTAAATGTAAACAAAGGTTAAAATAGTAAACAAAGTCTGCAAATATAAACAAACCCTTTAAATGTAAAAAAACTCTATATAAAAAATGGAAACTAAATGTGACCAAACACTAAATTTAAACAAAGACTACAAATGTAAAAAAAGCTCTAAATGTGAGAAAACTACAAATGAAAACACAAATGAAGACTTGAAATGTAAAAAAAGACAACAAATGTAAACAAAGACACTATTGAAAACAAAGACTACAAATGTAAACAAAGACTTTAAATGTAAAGAAACTCTATGCGTAAACAAAGACTCTAAATGTAAAGAAAGACTGCAAATGTAAATAAACTCTAAATATAAACAAAGACTACAAAAAACAAAGAATCTAAGTGTAAACAAAGACTACAAATGTAAGAAAGACTCTAAATGTAAACAAAGAATGCAAATGTAAACATTCTCTAAATGTAAACAATAGGTAAATATAAACTGTCTCTAAATGTAAAAAATTACTACAAATGTAAACACTCTAAATGTAAAATCAGTCTATAAATGTAAACAAAGACTCCAAATGTAAACAAAGACAGCAAATGTAAACAGACTACAAATATATACAAATACTACAGTTGTAAATAAAGACTACAAATTTAGAAAAAAAGACTACAAATATAAACAAAGACACTAAATGTAAACAAAGACTGCAAATGTAAACAAAGACACTAAATGAAAAAAATGACTACGAATGTAAACATATCTGTAAACAAGACTACAAACGTAAACAAAGACTACAAAAGTAAACAATCTCTAAATGCAGACTCTAAACGTAATCAAAGAATACAAATGCAAACAGACTGTAAATGTAAACATACACTACAGATGCAAACAAAGACTACAATTTTAAACAAAAACTCTAAATATAAAAAAAGACTACAAATGTAAACAAAGAGAACAAATATAAACAGACTCTAAATCTAAACAAAGAATACAAATGTAAACAAAGTCTCTAAATGTAAACAACGACTCTATATATAAACAAACTACAAATGTAAACAAACTCTATATCTAAACAAAGACTCTAAATCTAAACAAACTTTAAATTCAAACAAAGACCAAAACTGTAAGAGAAGACAATAAGTGTAAACAAAGACTCCGAATGTAAACAATTACTACAAATGTAAACGAAGACTATAAATGCAAACAAACTGTAAATGTAAACAGACTACAAACGAAAACAGACTCTAAATGTAAACAAAGACTACAAATGTAAAAGAAAGACTGAAAATAAAAAAAAATTGTACAAATGTAAACAAAGGCTCTAAATGTAAACAGACTGCAAATGCAAAATTTTTTTAAATGTAAATAAACTCTATGTTAAACATGGAATCTAAATGTGAACAGACACTAAATATGAACAAAGACTACAAATGTAAACAAAGCCTCTAAATGTAAAGAATCTCTATACCTAAACAAAGACTCTAAATGTAAAGGAAGACTGCAAATGTCAATAAACTCTACATGTAAACAAAGACTACAAAAACAAAGAATGTAAGATTAAACAAAGACTATAAATGAAAACAACTACAAATGTAAACAAAGACAACAAATGTAAACAAAGGTATTAAATGTAAATAAAGACTACAAATGTAAACAAAATGACAAAATCTAAACACGCAAAATGTAAACAAAGACTCTAAATCTAAACAAAGAATACAAATGTAAACAAAGACAGCAAATATAAACAAACTATAAATGTAAACAAAGATTACAGATGTAAACAAAGACTACAAATGTAATCAAACACTCTAAATGTAAACTAAGTCTCTAAATGTAATCAAAGACTACCCATGTAAACAAAGTCTCTAAATGTACACAAAGAATACAAATGTAAACAGACTCTAAATGTAAACAATGATTTCAAATGTAAAAAAGGACTAAATAAAAACAACAAATAGTACAAATGTAAAAAAAGGCTCTAAATATAAACAAAGACTCTAAATATAAACTATATCTAAATATAATCAAAGAATACAAATGTAAACTAAAAATCTAAATATAAACAAACTCTGGATGTAAAAGGCTACAAACGTAAACAAAGACTACAAAAGTAAACAATCTCTAAATGCAAACAAAGACACTACATGTAAACACTCTAAATGTAAAAAAAGACTACAAACATAAACAAAATCTAAATGCAAATGAAAAATCTAAATGCAAACAGACTACAAATGTAAAGAGGCACCCTAAATTTAGACTAAGACTACAAATGTAAACACTATAAATTTAAACAAAGATTTCAAATGTAAACAAAGGGTACAAATGTAAACAATGACTCTAAATGTAAAAAGATTACAAATGTAAACAAAGCCTCTAAATATAAACAATGTCTACAAATGTAAACAAAGACAACAAATTTAAAGAAAGAATCTTAACATCAACAAAGACAACAACTGTAAACTCTCTATATGTAAACAAACACACCAAAAGTAAACAGACTCCATATCCAAACAAACTCTAAATGTAAACAAAGATTTTAAATGTAAACAAAGTGTCAATGTATGGAAAACTACAAACAAAAATTACTACAATATAAACACTCTAAATGTAAAATCATTCTATAAATGTAAACAAAGACTACAAATGTAAACAAAGACAGCAAATGTAAACAGACTACAAATGTAAACAAATACTACAGATGTAAATAAAGACTACAAATTTAGAAAAAAATACTACAATTATAAACAGACACTAAATGTAAACAAAGACTACAAATGTAAACAAAGGCTCTAAATGTAAACAAATACTACATATGTAAACAAAGACACTAAATGAAAACAAAGACTATAAATGTAACCAAAGAGTACAAATCTAAGCAAAGATTCTAAATGTTAATAAAGAGTTTAAATCTAAACAAAGAATACAAATGTAAACAATAGCTCTACATGTAAACAAAGACTAGAAATGTAAACAAAGTTTACAGATTTAAACAAAGACTACAAATGTAAACAAACAATCTAAATGCAAACAAATTCTAAATGTAAACAAAGACTTCAAACATAATTTAAGACTCTTAATGTAACAAAGACTACACATTGTAAACAAACTCTAAATGCAAACAAAGACTCCCTATGTAAACACTCTAAATGTAAACAAAGTCTACAAACGTAAACAAACTCTAAATGCAAACAGACTAAAAATGAAAAGAGGCACTCTAAATGTAGACAAAGACTACAAATGTAAACAAAGGGTACAAATTTAATTAATGACTCTAAATCTTAAAAGATTACAAATGTAAACAAAGTCTGTAAATGTAAACAATGACTGTAAATGTAAACAAAGTCTACAAATGTAAACAAAGAATCTTAACATCAACAAAGACTACAACTGTAAACAAAGACTCTATATGTAAACTAATACTCCGAATGTAAACAGACTCCATATCTAAACAAAGACTCTAAAGGTAAAAAAAGATTTTAGATGTAAACAAAGACTCAATATAAGAAAAACTACAAATGTAAGCAAAGACACTAAATGTAAATAGAGACTACAAATGTAAACAAAGACTACAAATGTAAACGAAGACAATAAATGAAATGAAAACAAAGAATACAATTGTAAACAAAAAGTACAAATCTAAACAAAGATTCTAAATGTAAACAAAGACTCTAAATGCAAACAAAGAATACAAATGTAAACAATAGCTCTAAACAAAGACTACCAATGTAAAGAAAGACTACAGATGTAAATAAAGACTACAAAGGTAAACAAACAATCAAAATGTAAACAAAGAGTACAAACGTAAACAAAGACTCTTAATGTTAACAAAGACTACAAATGTAAACAAACTCTAAATGTAAAAAAAGACTACAATTGTTATCAAAGACTGCAAATGTAAACAAGGACTCTAAATGTAAAAAAGGACTACAAATGTAATCAGTGTCTCTAAATGTAAACAACGACTCTATATGTTAACAGCCTACAAATGTAAACAAACTCTAAATCTAAACAAAGACTCTAAATGTAAACAAACTCTAAATGTAAACAAAAACCATTACAAATATAAACAAATGTAAACAAAGGCCCCAAATTTAAACAAAGACTACAAATGTAAAGAAAGACCCTAAATGGAAACAAACTGTAAATGCAAACCGACTACAAACGTAAACAGACTCTAAATGTAAACAGACTACAAATGTAAAAAAATATTGTAAATGAAAACAAATAGTACAAATGTGAACAAAGGCTCTATATGTAAACAAAGGCTCTAAATGTAGACAAAAACTACAAATGTAAGCAAAGACTTTAAATGTAAATAAACTCTATATTAAACAAAGTTTCTAAATGTGAACAGACACTAAATGTAAACAAAGACTACAAATGTAAACAAAGGCTCTAAATGTAAACAAAAACTACAAATGTAAACAACTACTCTAAATTTAAACAAAGACTACAGGTGTAAACAAAGACACTAAAGGTAAACAAAGACTACAAATGTAAACAAAGAGAACGAATCTAAACAAAGACTCTAAATGTAAACAAAGACTTTAAATCTAAACAAAGAATACAATTTTAATTCAAATGTATGCAAATATTTATAACTGTAACACGGTAATTTAATAAACATTTATGACGTCCACCATCATTTCAAAATAATTATAAAATCTCTTTGTAAAGGATAAATTTTCCATATTTCCAAAAGAAACTTACAGTTCTACCTACAGAACACAATAAAATTAAATAAAGTCACTGAATGAGAAGTGGGACTTTACCTACTTATTTCTATATCGGATTAAATTTAAGTCTAGTACTAGATCACTAGATTAAAATATTTCTTATTCGCCTGCATACTTTAAATAACAAAGTTGTGTAAAATTAATGAACTAAATGTGGAACTCTAATTAATGATCTGAACAGTGGGTAAGAAAAGTGTCCGAACACTAGCAAAAATTTCTATGTAAAAAAAGTACACTTCATACGGTTTTGTTAAATAAATAATCCTGTTCTTAGTCAGTCTAAGAACACGATTCGATAAGGATTTATTTAACAAAACCGTATGAAGTGTACTTTTTTATATAGGAATTTTTGCTAGTGTTCGGACACTTTTGTTACCGACTGTATATATTATACAACAAACTTGTATTAGTCCCCAATCATATTGATCTGAATAGGTCTCATAACATCATTACATGAAATTATCGTTTTTAATAGCGATATCTTACCAATTGATCTTCGTACTTTACATTGCAATGTTATGTGAAGTTAATGTTTGCGAAAGAGGAACCTTACCTACTCATCTGCACATGTTACACAATAATATTGTTTAAAGTTACCGTTTACCAAAATGGAATCTTGCCTACAAATCTGCACACGTAACACAACACTGTTGTGTAACGTATACAGAGTAGCATATAGAGTAACGCACAAGTTAACAGAGTAGCATATAGAGTAACGCACACGTTAACAGAGTAGCGCATGCAGAGTAACATATAGAGTAACGCATTACTGCACACTGTAAAAAAATAACTATTACCAGCTGCAAGAAGCTCTGTGTGATTGGAGAAAATAATTATTTTTCCAGAGAGTTTCTTGCAGCTGGTAATAGTTAATTTTTTACAGTGCATACGCTAACAGAGTAACATATGCAGGGTAACTTTTCACAACACTGTTGCGTAAAGTTACCGTTTGCCAGAGTGAAACCTTACCTGCTGATCTTCAAACGTTACACAACAATGTTGTGTAAAGTTACCATTTGCCAGAGAGGAACCTTACCTACTGACCTACATATGTAACACAACAATGTTATGTAAAGATACCGTTTGCAAGAGAGGAATTTTACCTATTGGTCTGCATACGTTACACAACACTGTTTGTAAAGTTATCGTTTGCAAATGTGGAACCTTATCTTTTTACCTGCTTGCGTTACACAATCATACTGCGTAAAACTACTGTTTGAGAGAGTGGAACCTTACCTTTTAATGTGCGTACGATACACTACAATGATGTGTAAAATTACCGTTTGCGAGAGTAGAACCTTACCTTTTAATATGCTTACGTTACACTACAATGTTGTGTAAAGTGACCGTTTTCTAGAGTGGAACCTTACCTTTTAATATGCATACGTTACATTACAATATTGGGTAAAGCTACCGTTTGCGAGTGTGTAAATTTTCTTCCCTGTCTGCAAAGAATACGCAACTACAGTTGGTAATGTTTCTCAACATAGTTGTGGCAAGTAGGCTGCCTCAACATTGTTGAGTAAAGTTACGCAAACTTTTTTACAGTGTCGAAACTTCCGTAAAAGTATCACCCATCGTGCTATAGGAAATTGGCCCAGAGGTGGCACTAATCTTAATTTAGGCAACAATTTCTATAAACTAAACAGTTTTAACTGTGCTAATTTACATCATTTATCTATATAGCCTTCGAATAATCATTATTATTAGATTGCTTAAATTCTGTTTTTGATTTCCACGATTTTATTTTTACATACTGATTTTTCATTTTAAGTTTAGGTTAGCATCAACTTTGAGTTGAAAGTGGTCTCATGTGGTCAAGTGGTCACTGTACATTACCACTTAAGTTTCCTGAAAGGAAATACTATTTTAGGTTTTAACTTTTAAGTTTAGTTAATTTTAATACTTCGATTTTGCATTATAGAAAGACAACATTACACATTTAGAAGCCACTGAATTTAAACTTTTTATGTAAATATGCCGTTACATCACGACAAAACTTGGAAATCTCTAAGGTGGGTGTTCAAGCGGAGAAAAACTGGTAGTGAATAATAAAATGTTACAAAAGTCTCAAATACACAATTTCGACATTCTATGACTAATCGTTTCTAAGTTAAACAAGATAAAACGTACATTTTGTAAATCGGGGATATAATATTTTCTTTACTATGAATAAGCCTGGCGCTGATTCGAACCAAAGTTGGACAGTGAACCTACGCTTCAAATATCTTGGATGAGTTTACTGGGCAGCTTGCTCCGTCATATCGTTTCCAAGTGGCGGCACTTGAAAATTTGTTGTCACGATAACTTTTGTAATAATTAATCAATTCAAATCAAAGTTGAAAAATAGAGTTATCATTCAAATGTCTATGATTTCGGTGGGCAAGTTTCTCTGTCTTTTTTTTTTTTAATGTTGCGGCCACTCGAACACTGCCACTTAAAAAATCGTTAACGCGATAACTTTTGAAATATTGAAATTATTCGAACCAAAGTTGGACAGTGGACCTACCTTACAAATATCTTAGTTTAGTTCATTGAGCAACTTGCGCCGCCTTTTTGATCCAAGTGGAGGCCACTGAATTTTTCAACACTATAACTTTTAAATCACTGAATTAGTTCGAACTAAATTTGTACACTAGACTTATCTCACAAATGCATCTGATATATTTGTTTGCCAACTTGCCCCACCATCTTATTTGCATGTGCCGACCACTTGAAAATTTCAAATTCACTTAAAAAATATTTATGAACCGATTTGCTTAAAAGTCCATGGACTTAGCCCACATCAATACTTCTACCAAGTCCATTAATAATTTGTAGCAGCCATTTTGAAACAAAATGGCGGCTACTTGATAAGGAGAAAGAAATCAACCTACCCTTCCGAATGAGTCGGAAGAACTTATTATACTTGTAATCCATATAAATAAGGAGAAGTATCTGTCTGCGTATCTTTGTGTCTGTCTGCGCTGTAGTGCTCACGTTACAGATCGCAGAGCTACAAAATTTGGCACATGGATACCTAGGACCCTACAGGTGTGCACTTCATCGAGATTTTTCGAATTTCAAATTTTATTATTTTTAATTTTATTTATTTATTTTATTTTATTTTTTTAAATAATGGCTTCTATGTTTCATTTTTTCTAAAATTTATTCTTTCATTTTAATCGTCTGCATATCTTAGCAACAGCTATTACACTTTTTTTCTAAATTCTTTCATTTGAAGGCGAAATCTTCATTTTATTATTATTATTATTATTATTATAATTTATTATATTTATTGAAAATCAAATGGTAATGCTATAGAAAAAATTAAGAATATAAAATTTAAATTTAAAAGCGTTAATAATTTTATAACAGTTATGTTTATGTAAAATTTTTTATAGTATAACAAATTTTTATTTTTATTTTTATTTTATTTTATTATTATTATTATTTCTTAATTCCTTTAGAAGATACATATATATTTATCAATTTATAGCATTTATCAAATGTACATTTTTGTATCAGATGTATGTTTTTTAAATCAATGTAGTATTTATAAAATGGTAGTATACAGTAGAAAGGATTAAACTGATAAAATTTAAGTGTAATTAAAATTTATTTGTTTTTATATATTTAATTCCTTTGAAAAGAAAATCAACTTTTACTTTATTTATTATATTAGTTGGAATCAAATCATAATATAATGCAAAGAGAGGGGGGGGGCAATAAAATACATAGTTCAAAAGCTAAAATATTTACTAGATGCTGAGATACAGTCATCTTTGAAATCGTAGTTCTTAAATACTAGCAGATCCACCTGTCTTCGATGAATACTCAAATTGAAGTACTCGGGAAAAACTTTTCTGCAGGCAGTAGGAACCGGGACCCAATGCAGTGCGGGCGGAGAAAGAGCTGCCGTAGGCAGCAAGTACCCGAAGCGAGGTTTAGAGAAATTTCAATGTTAGTAATTTATTCTTTATTTTATTTTATTTTATTATTATTATTATTATTATTATTATTATTATTATTTTGTATTTGATATAAAAAATAAATAGTGATTCAATTCTTTTCAAAATTCCTTTAAATATAGTGACCAACGAAGCGGGTGTAGCCTGCTAGTAGAGAAATAAAATCTTTCTTAACTTTTGTTAAAAGTTACAAGTTTTAAAAGTAATCATTTTTCATGTCATTGTAAAAAGAATCATGATTATTTTTCACTGATATTTCCACCGTTCATAGATACTTGACCCCTTAAATATGTTTTTTAAAGGTTTGGTGTTTAAAAGATTAGCTTTCAATAATAATGATAAAGCTATAGATTTCACAGATGTGATATTCTAATCAGAAATATTTTCATTGAAAAAAAGAAAGTTAAATTATATTGTTAATAATTTTTAATTTATAGGCATTTAGTAATGAAAAAAAGTTTCAATATATATATATATATATATATATATATATATATATATATATATATATATATATATTTTTTTTTTTTTTCAAATTAAGTAGAGTACATATTTTTACTTTCTCTTATTACTTTCTCTTACCCATAAGGCAGAGAAAGTATTGTTTTGGGGTCAAATTTTCGAAAGTGAGATTTTGTTATATTTACACGTTTTGAGGTCTCCTGAAAACGAAAATCATGTTTTTAGCGAATGGTCTGTGTGTGTGTCTGTGTGTATATATGTGTGTGTGTCTGTGTGTGTGTATGTCTGTTATCAGCATATCTCAAAAACAAATAGTAGCAGAAATTCCAAACTCTGTATTCTAAATGTGTATCATATAGGGATGCCACAGTAAGCTTTTCGTTAAGATGAAGCAAATGGTTCGTGTACAGGGACACTCAAAAGTATTCAAATACATTACGTCTACGGGGGAAATTGCAGGTAAGTAGAGTTAACGTCTATAGACTGCACTAAATCAAATGAAACGAATATATATTTTGTGTAATAGAGATAGTCAACTGGGAAAAAAAATTTGTGTATGTAGGAGCCTCGTCTCCCCCCCCGGGGGGGAAAGTCCCCCCTCGCGGGGAGTAAATTTTCATGATGGGTATCTTTCAAAAGAGCTCGCCAATACCTTTAAAACGAATGGTTGAACCATCGGTCTGCGATAATTTAAAACAAAGTTATCGATATTTTTTACTTTTAACGAAAAAAAACTTAGAAAAAAAAATCGTATTTTATTTATTTATTTATTTATTTTTTTTTAAATATTGAGAATAAAATGGACTTTTTTTGGATATTTGGTGTTATACTACTTCTCTAATATGGAAATCATCTGCATTATCATAAAAGATCATTTTTTTAAATAATAATTTTAATAAATTATTTTTTGAAAACAGAATTATTTTTTAATAACCGAATTAAATTCTATATAAATGTAGGTGCATTAATGAAACGTGGGGTTGATGGGGACTACCGCCCCCCTCACGCAGAACTAATTATCTTATAAAACTCTCCCGAAGCCTAATTTGAATTGTTTAACATAGGTTTACATAACATCGTTATTTTAACTCTTAATCTCCAACCTGTATTTATAGAATTAAATTTCAGGGTAAGAGAAAGTAGTGTGAGTGACACACCAGATTATTAATTTTATATAAGATGTCAAATATTAGTTATTTTATCTAAAAATATCATATCCTATTTGGAAAATAAAATAAAATAAAAATATTAGGTTCCCAGAGATGACATTCATTTTTGACAAAAATAATCTTAAACAATGCAAAAAAAGTATACTTTACTTTTTATTTGCGAAAATTCTATCAAGAATAAAAGAGGGAATTTTGTTCCCCTTTCCAGTATTATCTACCGTCTTCTAAAGCGTTAAAGACGCCGATGTTTCATCATGAAAAAGAGAACATATTCTTAAAAATAATATTCTATGTTTGAAAAGGAGCAGTGAATCAACCGTGTCAAGTTCAGTTCAAAAAACAATTTGTCTCTGACCTGAACGTTTTTCTTGCAGAACACAAAAGCTATTTCACCTATTGATCTAACCTTTCATAAAGTGTTAGGGGCAGATTTATGGGTGTCATGAGAATTTTTTTTCTTTTGCAGAATTCCAGTTCTTTATGCGGCACTCAAAATATTTTTGCTTTTTTTATTCACTGGTAAAATGATATATACGAGGGTTGCTATTTATATTTCTGGCCTAATAATGAAAAAACAAGTATGTAGGATCGAAATTGGTTTTATTGTTTTTCAAAATATTCTCCATGATGATCAATACACTTTTGCATGCGTTTGAACCAATTTTCAAAGCACTTTTTCCAGTCCGATTGAGGTAACTCCAAAACATGCGTTTTGAATGCATCAACCGCTTCTTCGGGGGTCGAAAATCGTTGTCCACGTAATTTATTTTTGATGTGTGGGAATAAGAAGAAGTCATTGGGTGCCAAATCAGGGCTGTACGGCGGATGACCCATCAGTTCGATCTTTCGCTCAGTCAGAAATGCATTTGTTTGAGTCGATGTGTGAGAGCTCGCATTGTCATGATGAAGAATGATTCGCCTGTTCTTCTGCTTTTTTCGAATTTCTCCGATGACTTCTGGCAAACAAATGGTCGTGTACCATTCAGAATTGACCGTCCTGCGTTGCTCTAACGCCACTGTTGCCACATGACCGTTAATGCCGAAGAAACAGGCAATCATTTGTTTCGATGTGCTTCTTCCTCGAACAACTTTTGTTGGTTTTGCCTCGTCTTGGAAGACCCATACAGTTGATTGCTGTTTTGTTTCTGGCTCATATGCATAGATCCATGATTCGTCACCTGTGTAGGTGTTATACACAGCCTTTGATGTACCTTGAACGTATTTTTCCAACATTTCCTTGCACCAATCGACACGAGCCTTTTTTTGAGCGTTTGTCAGATTATGCGGGATCCAACGCGAACAAATTTTTTTTTACGCTCAAATGTTCATGCAATATTTTATTGATGCTAGTCATACTAATGTCCAAAGACGCCTCAATCTCACGGTATGTCACATGACGATCTTGCTTTATCAGTTCACGCACAGCATCGATCTTTTCTGGCACAACAACGGATTTTGTACGACCTGCACGGGATTCGTCCTGGATCGAACATCGAACATCGACCACGATTAAATTCGTTATACCAATTTTTTACAGTGCTATAGGATGGCGCTTTATCGCTGTATAAAGAATTAAGTTCATCGAAGCACTCTTGTCTTGACAATCCACGTCGAAAGTTATGAAAAATAATCGCACGAAAATTTTCACGATTCAATTCCATTTTTTGAAAGAGAAGAACATTTCAATTTACTGTCAACAACACAAATAAAGCTATAATGGTAAATCGTCTGCTGAATTTACGTTTAAAAATATCAAACTTTCGATTAAAATCGTCTGCGGTCGCCTAGCAACACTTACTGTTGCCAAGGCCAGAAATATAAATAGCAACCCTCGTATATAGAGAGAGAGAGTTATTAAAGGATTTCATTATCTTGATATTTTCAAAAAAAAGATTTTAATTGTTTTGGAATAATAATGATCAATTAATAGATTTGTATGACAATTTCCCACATTCTTATCATATGTATTAAATAAAAATAAAAGTTAATGTTTAACTCGTCCACTTTACAGACATATGGTGTGGAAGAAATGTTTTTCAGCAATAAATTCTTAAGTTTTAATAAAATTCAATTTATCTTACTACATTTATGCAATGTTTGTAATTGATTTTGCTCAAAATACTGAAAATGTAAGGATCGTATTCTCTCCAGAAGAAATTAAGACACAATTCGTACAACTGAAAATAAATTATTGGCATGTACATAAAAATGTATTTGGTGTTTTTTTTAAATACCATTTTCTTTTTAAATGTAGATAAAATAATTATTTTATAATTTTGCATAAAATTTGAAGTTCAGTTATTTTGTTGGTTAAAAAGAAAAAAAAATCTGGAGTGACTCCACTCGACTTTCAGAACATTGAGTAATTAATAGTTTTGTAGATAAAGTAAAGAACTGTAAAATAAACTATAAGTGCTATATACTCCAAAATCTATACAGATTGTCTGTGACCTATCTGTGACCTATAATATGTGTATAAATTTTTTGCTCAATTGAATAAGGCGTTTAGATGCTATCGCACTTTTAAGATTTTGGTCCCATAGGCCATAATGATAAAGAATTTTTCTTTGTGTTCCTGTAAAAAAAACTATACTAGATTCACCAAAATCAATAGGGTTCGTACTATGGTGACTTACAATATACGTACCAACTTTCAGCTTATTCGAACAAAGCGTTTAGATGGAGACGCTAGCGTGTTCATTCACAGACATACACACATACATGCACACACACGTACATACATCATCGCAAAAATAGTGAAAACGGATTCAGGGGACCTCGAAACGTATAGAAACATCAAAATCTCAAATTCGGATTTTTGACATGATTACAATACTTTCCTCACTATAGTGTTCGAAAAGTAAAAGTAAAAGAAAAACATAATCCATAAAAATTTTGTTGTTGTTGTTTTACTATGAAAATTCTAACTAAAGGGTATAGTAGAAAATTTTTATCATCTTTTCGATTTTATCCATTTTAGAGCGTTAAAGAGAAAGACGCCAATGTTTCACCATGAGAAAGAGAACATATTCGGAAAAATAACACTCTGTGTTTCAAAAAGCAGTGAATCATCCATGGCAAGTTCATTTCAAACTAGTATGTTGTGGCCACCACGAGACTTTCTTCTATATTTTCCTATACAAATTCACTCAGTAACAATAATAATAATAATAATAATAATAATAAAGTGAGACTTTGACAAAATTTTGCGTAAAATGTTCATTTAAAAGTTCATTTCAAAGTTCAGTTTTTGGCAAGTTCATGTCAAAAAACAATTTGTCTCTAACCTGAATGTTTTTCTCGTAGAACATAAAAGCTATTTCGCTATCGATCTAATCTTTCGTAAAGTGTTTGGGACAGGATTATATGTGTCCTAAGGTGCTTTTCTCCAAAACATTTTCTGCTCATTCATGAGGTAGTTAAAACACTTTTACTTTTGTTATTTATCAGCAAAATATACAAACTGTCTAGAACTATTAATAAATATTATTACAGAAAATATTCTTCAAAACATAAACAAAAAATATTTAATTTGTTTTTAATTGAAATGATAAATCAAAATACTTCTTCACTCTTCTTTATGATATTTTTATTTTTCGAACATACATGTGTAAGGAAAGTATTGTAATCCTGTCAAAAATCCGACTTTTGAGATTTTGTCGAACTGTTTAAATTCAGGATAATGTAGCACTCGTAATTTTTTCACAAGGCCAGAACGAAAAATTCTCTATCATTATGGTCTATGGGAATAAATTTTTTACTTTCCGAACACTATAGTGAGGAAAGTATTGTAATCATGTTAAAAATCCGAATTTGAGATTTTGATGTTTCTATACGTTTTGAGGTCCCCTGAATCCGTTTTCACTATTTTTGCGATGATGTATGTATGTGTGTGTGTATGTATGTGTGTTTGTCTGTGAGTGAACACGCTAGCGTCTAAACGCTTTGTTCGAATAAGCTGAAAGTTGGTACGTACATTGTAAGTCACCATAGTACGAACCTTATTGATAGGTCACAGTTGCACCAACTGTATAGATTTTGGTGACTTACAGTTTTTTTACAGGGACACAAAGAAAATTTTTTTATCATTATGGCCTATGGTACCAAATTTTTAAAAGTGCGATAGCATCTGAACGCTTTATTCAATTGAGCTGAAAATTTATATGAATATTATAAGTCACTGTTGCACTAACTATAAGCATTTTGGTGAATCCAGCATTGATAGGTTTTTACAGGGTCACAACGAAAAATTCTTTATCATTATGATCTGTGGGCTCAAAGTTCAGTAACGTTAAATAAAACATCGTGGAGAAAAATTCTCAAACACTCTATTATGGTTTTCTCTCTTTTGTTTGTTTAACAACTCCTCTTTCTTTACTTTATCTACAAAACTGTTAATTACTCAAGGTTCGGAAAGTCGAGTGGAGTCACTCCAGATTTTTTTTTTTTTTTTTAAGTGCGATAGCGTCTGAACGCTTTATTCGATTGAACGGAAAATTTATACATATGTTGTAAGGCACCATCGCATAAACTTTATAGATTTTGGTGAATCTAGCACTTATAGTTTATTTATAGGGATGCAACGAAAAATTCTTTATCATTGTGACTTATGAGTTCAAATTATTTAAAGTGCGATAGCGTCTAAACGCCTTATCCGATTCAGCTGAAATTTGATATACATGTTATAGGTCACTATCGCATGAACTGCATAGATTACAGTGTCTAGTGCATAAATTTTTACAGGGACACAACGAAAAATTCTTTATCATTATAATCCATGGACTCAAATTATTTAAAGGTTTAAACTAAACAATATACAATGTGGGAAAAAATATTCAAACATCCTATTAAAATTTTCTTTTTTGTTTATTTAACAACTTCTTTTACTTTAATTTATTTATACAACCGTTAGTTACTTAATGTTAAGAAAGTCGAGTGGAGTTACTCCAGATATTTTCTTATTAAACAATAGTTAAATTATCTTATTAAACTTCTTTATTTTATAGACATTTCATGACAAAAAAAGATATTTTTCAATAACTTCTATTTTTTCTTCTTTTTTTTTTTTTTTTTTTTTTTTTTTGGATAAAAGTCAGCATATTTCACTAACTCTAGGAAATATTTTCAATATTTTAATTCAGTGAACATAAAACTCTCAAGATCGTATTCAGTTAAGAGAAAATTAAAACATGATTTGTAGAATTCAGAATTAATTGTTTTCGTAGGAGTAAAAATGCATGTGGTTTCTGTGAAAAATTTTATTATTATTACCATTATTTTTTTCCATTTAGATAAAATAAGTCTTTTATTATTTTATATAAGAGTTCGGGTTTAACTTATATTCTTTGTTAAAGCATTTCTCATTGAAAAAAACAAAAAATAAACGTTTAATCACAGTCATCCCCATTTAAGACAAAGTGATTTTAAATGCATAAAATTTTATTTTTCAAAAATAAAATTTTATTTTTCGTGAATTTTTTTTTTTTTAGAAAATTTTATATTTCAAAATTTTATTGGTGAAAATTCCCAGTAAAACTAGTTGGCATAGGTGGACTCTGCTCAGTTCCCCATCATATTTATGTTCTCATAAATTTCTCTTGCGAGACATATTATAATCATGTTAAAAGAAATGAATTTGACCAAAGCTTGATACAGTGACAGAATGAAATCCCCGCCTAATAGGCTATCCACCGTTCACTTCGATATATTTATCTTGTTCTAATCTATTAATTTATTCTATCAGGGTCGATTCTGTTGTTTAGTTTTCATGCTACTATTTCCAATGCTATAATCCTCAAAGTTTATATTTATATGAAAAATTTTACAATTTCGCTATGTTGATAAAATCGTAAATTACGAATAATTTACGAAATTTTCCTATTAGGATATCTGTATTCAATCATGTTCAAACAAATATCATAAATGTAATTTTGACGCTGTCTAATGTATTTATGATCCTCAAAACGGAAGTTTATGCTCAATTTTGCCTTATTCTGACATGTTAAGTAAATCGTAAATTCCGAATAACTTACGAATTTTTACTTCCTTATACAAAATATAAGGAAGTATAGTAATCCCGATTTGCGAAATGGATTTTGTATTTCACATTGCTCGAAAACGAATGATCGCTGAATGTTGCAAATTTATACGTGCGACTGTCATGATGTCTAGTTGCACACCTGCAAGTGTCGTCTTAACACGAGCTCTCGTTTTAGAGATATAAGCGACTTTACACGATTTTTCGTGACGTCTGTATGTATGTGTGTCTGTGTGTGTATGTGTGTGTGTATGTCGCATAACTCAAAAACGGTTGGACGTAGAAAGTTGCGAATTGGTACATAGGTTTGCTATAACATCTAGTTGTGCACCTCCCTTTTTGGACTTTGTATGATTTTCCGTTTTCGAGATATTTAGGAAAATTAGGTTCATAATGACCAAAGATACATAGGTTTTGGCCATAATGTATCAAAAAACGGTAATAACTCAAAAACGGTTTGGACAAGTCTTGCAATCGATATTTAACTGACTTCTCAACTAGCTAGACATTTGAAACTTTCAGAGAAGTTCAGAAAACGTTGACAATGCATTTTTTAAATATTTTTAGCCAACTGTTTCGGTTACCTGCTGCCTTCAGCAGCGTTTATATGATTCAACAGAAAAATTATTTAACTAACTTCCCGACTAGCTAGACATTTGAAACTTTCAGAATAGTTCAGAACACTGTGAAAATGCACTTTTTTATTACTTTTAGCCAACTGTTTCGGATCCCTGTTGCCTTCGGCAGCATTACGTACAAATCTTGCAATCGATTTTAAACTAACTTCTCGACTAGCTAGACATTTGAAACTTTCAGAACACGGCGACAATGCATTTTTTAAATATTTTTAGCAAATTGTTTCGGGTCACTGTTGCCTTCGGCAGCGTTATCAGTACAGATCTTGCAATCGATTTTTAACTGACTTTCCGACCAGTTAAACATTTGAAACTTTCAGAAAAGCTCAGTACAAGTTGGCAATGCATTTTTTAAATTATTTTTAGCCAACTGTTTCGGATACCTGCTGCCTTCAGCAGCATTTATATGATTCAACAGAAAATTTATTTAACAAACTTTCCGACCAGCTAGACATTTGAAACTTTCAGAATAATTCAGAATACGGAGAAAATGCATTTTTTAAATACTTTTAGAGAACTGTTTCGGGTCCCTGCTGCTTTCGGCAGCGTTACCAGTACAAATCTTCCAATCGATTTTTAACTGACTTCCCGACCGACTAGCTACTAGACATTTGAAACTTTCAGAAAAGCTCAGAACACATTGACAATACATTTTTTTTATATTTTTAGCCAAATGTTTCGGATACCTGCTGCCTTCAGCAGCGTTTATATGATTCAACAGAAAATTTATTTAACTAACTTCCCGACATTTGAAACTTTCAGAATAGTTCAGAACACGGTGAAAATGCATTTTTTAAATACTTTAAGCCAACTGCTTCGGATCCCTGCAGCCTTCGGCAGTGTTATCAGCACAAAGCTTGCAATCGATTTTCAACAAACTTCCCGAATAGCTAGGCATTTGAAACTTTCAGGAAAGCTCAGAACACGATGATAATGCATTTTTTAAATATTTTTAGCCAACTATCTCGGGTCCAATGACAATGGTTTTTAACATTATGTATATATTTCTAAAGGTGTATAAGGAAGTCATGTGGTGCCTGTTAGGTTACATTTATTTTCCATTACCAGTGCCTCTTGTATTTACCCTCCTTCACTGTATAATAAATCATTCCAATAACGACTGGCGCGCCACCACTTGGACTGTTCGTACGGCGCATCTTTTACCTGTACCTTGTTGAATATTTGTTTCTCTATATGTAACTATGTGATGTGAGTGTTCGTCTAATTAAAAGTGTTTCGTTTTAATATGGACTCATCAATATGAATTATTATTTGCGTGCTCTGCTTTCTAAGCCCAATAGGTTATGGGCCCAGAGCAAATTAACTTTTATTTACGATAAATAGACTTTTATCTGTTAGATAGACGACCACGTTTGAAAATGGCGTCTTATGGAACACTACGTATTGAAACGCTAAACAAAGACAATTACGAAACATGGAAAATACAAATGAAGGCACTCTTGATAAAAAATGAATCCTGGATTTATGTATCTGGCTCGAAACCAAAGCCAGATCTCGTGGCAAGTGATGCGAAATCAAAAGAAGCGTTCGATAAATGGACTGATATGGATGAAAAGGCCAAAGCCGACATAATTTTGTGTATATCGCCTTCTGAACTGAAACAAATAAAAAACTGTGAAACATCTCTGGATATATGGAAAAAATTAGAAGAAATATATCAATCTAAAGGCCCCGCTAGAAAAGCGTCACTGTTAAAATCGCTTATTCAACATAAAATGGCAGATTCCTCTTCTGTGAGCATTCGAGATCATCTTCGAAAGTTTTTTGACATAGTCGATAAACTATCTGAAATGGATATTAAAATAGATGATGACTTGTTAACTGTGATGTTGTTATACAGCCTACCATCCAGTTATGAAAATTTACGGTGCGCAATAGAATCCAGGGATGAGCTACCGAAACCAGAAGTACTACGAATAAAAATAGTAGAAGAAAACGACGCCAGACGCCATGATGACAGACCGAGCGATGGAGCGTTCCTGACTGGGAATTTTCGAAAGAAACCTGCTCCGTGGAATAAAAATAAAAGGAATCCTAAGATTACTGAACAGTACACTCAGAACGAAAGAGATAATTCAAAAATTACCTGCTGGAAATGTAAACGTATCGGGTCACCGTGCTAATCAGTGTGAGAAAGACAAATCATTTAAATATCGACAAAACAGTTTAGGACTACTGGCCAGCACAAATTCAACGAATACGTTCATATTATCCAAAGAACAATCCGAGAATCTTTGGTGTGTTGACAGCGGCTGCACTCGACATATGGGGAAAAATGACTCCAAATTTCACGATTTAAAGGATACGGATATAAAATCTGTAAATTTAGCGAATAATGAAACAACTGATGTGTCCGGTGTTGGTAAAATATTAATTAAAGAAGAAGTCAACTCAAAACTTCAAAATGTTGAGATCAATGATGCTCTATTGGTTCCAGAATTGAAAACGAACTTATTGTCCGTGTCACAAATGTGCGACGAAGGTTTCACTGTAACTTTTAAAGACAAATGTGCTATTATAAATAACAGAAAGAAAACTGTGACTCTAATTGCGGACAGAAAAAATGAACTTTATTATTTGCGGGATAATAATGCAAATATAAATAATGCAGCTAATTTTTCTAGTGAATCAATCGATAGTTCTAAAAATATTTTTGCCGATGTGGAAAAGTGGCATTGTAGAATGGGTCATCTAAATGTAAAAGACTTGATTGATTCAAATTTAAAGGGTCATATTAGGGGGTTAAATATTAAAAAGGTATCCGACTTCAATTGTGAAGTTTGCGCGTTAAATAAAATGACCCGTGCTCCTTTCCCTAAGCACTCAGATCGTGTTACAAAAATGTTAGAAATAGTTCATTCGGATCTTTGTGGGCCCATTAGAATACCCTCAATAGGTAAGTCCCTTTATTTTATTACATTTATTGATGATTATTCTCGTTATTGTGCAGTAAAATTCTTAAAAACTAAAGATGAAGCATTAAATGCATTTAAAGAAATCAAAGTTCTTTGGGAAAATGAAAAATCTATAAAAATAAAAAAATTCATGAGTGATAATGGGGGCGAATTTATTGGGACTGAATTTGAAAATTTCTTGAAAGAAAATGGTATTCAGCATAGATTAACAACCCCTTATTGCCCTGAGCAATCGGGTGTTGCTGAAAGGAAGAATAGAACTCTCGTCGAAATGGCCCATTGTCTATTATCACAATCAAAAATACCCTTAAATTTATGGGCAGAAGCTATTAACACTTCTAATTATATAAGAAATAGATGCCCAACAAAAGCTTTAAATGGAAAAACCCCATATGAATTATGGAATAATGTAGTACCAAATGTTAGTTATTTTAAATCTTTTGGTTGCATCTCTTATTATTTCAATAATCAGCCTAAACATAAATTTTCCGCAAGGTCTAAAAAAGGATTATTTGTCGGTTATTCAGAAAATTCTAAAGCATTTCGTATTTATCTTCCTGAATCAAATACAGTAATTATATCCCGTAGCGTAAAATTTTTTGAAGCGAAATCTAATGATTTTTCAAAAGTAGGTCAATTGTATCCGGATGTTTATCAGAAAGAAATACAATTAAGCGAATCGCAAAATGAGTCACACATACAATCAGTAGAAAAAATTTCTCCTCCTCAAATGAAAAAAGAGAGTGATGAACTGTCACGTGACCTTGTTTCTGCGCCATCCGATTCAGGAGAGAGAAATATATTATCATTGCGTAATCGCGAAATAATTAGGGAGCCGGAATCAATTGCAAATGCTGTTTATAGTTTTAATTCGGAAATAGAAATAAATAATGCTTTGAAGGGTTCGGAAGCTTCTAATTGGTATAAAGCTATGACTGACGAAGTAAAAGTAATATTAAAAAATGATACATTCGAAGTGACAGACAGACCCGAGAAACAATGCATTAAAGGTAGATTTGTCCTTACAAATAAATATGATCAAAATGGATCTCTTTTGAAATATAAAGCGAGATTAGTAGCTCGCGGTTTTAGTCGAAATTAGGTATAGATTTTCGTGAAACTTTTTCTCCGGTAGCAAGAATGGGATCTATTAGAGTCTTGGCAGGTTATGCTGCTAAATTAGGAATAAAAATACATCAATTTGACATAACGTCAGCATATTTGAATGGAAAATTAGATGAGGAAATTTTTATGGAAGTTCCCGATTACTTTAAAGAAATACTTCAAATAATTATAAATGAAAATTGCGATAGGGACATATCTGATAAAGCAGCCGAGATTCTTAAATATCTAAATGTAGGGAATAAAGTTCTTTTGTTAAAAAAATCGCTCTATGGTCTCAAGCAGGCCGGGAGATGTTGGAACACTAAGTTAAATAAAATTTTGAATGATTTCGGAGCAAAACAAACAAATGCAGATCCATGTTTATATTATATTAAAAGTGATAAAGGGTTGACTCTTATAATGATTTACGTTGATGACATATTGTTTATGTCACAGGACCCTGATATGTTAGAAAACTTCAAAATTCATCTTAATGAAAAACTAGATGTTAAATATTCAGGCATAGTTAAATATTGTCTAGGGATAAATTTTCAGTTAGAAAATGGCCTTATAACAATGAGTCAACATAGTTATATTAGAGAGCTCTTAGAGCGTTTTGGCATGACAGAAACCAAGCCCGTAGCTTGTCCTATGGATACAAGCATTCGATTAAAAAAGGCCGAAAAATGTTGTGGAAACGAATATCCCTACCGTGAATTAGTTGGAAGTTTGATGTATCTTGCAACTTCCACCAGGCCGGACATTGCAAATTCCGTCAGTCAATTAAGTCAATTTCTAACCTGCTTTGATAAAACTCATTGGACTGCCGCTAAACGAGTTTTACGATACTTAAAGAAAACAATAAATTTTGGACTTGTATTTAGAAAAAGTAATGAGCCGTTAATCGGCTACACTGACGCGGATTGGTGGAATTGCCTCGATGACCGTAAGTCATATACAGGTTACTGTTTCATATTTTGCGGGAGTGCAATTACATGGGAAAGCCGTAAACAGTGTACCGTAGCTCTGTCATCAACGGAAGCCGAATATATGGCTTTATCCGATGCCACTAAGGAAGGGATATATTTATGTAAATTACTAAATGAGTTATCTGATGGCAAAATTGAAAAAGTGAGTATATTTACAGATAACTTAGGATCTATTAAATTAGCTGAAAATCCGATCTTTCATAAGCGCACTAAACATATAAATAATAGGCATCATTTCATAAGGGATGCACTGAAAAATGGAATTATTGATTTAAATTTTGTGTCTACTGAAAATATGGCTGACATTCTTACAAAAGCATTAATATCATCAAAACATTACAACTGTTGTAAAATTATGGGATTGGAAGATGTAACATTGTTATTTGGGTAAATACGTCGACATTGTGGGGGGGTGTTAGGTTACATTTATTTTCCATTACCAATGCCTCTTGTATTTACCCTCCTTCACTGTATAATAAATCATTCCAATAACGACTGGCGCGCCACCACTTGGACTGTTCGTACGGCGCATCTTTTACCTGTACCTTGTTGAATATTTGTTTCTCTATATGTAACTATGTGATGTGAGTGTTCGTCTAATTAAAAGTGTTTCGTTTTAATATGGACTCATCAATATGAATTATTATTTGCGTGCTCTGCTTTCTAAGCCCAATAGTGCCCACATCAGATTTTTTAAATTGGAAAAATCATAGTCTGTGATATTCATGCCAGTATCCTAAATAATATTTCGAAAGTGGTTTGACATCTTTACGATGAAAATATCCCTCAAGATTGAAGTTTATGTGTAATTGCTCTATTCTGCCATGTTAAGAAATTCGTAAATTTCCAGTAACTTACGAAATTTTATTATTGGAAAATTCATAGTCATTAATATTCATGCCAGTGTCCTAAATAATATTTCAAAAGTAGTCTGACATCTTTACGATGAAAATATCTCTAAAAATTTACGCTTATGTGAAATTTTGCCCTATACTGCCATGTTAAGCAATTCGTAAATTTCCAATAATTTGCGAAATTTTCAAAGTAGCATATTTATAGTTACTGATGTTCATTCCGGCATCAAAAGTGATATTTTAAAACTGTTCTGACATTTTTACAGTAAAAAGTTTCTTATTAATGCACATTTAAGTGAATTTTTGTCCTATTCTCCCATGTTAAGAAAATCTTAAATTTCGAATAACCACTGAAGTTTTTTAATTCGAATGTTGCAAATGAATAGGGTTCTTGCCAGTATCGAAAGTAATATTTTAAAACTGATCTGACCTCTCTGCGATCATTTGTTCGTGAGATATCGTGCAAACAGACTAACAAACTAACGGACTAACACACTAACAGACACTCTACAGACAGACACCCTACAAATTTTGTCATTTTCGGATTCCTCAGACCTGAAAACGTATACAAAAGTCAAAAAGTAATTTTTCACGATTACCTAAGTTTCCCATACCTATAGTATGATGGGGAACTAAAATGAAGGAGGGAATTGAAAATTTATTTTTCCAACTGAGTGAAAATAATGCCTGGACCGGGAGTCGAACCCCTGATCTTTGACTTACAAGGTCAATGCTCTACCAACTGGGCTATGCAGGCCGACAACCGGTGGGCATTACTCACTCAGACAACCTTTAGGCAGAGAAACTGGTCTATCATGTAGATAGCTCGACAGAATAAGCCACAGGTAATGGAAAACACCATTAAACAATGGGAGGAATAAATACATTTATTTATATCACACATTCAACAGATTGAAAAGAAAATCATATTTAATGATTTTTTTTTTTTTTTTTTTGCCTAAAGGTTGTCTGAGTGAGTAATGCCCACCGGTTGTCGGGCTGGATAGCTCAATTGGTAGAGCCTTGACCTTGTAAGTCAAAGATCCGGGGTTCGACTCCCGGTCCAGGCATTTACTCAGTTGGAAAAATAAATTTTCAATAAATATGATTTTCTTCCCAATCTGTTGATTGTGTGATATAAATAAATGAAGGAGGGAATGTTCGTACATTTCTCTAATTTCTTCTATTCTAAAACTTTAAAGATGCCAATAACTTACATCGAGAAATACAGCATTAAAAAACAAGAACGCAAAATCTTGCGGTACGTATTCATTATTAACTCTTTCGAAATGTACATAATTTTTGTATTGTATAAATTTCTATACTCTTTGCCTACGTAATCACACAACGGACAGACAGTAGTTCTGAAAAGCATACAGATAGACTAATTAAATTCCTAATCATTTTTAAACATTGTTAGGAAGTGTTAGAAATGCATAACACTAAAGAAAATGTAGCCCTTATATTCTAATTGCAGTCCATAATGTATGTGAATATCTTAGTATGGCCCTGTATATGTAATGGATAACAAAATCATATTCTATACAAAATATTATTTTAGCATATTAAAAATCAATGTCAATTTTTTTAGGATTTTTACAATAGAAAGTTCTTTAAACGTAATTTACAAAAATGTCTGTCCTAAAATGCAAAGTATTGGCATTTCATTTTTTTTTTTTTTTTTCGTGTGTGTGTGTGTTCCTGTACAGAAACCAGTTGCACAGAACATATAAATGTCATTCAAAAGAGGGAACATTCCATAGTGAATTTGAATAACATATATAATTTTGAAAAATTCTGAAAATATTTACGGATGATGTGGCGGGCAGATGGACAGTCGGACAGATAGATACTTAAATTGAAATCATATTCCCAGTTAAAAAGTGTTATATCGCCAAATGTAAAGGAAAATGCAATTTCAGAAAATTTGCAATAAAAGCCTTCAATGTAACTGAATATTTTTGCGTGGCCCTATAAATCTAATGCTAATCACACTACATTTTGTAGAAAGTATTCTTTTGCGCATATAAATAACATATTTCAACTTTATTAAGATCTGTTCGAAGTAAAGTTATTAAAATTTGGTTTATAGAAATACCTCTCTTAGAACGAATGCTTTTTTGGAATATTTTTTGTAACTCTGTACACAAACCACAAGTGGCATTTACTCCATTTTCTATAGCAAACATCCGATAGTGAACTTGAACAACATATTTCAATTTCATTGAAATCTTTGTGAAATAAAGGAATTAAAATATAGTTAATAAAAACACAATACTTTGGAATATTTTGGGTGTCCATGTACACAAACCAGAAGAGATAATCACTCCATTTTCAATGAGAAACATTCGACAGTGGACTTGAATAATATATTTCAATTTTATTAAGATTTGTGTAAAGTAACGGTATTAAAATATGGTTTATAGAAATACTTTTCATAGAGCACAATGCTTAGGAATAGTTTCGGGTGTCCCTGTATGCATACCCGTGATGGTATGTATTTACTCCATTTTTAATGAGAAACATCCGATAGTGGACTTGAATAACATATTTCAATTTCATTAAGATTTGTGTAAAGTAATGGTATTAAAATATAGTTTATAGAAATGCCTGTCATAGGACACAATGCTTTGGAAAACTTTCGGGTGTCCCTGTACATAAACCAGTAAAGGTGTTCACTCCATTTTCAATAGATAACATCCGATAGCGAACTTGAATAACATATATTAGTTTCAAGAAATTCCATAAATATTTACGGGAGTTAGAGAGCGGACAGACAGACAGACAAACCGAAGTCATAAACACTTTTCAACCTTGTTGGAAAGTCTTAAAAAGGAAAAGGAAAAAATCTGTGGTTAAAAGAGAACAAAAAAATTAATTAGCCGTTTATTTAAATGTTAATTATCTATATATTAATAAGCAAGCATAAAATTTGTTGTCCCTTTTTAACATATTAATTATGGGAGTAGAGGGTTGAAAATGGTATCATTCGAAAGGTATGGTTAGCCGGAAGGTGCGAATACAAATATTATTTTCTTACGATGTCAAGAAGGTATTCAAAAGTACATTTATTTTTTATGCATTTTCCCCCATTTTTCCCTTTCATACACGTATTCCTTTACATTAAAAAATACCTAAAAGTAGAAAGTTGTTGAATCTGGCAATTTCATAAAGCTCAAATAAAACCATAGACACAGTAATTTGTATAATGTAGCATCCATAGAATAATAATAGAGGAAGAAGGAGCACGCCAATAGTCTTAATGCTTACAAACCCCTTCTAGTGAAATGCCTTCTTCCTTTATTATTATTCTATGGTAGCATCACTATACGCAAGCGAAGTGATGACGTCACTGTCTGCCCATGGAGCCATGAAAAATATTTTCAATGTTAATCGTCCATTGGATTTTTTGTAAAAAATTATTAAAAAAATAACGGAAATTATCTGCCGATTTTAATTCCGATATTTTGGTATAGTTATATATAAGTTACTGTCTACATGTCTTTGATTGAGTTATTTCTTCTGTAAAATTGATAAAATTTTAATTTAAAATCACAAAACTCCAGAAAAAAAAAAAAAAAAAAAAAAATGGCAAACTTCCTGTTTCGAATGTAAACATAAACATTTCATTTCAAAGGGTGATATTTAAACAATAAATATAGTCAACTAATATACTAAATAAAAGGAAAATGGATTTGTTACTAACTGCTGCATGTATAAGTAGACGGGAAAAATTCCGATTTACGTTTTTTGCTGAATTTACATGTTTTGAGCTTTCTTTACGTTTCAATTAACTGAAATTGGCTACTTATTTTTTTTAAAAATGTCCTTATTGCTAGCTTTTGTTGGTAGAAGAAGCAAGTAGAAGATACATAAAAACTTTTGATTTCCGGTTTTCGATCAATTTACACGTTTTGAGATTTCCTTGCATTTTAATTAAGTGAAATTGACTACTTATTTTTATTTTTTAAAAAGTGGATTTATTATTCTTTTCTCTGCATATACTCGTATAAGTAGAAAATATAAGATTCAGAAAAGTTTTAGATTTTCAGTTTTGGATAAAGTTACACGTTTTGAAATTTCTCGAACTCAATTCGACCATTTTTGAAAAATATCTTTTTTTTTTTTTTTTTGTTCAAACACTGTACTTTATGAACCAATCGAATTAACTTAACAGAATTTGATACTTGGTTGGGCCTTGGTTTGACATGGTACATATTAGCTTCTGGGCTGTATCACACAACAAGGGCGTTTTCACGTTGCGATTTTCTCTCATTTCAGGAAAGGCTAACATCTACAGAGAGAAATAGTTATATTAAGTAAAACTCTGCTGATTCAGTTACAGTGAATATCGGCAAACAATTGCCGCAGCTCTGTTGCAATTGCATTCCGTTTAGGACAAGGCAATAACTTTGCTTTGCCTCGCTTTGCAAAAAAAAAATGGTCGAGTTTCGACCACTGGGCGATACTAGTAAATATAATTACGTGACATTCATTATTGGCAAAATATGTGCTTTAAATTCATTAATTCATAAAATTAATTGTTAAGTATTTAAATGTTAATCAACCCTTTGTTTAAATAAATTCGATAAAAATTTCTCGGATTTAAAGCAATAATTTTAAGTATCAAACTATTTTAAAGTCTAGTCAACAGATGGTAGAACTAAAATTTTAAATTTAAAATCTAAAACCATTCATTAATTGTTAATTAATTTATTATAAAACATTCGTCAATCCTTTATTTCATTCAGTAAAATCTTTTAAGTCCCGACATTGTGAAAATAATTCTAAGTCCGCAAAATTCCCGCGAGAAATCTTTTATAATCTCCCGATGTCAGTGATCCAAAAATTTACAATCTTCATATGGCAAAGCTCAAATTTTAAGATCAAAGTCTATGCCATTATTTAGATTAATTATTCATCGTATTCATTGCTTTCATCCCCCCTTCGTTTCATTCAGTCAAACATATTAAGTTCTCGAATGCGTGAAAAAATACTAAGTCCCCGAAATATACAATTTCAAACGTGAAAAAATACCAAGTCCCCAAAATACATTTTTAATCTCTGAAAAAACGCTAAGCCCAAAAATTTGTGGAAATAATTCAGTCCCCGAAATACATTGCCTATTTTTATCCTGAAAGATCATGACTCATCGTGAAAACCCTCGTGAAACGTGACGTCATCTCACTCCCCGCATCTTCACCTCACTCCGCCACCGCACCGAACCCCGCACCTCAGTACTTCACTCTGCACTCCGCATCCCTGAGCTTCCGAACCTCTGGTGCAGAACTGTCATTTTACATCTACTCCACTTCTTAATTTACTCACCTCCATACCTAATTCCAAAAATCTCGATATTGTTATTTTAAAATTAACTACAACCGCTAACTTACTTTAAAAAGTTAATAAGTTTACACAAGCTGACATTGTAATACCCAGTTCTTATTTTAACTCTATTCAAAATTTCGTTAACTCCCTTCGGCGCAACTATGATTTCCTTTCGTGTTTTGTGTTAGAACGCCAACGGCCTCGAATCCAAAATTGATGAACTTGAAAATTTTGTTATTGGAATCATATTCATCTTATTCTAATACAGGAGGTAAAGTGCAATAACCCCTGTAGCCTCAATATTCAAAATTTTCAAATATTTCTTACACCGCGTACCAAAACTGGCGTTGCCTTTACGGATGCGCCACTATTTTTGTTAATTGCAGAGTCAATTATACAATGGTACCTTATCCCCCCCTTAATATCCTCGAAAATACCAACATTAAAATTTATTCAGACCACAAAAATTCTTTTACAGTATCATCTATCTACCTTCGGGTTTCTAATACTTCTGTTTCAAATATCTCCTCTTAGCTTGACCAAATTGTTGAGTTTAACCACAACATGATCCTTGTTGGCGATTTTAACGCCCATCATTCCATTTGGTATGCTAATTCCAAACTGATATTTTTGGAAATACCTTATACCAGTAATGCCTTAACAAAGGTATCGAAATCACCAACAGTAACTGTCGCACCCGCTACAGTTCCCAAGGTCATGGTTCTATTCTACCATTTATATTGCTCTCCTCAATAATATCCCCTTCTCCTTTTCTATCCCTCTATCCTATATATTTTCCTCTTCTAGTGATATCCCATTCCAAATTAGTTTAAACTAAGTCTAGTCTTCCTAATATTACTCATCCTGCTATTATTGATTGGTCAGCGTATACTAACTACATCCAAATTTTTGCCCCCCTCCTTCTCGGAAATTAATAAAATGACATAGATGAAGCCATTTATAATATTACCTCTACCATAAAAAATGTCCTTGAAAACTCCGAATTTCATCATAAAGCGGAAGATTATCAAACCTTTTCTCATTACATTAGAACCAAAATTATTCTTTAACCACATTTCTTGCGACCATGGAAGACACTGCGCAAGTGCGGATTGAACGAGTCCAGTGTTAAAATAGGGGTGACTGAGAGGAAATAAGCGATAAGGGAACACCGAATAACTGGATGTTTGCCAAATAACTATCTCCCGGCCAATTTTGCATCCCTCCAAACTTTTGGACTCGGCCTCACTGCTATAGTCCGTGTAAACTGAATTGGCCTGTGAAGGTCACTACTCCCCGGTCAATTTTCCTAGAAATGACCCATGTGATCCCGTTATCGCTCTTTCTTTTCCCACCCTATTTGAGCAATTGTTTGACTAGGAGAATATTTCGTTCAGATACAATAATAGTTCACTTTTGGCTTGTTCTTTGGCTCCGTTAGCATTTACCTTTTCTCGTCGTTTCATTTTCGTATCATTTACTATGGCTGGTAATCCTGATATAAGAATACAATCTAAAGTGATTATTTATCATGTTTAGTTATCATAACTTTTTTTACTTAAAATTAAATCCCACAAAGGACGTAGCAGAATTTCTTCTTTATTAGACCTGAAAATTGTCCTAATCTCAATCCGCTCGAAAATGTTTAGTCTATAAAGGAGGATGGGGATTTGAAATTTGTAGCCTACAACTTTGAAAGAACTAGCAAAAAATATTTATGATGTTTTGCACAGTGAAATTTCTGAGCTTCATGTTAAAAAACTGTAAAATACTATGCCATTGTGCATTAAAGCAGTAATCCCATATATAGGCGGAATTATCCAATCCAGAATACATATTTTTATTAAATAATTGTTTAGATCTAACAAATAAATAGTTTTATTTCATAAAATAGCACTTGTTTATTTCATATAATAAATCATGATAGAATACAAAGTATATGTTTATTATATTACGCTTAAAAAGAAAATTTCATGTAGATTTTTATTAAATGCTACATAAAGTGTAACAAAACGAATTATTAAATCGAAAATGTACATATGTATCATGTTATGACTTCCGTATTATACAAACATAACAATTTTATTTGTTGCAATCATTAGTTTTTAAATTATTACAAACCCAAAAGGTATAAATAAATTTTTCTGTAGTGCGGCTTTTTTTTTTTTTTTTTTTTTTTTGTCACTTAGTGTGTATATATATATATTAGAATTCAGAATTCAGATTCTTATAGTCCAAAATGTAAGAATAAATCTGATAAATTAATTTGTCTACATTATTCGCTATTAACAGTTAATATCGTTTTAAGACTAGAAAAAGAGAAACGACCACTTTAACTGCAAAGCTATTTTATAATAAGAATAAATAATTCATAGCTAAAGAGCATTTAAAAATGATTATTAAGAAAACAAAAATTACTTTATTCTGCTCTGTAAACTAATTGTTGGTGTTAATCATATAGTTTTAGGTATTAAATAAGTCATAGATCATAAAATTATATTAAAATTCCTTAGCTACAGGCTTTTCTCAAACCTTTAAAAGTGTAGTGGATTGGCGGTGCATCGGTTGAGACTAAATTGTTCCTTATTTCCTCCGATACTTAGCCAGTATCACAGAAAATTCCGAACGAATAAGACGACGAGAGTGACTTGTGTTCGAACCCGGCACCTCCTGTCTACCAGCTTCGAGTGCAGAATCTATTGGCCATTGGTACCTCTTGGCATTAATAATCTATGTGAATTGCAGGATTTTTCATTCTTGATTTCTTCTCTTTTTAACTGCTCTCGAAAACAATAACAGTGTGAGATGAGTAACTGATACCGTAATTTTTTTCTATATGTGACAATGGTAAATGAAATTTAGAAATTCTTTTAATTAATAAATATGTTAACTCTAAGGATAAGTACAGGAGGAACTAGTCATGAAAATTGAGAATGTGTTTAACTTCTATAACCTTTTTACGTATCTCAGCTAAAATTAAGACACTTTCCTGTTTTTAATCTTGAAACATTTTTCTTATTTTATACTTTTTATTGTTCTTGTACATGAAGTAAAAAATGAAAGTATATTTAATATTCTTATATGTAATATATAAGAATAGGTGGTCTGAAAATTGGAATATTATATAGCTAGATATGAGTGTGTATAAGTATGTATTTTGTATTACTGTGCTCAGCGTGCAGCTATCAGAATGCAATTTTGCTTATTAAATAACCATATTTCTAACATTTTCTAGATCTCTAAGTAAGAAAATAAAGAACTTTTTACGATTTCTTTCTCCCTAGATCAGAAAGTTTGAAAATTTTACTCAGAAACAAATTAAAATAATTTTCCAAGTATATTAGAAAATTAACTTTGTTAAGCTAATAAACGAAAAATTGATAATTATATATTACCTTCATTTTTAAATAATACACATTAAAGATAACCTTACGTATAGACAAATATGGAATAAATATAGTGGATTTATACTACAGGTATTCAACACATTATTACATACATGTATACTAGCAATAAAAAAAAGTAATCTGCTCTCCAATTGCTTCTACTAAGATAACGAAGTTGCGTGGGAAAAAAGATGCGGAGAAGTTAGCGTCCCTTAAAACCATGGTAACGGGGGAATGAAGAACCCTGAGAGGTGGCCTTGACAGGTCTATTTTTTTTACACAGAGTATAGTCGTAAGAAACGTGGTCGCACTATACTCTTCGGATCTCCATTAGAAAATGAGCAGATTAATAGCGCAAACTAAATGCGAAATTATCCGCTTCAAAAATAAAAAATGGAATGACATCATTGAATTTTTTGCTCCCACAGAATGGACTTTATGCACGAGTGGCAACGGCTGCGGGTATTTACCTTTCTCAGCGACTGGTATTGGCTAATACAGCAGTAAACAAAAATTTCCAGCTCAGTGATTGGCGTAGAGACTTTTATATACCCGCAGTGACGTGTGATGCATAAAGTCCATTACTCTCTATAGAAGAACCTCTGTGAATTATCTTAAAAGAATCCGCAAACCTTTTATCTCTATTCCTAACGGAGTCAATCCTTTAACTCTGTTCTTCCTACTGACTTCACCACGTCCCATGAAATTTTTGCGGCCATTAAATCATTTCTTCATAATAAAAATCCTTGGTTATGATGGATTTAACAATTCGGCTTTCAGAAATATTCCTGCTAGTTATGCTAATTTAATTGCCCAAGTTATTGATGTTTTTTTTCAAATTTTTCAATATTTCTCCCTTTCATGGGGTCATACTATCATAATTCCTTATCAGAAAATCCAGAGAGGACTCTGCTTTTACTAAAAATTACAGGCCTATTAGCTTACTTTCCTCCCTTAGTAAACTTTTAGAACATATATTTCTCTCTACACTAATTAATTTTCTCCTTGACTCCTCCGAAGAATTCGATTTTAAGACCCAAACTTTCGACTACTCATCAAATCCTTAGAGTTACCGAATTCATTCATGACGAATTCTTTCATTCTAACTCTAAAACAACTGGTGCTATATTTCTAGAAATTGCTAAATCTTTCGATAACGAATGGCATGAAGGTCTTATTTTTAAGTTAATCTAGTTCAGTATTCCATGCTCTAATATCAAATTTATCTAAAATTATTTAAATAACAGAATTTTTGCTTTCAAATACGCTTCCAATACCTCTTCCTACAGAAATATTAACGTTGGTGTTCCCCAAGGTTCTAAATTAGGCCCTTGGCTTAATAAATTTTATGTTTATTATATTCCGAGAGCTCCTAGAGCATGTTAGCTTTATATGCTGACGATGCAACTATCTTATCCAGAGACAAAAGCAATAAATTACTTCACATACAACAGTATCATATCTCCATCTTAGAAAAATACTTTAAAAAATGGAGAATAAAATTTAATCCTACTAAATCTACTGCTGTTTTCTTTTCTCGGGCTTACCTTACAGCCCTTTCATCATTACTCTTAACAATAAACTCATATACTTTGAGAGAAAAGTAAAATACTCTACTTAAAAACTCTCTAAGGGAGGGCCTTTAGGCTGATCAGATCAAAGTGCCTTTATAATAGAAAAGCATTAAAAACTGCTACAATTATCAAATTATAAATGCATTTTTTCATTCCTAATAAATAAGGACTAAAAATAAAGTATTATTCATTAATAATTTAGTTTCTGCAATTTTTTAAATTTTAGTAAAAGGCCTTAAAAATAAAAAGGGAGTCCCCATTTGTCCCCAGAAAATGGGGACGTTTGGTCAGTATAGCCTCTACCCTTAAAGTGTTTTTGGCACGTGAAAACTGGTCTAGCATTTCCTCCAGTTGTTCTTCAGCTCAGTGGGTAACCTCCGTGCTCCGTCTTCCGTAGGCAAGGCAACTAACCAACCAATCTGTTAGTGTTTTGAAAAAAAAACTGTCTTTTTGGATAAATTTTCTTAATTTTTGCACTAAATGCGTACATAGTTAATTATAAAAAATCTTTTAGTATGAGTGATGAAAATAGTTCTGCTGTTTTAGAGAAAAGTAGTTTACTTATTCTACCTCGTCGGAAGAAAAATTTTGGCTTTCCGAAACGTTATCCGTATCCAATTGTTCGTGATTCAGGTGAAGAAAATGCACCATGGAATTGCGTTATTGGACATCTAAAGGAGCATTCTGTTGAAGTGTATAATAAAAAAGATATAGAATTACTCTTCACTCAGGTAATACTTGAATATATATTTCTATAGTTTGATAACTGTCATGTAGTTGTCCTACTGGAAGCTGGAAGTATATTTTGATAGATCTTTTATTTGGCGTTTGATTTTCTTATATATAGACTTTATATCATAATAAATGAAGGATATCGAACTATTTTTTTTTTTAACTTTGAATGTAAAATAGGTTTTATTACTAACTATGCTTAACATGTTTCACTACCTGTTGAACATGAAATAGTCGTTATTTAATCATAACCAATGATGTGAAATAATATTCTTAGGGAGGATTTAATTTTTTACTAGTAACTAAAGTAGAATATTTTCAGTCAAATTTTTTATTTAAGTTCTATTATGGTCTTGGTTGGCTTGTTCTCAGAATGCTAAAACTGCTCTTGCTTCCTTAATAGGAAACAAAAAAGCATGCAATTTTCCTCCAGGAACATTTTATTAACAGCTAGCATATTAAAGTTGAAAACTTATGATCGGAAAAAAATTTGGTGACATGCTCAGGAGCAGAATTTTCGGTGAAATCCTATTATGCAGTACCCCTTGGCACTTTTTGGCGACTTTTGTGTTGGATCCTCGCCGACTCGGAGGCGTGATTTACTTTCCAATATGGCGGCTTTTGATGCTAACGCTCGTTTTTACGTGCAAATGAAATTGAAAAAAATTGAGCGTTAATGGAATTTTAAATACAAAAAACATCAACAAATGTCATTTTAAAATGTAAATCACACCAATGAGCCGATGTGGATCGCACCAACAAAAGTCGCATAGTAAAAATACTAAAATATATATTATTAAAAGAAAAAATATTTAAGTTTAGACCGTTTTTTCATTCTGTACCTTTCAGAGGTCAGTTTAATTGCCGCTGTTTGCTCGCTTCACGAGTATTAAAACAAAAAAAATGTCACTGGATACCCCTAATTCATGGGGCATGAATCAGTAAAAGCATGAAAATTGATGGAGCCGCGGTCGCTATGTTTTCTGCTGTTTGTGAGCATTAAAACAAAAGAAAAAACATCACTGGAAACCCCAAATTCGCAATGCATGGAAATCGGCAAAACAGCATCCACTATTTTATTATTATTTTTTTAATTTCACTTTTTTTTTTTTTTTTTTTAAATAATTGGAATTAAATTTAAATCTGAATAAAACATTTAAAAACACTTACATTATTTAGCTGCTGTTTTCCGCTGCTGCTCATTGGTCGTGTGTGGGTGCTAGGGGGTCTTGATGCAGGTTAGAAACTCTCAGAAGATCTCGAGATCTTAGGCATATTTTCTGATTAGCAATTATACCCTCTTTCATACACCATTCAATAACCACCTTTTGCCCAGAAAATTCCAAAAAATGCAAAAATCTTAAATTTATCTTACTTACAGATGCCATAACTACTTCGAAAGAAATCGGAGCACAAAAAACAAGCGACTATTATAATTAATCATCCGCCAGTTAAAGACAGATTTCCAATGAATTAAAATTAAAATAGCTGCTCTCTTACGCAAGCTAAACTAATGAGTTCAAATTAACGGTCCCACCAAGCGGCTAAGCCAATGAGATGAAAATGCTGATGGGTTGCACTAGGAGAAGCAAGAAGAGCAAATTCACCATTCACGTGACCTGCAGATGGGTTTGCCAGGCGCAAGGCATCATCGACACTTTTGGCGGGGTACTGTATATTAGGATGAAACTGAATTTTCTGTACCAATCTTACAAACTGAAATTTATCTTCAACCCAAAATATTAGATCAAGTTTATTATTGTATTAGAAATATCTACACATGAAATAAACAAAATTTGCTATTATGAATATATATGCATAAAATAGAGAAAAATCAGGAAACAAAATAAATAAAAAAAATTTGGGTGTCTAAGAAGCATGATATATCTTACATAGAGTTGTAAAATTCTCGAGAATAATCTTTTTGAGAATATTCTCCTGGAAGAGAATAATCGAGAATTTTCTCACTGAAGCTATAACAGTGGGTAATTTTGAAATGTGTGCTCTGTATTTTCCTCAACAACGGGAAAAATATCTGCACAGTGAAAAATCACTTCTGTTGGACATTTCGACTAACTGAGATGAAAATCGTCTGCATTAATAAAGGATAAAAAAAAAATAAAAAAATTCTATTGCATGAATTTGTATAGGAAAATATAGAAGAAAGTTAGTTTTGTGATATCTTCAACATAAGTTTTTTTTTTCTCCCTGGGGGGGGGGGGGGGAAGGCAGGGTTTAAAACTCATATATATATTTTTTTTTTAATACATATCAACAAATGTCTTAATTAGCTGTTGATTCTGTTATTCAACATTTGAGCCCTATTTTCTCGGACTATATGACTCATGCTCAAGTAAAGGGCAAAATTAACGGTCGCCACCGGCCACATGGCGACTAAATAAAAAAAGATGGCGATTAAATATCATGCATCGATCGCCACTAAAGTCGCCACTTTTTGTGATCATTAAAAGATTCTAAAAATCGAGCGCCGATAGGCAATCAAAGCCTTGTGATTTCCAATCTTTTTCCATCCATGGCATAAATGTCAATGTTCATTTTAAACTTGCGTTATTATATTCAGGGCCGCCGCTAGGCATTAAGCAACTCAGGCAATACCTTGGAAAATTTCAAGATAACAGCTAACACCTAACTTGCCTAGATAGATACATTCTGGGAAAGCTTTAATTGGGAGACTACAGATGAGTATGGAAGAACCTAGTCCTGTCGGTACGCAACAAAAAGCTATTACTGGCCGGATATTGTAAATTTGAAAATATATATATAGTGTATTAAATTCTATATGGGTGATCTTAAGAAAAAGACAAAATTATTCTACAAGTATGAAACACAATAGAATCCAAATCCATCAGTGGGAAAGAAAAATAAAACACTGAATTTGAGATACAACATTTTAAAGGAATCATTAAGTTTAAACTAAACTCTTTTTACTTTCCTAACATATTATGTACGGAAAATATTGTAATCATGTCAAAAATTTATGAGATTTTGGCGTTTCTACACGTTGTCCCCTGAGTTCATTTTTACTGTTTTTAGGATGATGTGCGTGTGTGTGAGTAAACACAATAGCGCCTAAATACTTTGTAAATCATCATAGCACGAACTCTATTATTTTGGTGAATCTAGAACTCATAGTTTTTTTACAGGGACACAAATAAAAGAATTCTTTATCACTATGATCTATGGGCCTAAATTTTTTTAAATGTGATAGCGTCCAAACGCCTTATTCGTCTGAGATGAAATTTTATACACATGTTATATGTCATTACGCACGAACTGTAAAATTTTCGTGAATCTACTACTTACGATTTTTTACAGGGACACAAGGAAGAATTCCTTATCATTATGGTCTACGGTTTCAATTTTTTAAAGTGTGATAGCGTCTAAATGCCTTACTCGATTGAGCTGACAGTTTATACTCATATTATAGGTCACAGTCACACGAACTGCATAGATTCACATTCTAATAATAAGCAGCAAAAAGAATCCCGTAGGATAACAAACATAAAGGAGTAAGAGAAAATCTGACTACCAACCCCTTATTGAAATCAATTTATACGCATTCCTATTATAAAATTCATCTCTAAAAATGTCATAATTAAATTTTTAGCTTAAGACGAGCAATTTAAAAAATGATATCATTGGAAAACATTATAAATTCTGTAATGTTACTCGTACTATCTGCCAATACATGAAGGATAAAAACAAGAAATTTAATACAACAATACTGCTAATATTTTACATGATATCAATTTCAAAAGTTTTTCATAAAATAAATTTAACGAAAAATTTCTTTTAGTTAAATGACATTTTCAATAAATATAGATGAAATCTTTCATTTCCACTCTAGAAATGGATAATTACTTACTGGTTGATAACTTTCCTTAAAACATATTACTCAAATTTTTGTGCTTAAAATAATAAAAATGCTTTTCAATAGATTCGACAGTGATGTAGGATTTTTGAGGCCGGTTGACAACGCTATGGTCCTAGGCATATGGGTGGAATGTTTTCAGTGGGAGGTTTTCTAAAGCGTCCTACCTGTATTTATGCGAGTTTCGGAGAAAACTATGAACGGCTAAGTGGATGAGTTCGACCTGGAATTGAACCCGGCACTTCTCATCAACCAGCTTTGAGCGCAGAACCACTCGGCCGCTGGTGGGCCATTAGATTCGTCAATGTATTTTCTATTTGTTTTACAAACCTGTGTAAAGTTTTGTGTGCGTAAATCAATTTATTTTGAAACCATTTTTTATGCAATGTTTAGTTAGTCTACTTAAAATTGCAGATTTTAAAAATGTGACAACACGCGAAAGTGAAGGGGGGGGGGGATACTAAAATTTTAGAATAGATCTAAAAGAAGACCGTGAATTTTTTAAACATTTTATTTTTAATGACTAAGAAGGGAAAATGGAGATACCATTATAAAAACTTCAACTGACAGAAAATTTTGTGTTATAAAAATTCGTCTAAGCAAAGTTTCAGCATATAAAGGAGCGGCGAATTGGAGCTTGCCTGAGGGTGGCAGCATACCTAGCGACGGCCCTGATTATATTCTACAACCTATAAAGAAGTAGAATTGTTTAATATATCTCACTCATATAATTTTTTGGACCCCCTCCCTTTCTCTCCCCCTAACGATCTGTGATCACACAGCTTATAGAAAGCTTTATAATTTCTAGTCATTCTCCATTTGCTGCAAAAATATAAATATCTATTTTAAACTTACTTTATTAGATTCTAGAATCTGTAAAGAAGTAGAATTGTTTAATATCTCTTACTCATAAGTCTTGTAATCCCCCCCCCCCTCCTACCCTCCAGGGTTCATACGCCTCAGGGAGAACCTGAAAATCAGGGAAAACTCAGGGGAAAAAAATTGGTCATAAAATCTCAGGGAAACCTCAGGGAAACTTTCAAAACAAGCACCAAAACCTGGAAAAACAGAGATCTACTCTGGAAAAAGCTGGTACTCGCGCATTTCCGTTACGTCATTATAGAAACCCGATGAGACACACCTACTAAATGCCAATCCAGTGAAAAACGGCACGCTTTTTGCATCATGAACAATCCAATCGTGAAATTAGACACACATTTCCTCTCTGTAAGAGATTCTTTAGCTTGATTTTTCTCCATAGTTAATTTGTTTTCATTCGATAATCGGCATCTGGTAGCAGCTTCAAATATTTCATTTGTTATTTAGTCTTACTGATGCAATGTGCACATGCTTAGCTTAGTTATTTTATTAGCTTAGGCATTTTATTTCCATTTTTTTGTGAGATAGATTGAATTATAAAATTAAAAAGTAATTATTATCATGAGTTGGAAAACATTATTTAATCTGAACTGGACAGATAAAATCTTAAATCCACAGTTTGCATTTTGGGTGGAAAGTATAGATAAGTGACCCTTACAAAGCACAATGTCGTTTAATAATCATTGGCTAATCAAATTTTTTGAAGCATTTGGTTTAAGGGTAAATTTTTATGTAAGGTAATTAAGTTTCCAAGAGTTTTATATATATATATATATACACACATTTCCACTTCTGATTAATATTTTATTTTGTCTGAAATGTTTTTTAAAATTAATTTAAAATAAGTTATTCAGATCCAAAACATTCTGGGTAATTAGTTTGCTACTTTTTTTAGAAAGGGGGGGGGGGGGTTGGATTAAAATATACATCGCTAGTTGTCGATATGGAAAAATGATTAATTCTGAAAACTAACTCAGGGAATTTTTTTTCTGAAAATGAGTATGAACCCTGCCTCCAACGATTGGCAATCACATGCTCCACTGAAGCCTTGTGATTTACAATCTTTCTCCATCCATAACATAAATGTAAATATTCATTTTAAACTTTCTTGATTAGATTCTAGAACCTATAAAGAAGTATATAGATGTATCTCCCCCCCACCCCCACACACATAGACCTTATATACTAGACCACGCCACCAATAGGACTGACCATTATAGCGAATGTCTTCAACATGAGGGTGTAATCTGATACCTCCATCCTTTGTTTTGAGTCTCGGAAGTCACGTGAACTGGGCTTAGGTGTGATTCCTCTGAAATCTGTAAGAAAGCTCTTTCTTTTTTTCCCCTTTCATTTGTATGCATGAACGATTTAAGATGGTTATGTCAATTAAAAAAAAAATAATAAATTCAGATAATAGGTTGATGCGTTATTTTTGGGGAAATTTAGAATATGTTCTGGGGAAATTTCAGAGGTCTGAACATTTTCTGCACCCCTGTACTAAACAATCTAGCAACATATTAACCCTCGCTTTCCCAAAATGGGGTTATTTTGGCCCCATTTTGTAGTTGAAATTTAGTTAAGCCCACCTCATTCAAAAAATGTGCTTATTCGCCAGAGATAGCAAACGTAACCAGCGGAATCTTGCACGACAATTTGTTCTAAATGATACAAAAAGGCGTGGTGCTGGTGATTTTTGCCAAACATGCCAAGAGGCAAGAATTTTTCTGCAGTAACGCCTTGATCTTGGGAAAGCGAGGGTTAAACAAAAATACAAAAGTCATAAAAACAGAGTTATATGTACTGCACAGAATAAATATCATTTGTTTAGGAAAAGCTCTTTTTGTTGTTATGGGGAAGGTTAGGGGGAATTATATAGATCACTCTGGAAAAACCTAGCTAACTCTGTATAAAATTATAATAGGGCTTCTATATTTCTTATACCTGAAGCTACTTTTGTCTGAATTTGTTTGCTAAAGAGGCTAATTTCAAATTTCACACAGGCTTACTTTTTTTTTTTTTTTTTTAAACTTTATTATAAAACGGATTAAAAAAAAAATAATAATTGTCACAAAATTTTCATCTGTGGGGTGTTTAAGCTTGAATTTTCTGCTTTGGATATCCAGCTTGAAATTGCCGGATATTCGTATCCGGAGTGCTGATATCCGGTACCCTGTTGTATTTAAAACTCAGCCAGATAGGTCAGATACCGGATATCTATTTCATCTTCATCCCTAGTCTGTTATTAAGGAGAACAATTTTGTGAAGGGTCCTTTTTTAGGATGAAAAAAATTTGTGGAGGGTCCTGTTTTAGGATAAATAACTTTGTGAAAGGTCCTTTAACGGACCCAGGTTTGCCTCTGGACAGATCCCTGGTATGAATTAATTAATTTTATCTTTTGTATTATTTTTAGATGCTTAAATTGATTTTAACAATATTTCAGATACTTAATTCATTCTCTTGTTTCAGGGATTTTTTGGCAAAGGGACGTTATCTAGGAGCACTCCACTATTCCTAGAAAAGAAATTTCGAGGAGAGTATGTTCAAAATCAAAATTACTTTTTAATTATCTTAATAAATATATTAAATTGAAACTTAAAATGTTAATTTTATTTTACATATTGAGTATAGTATTTTGTAGTAGATATGTTCTTGGTGCTAACTCTAGGCTAATTTGGCATGCTCCACCCTGCTGCCCTTTTAAACCAATTTTAGCACCCTGCAGCCCTTTAAAAAAAATTTTTGGTATCAAGTAGCCTTTTCTAACACTTTAAATGTTCAGAGGCATTTAGATATTTTTCTTCCTGACTTTTCAACCTTCTAGCATTATTTCTACAGCATTCCTAGATGAACAAAAGCATAATCTATGCTAATATTATAGATGCGAATGTTTGGATGGATGTATGGATGTTTGTTACTCAATCACGCCACAATGGCTAAACGGATCTGTATGAAATTTGGTACAGAGATAGAGAATAGTCTGGAATTGGACATAGGCTACTATTTATACCAGAAATTTGATTAGATTTTTTAAAATTAATTAAATATGAAAATAATAAACTGGTAATTGCCTTAATATAAGCCATTTAAATTTTTAATTGTTGCCAAAAAAGTTTATGAGGGTTTTTATTATTATTATTATTTTTTTTTTTTCAACGTAAAATGAAATATATTTTCACGCGAAAAATAAAAAATTACTAAATGTTAAATTGGTGAATAAAAAAATGACGTCTTTATAAATTTAAAATAAAATAGTAATACTAATAATACAAATCTAGGCACTATCATGTTTCTTCTGAATTTTATTTCATAGCATCTTTTTATATACCCCAACTTTAGATTTTTTTTTTTTTTTTGGCACAGATGAATCATGCTTGGCATAAAAACTAATTCAGCATTATATTAAAGGTATTTACTTATTGATAATTCTGAACAATTTTTTAAATTTTGATGCTGAAGTAGATCGGGCATTTTTCGCCAAGGAAAAGATAGAAATAAATGGGAACAATAATCGCATAAATTATAATTTGGTCTAAAACGGCGACAAAAATTCAAAAGTCGCCAAGGGAAGCTATATTAAGGCTGTACCATGGTCAAGTTTACATATTAATTAATTTATTCATTTTTCTATATACCAACTACTATTAACTAAGCACAAAGTATTATATAACCACAAAAATAATAGTAATAATAATTGTCTCATGCGATAGACGTAGCCGATCATACCATATTGTAATATTATATTTGGCTTGAAATTGCTGTCATTCTATGGTTGATCGATTAAATCAAATAAATATAGGAAATAACTTGAAAGCAAATATTATATATATGTACATCACGTATAATGTTGCTCATATGTAACTGGGATTCAAATATAAAAGGGCTATTTAAAATTTTTTGATACTGTCCGTATCGAAACTGTCATATATGATAAGCACCCAAATGGAAGCCCACGGCTAAGCCATTGTCGCAGACAATAGGTACAGGCACCGGAGACTGCGCGGACAAACAAGTCACTGCCAAAGGCAGCAGGAACCCAAAGCGAGCTTTTGAGCGATTTCAGTATTATGTTTTTCATAAAGCTATATAGAAAAGAGTTTCCTTTAAATATAGTGACCAACGAAGCGGGCAAAGCTTGCTAGTAGCCTATATATATTACACGTAAAATTAGTAATTTACTTTTGTCATGTACAAAAATCACAATATAAAAGATCGCAGATTATGCAAATGAAATAATGCACTTTTTGAAAATTGGTTACCCTTTTTATTGAATCCCCCTCCCCCCCTCCCCCCTTTGGCCCTTTCGTTAGTACTAATTCTAAATAATAGATATAGTTGTATGTCTTTTATTGTGGGAAAAGTTAATTTGTTGTTAATATTTATTAACAATAAAATGTGTTGTTATTTATAAACACTTTTTTAAATATAAATTACATTGACAATGAAATTTCTGAGTTATAATATGAATTTCAATCATTAATATAGCATCTCATTAAAATAATTGCACTGAATTGTAAAAAAAGTTGAGGAATGTGTCAGATTGTCATTAATTTGAGATAAATGCCCTCTTAATTACTGCATTGTGCATGGTTTGGCGCAGAATATCCTATCCTGGATCCTGCGCCATAAAAAACCAACCAACCAACCATTACTGCATTGTGAAAAGTCTGGCATCATATTTGAATAAGTTTACATAACTTGTAAAAAAAATGTTTAGTAATAAAATAATTACTTTTGAAATCATCTGTAGTGTTTGCTGTTTTATACTCCCGCAAGGAAATTTCCGTAAACATTTATTTGTCTTCATTATGTTCCACTGAAGTTGTACAAATACAACACCCTGTATTTAGTAAATAAGACTAATTTTAATAATTTTATTTTAAATTATTGTTAAAATGAGTATTACTGTTTGTATTTAGAAAAAAATCATTATTTCTAGTTTTAGCAGTTAATTATTTTATTTATGAATTTGTATAAAATAAAAAATAGATGTGTTTCTGCATAAACACAATCTCTGTAAGAACAGTTTCATTGCAAGCTTGGAGTATCTTCATTCGTATTGTCACACTTGAAATTTTTTTCTTTCTTGATTTGCTTTCAACATGTATTGTCATCTGAAATCAATTTAAAATGGATCCACGTCATTACAGGCCACATCATTATAGACTAAAATCTTGATGACTTCTCACTTTTTTATTTTCTACATTACATTCATTAAATCATCTTTCTAATTAAGTTCACTATTCTGTTATATAAAGAATATCTACTTTGCATATATACATATATATATGTACCCAGTGGCAGAAAGTTTTGTAACTGTCTGCAACAGGCTTTCAAAATTTTACAATCTGTCTGCAAAATCTGCATGTAATCAGGGGTGAAAATGGCTTACACTAAAAAAAAAGCTGATTTGGGGGGGGGGGGGGGGGGGCTTAACATCAGTGGTGATCTCGTGCTACAATACACGAATACAATTTTACTGCAGAACAATATAGTATAAACAGTTGTGTGTATTCATTCAATTAAATATTTTATAGCAATGTTTGACACAACACAATATAAATAATTATAAATAATAAAAGTATTAGTTTTAGTTTTGATACAGAAATTTTTTTTAAGTGAATTGTTATTCGAAAGTTGCAGACAAACTTTTTATCAGTGCAAGCAAAAACTTTCCACAAGCCGGTTTTCTGTGTCCGCGACTATGTCGCCGTGTTGCTGCCACTGGGTATATATATATATTTGTACAGATTTGTTAAAACATATTTTTAAATTATCTTTACATATTATATATATAAAATAGGAAAAATAAAAATAAATTGCTCACTAATAAGTAAACTGAATATAACTGTGAGGCTCTTGATCTGTAGATCCACCAGTAGCATAAATGACTTTTCAATTATGTATATTATAATAGTTCTTTAATTTATAACAGGGGAAGCTCTTCTACATCTGAGCATCAAACTGAGCTGAGTCAAAAAGATTTTCTTTCACTGTCTGCTGATACAAAAGATCAAGATAAAAGTAGTGATATTCCTGCTAAACGTCGAAAAAGAGATGAAATTGAAGTTGTTTTAAGTGATAATGGTTCATCAGGTGATGATACTGAATCTCTAACGGAAGAAGACTCCAATATTGTACCTGATGTTGTCATGGTTTCAGATGAATCAAAGAAAGATGAAGAAGCCCTACAATTGTCACTTGAGGAAGTGAGTTTGCAATATTAAAAACATGATTTTTGAATGTTAACCATTGTTTTAAATGTTTTAATCTGATAACATAATTTTTAATATGACACATAAAAAATTTAATTCTTAAATATTATCTGTTTTTTAAAAGGTAGACAAAGTCTTTAAAAAGCTTTTAACATCAGCTTTATTTTTTAAATAATTGACTTTGAACAAACATGAAAAATTGCAAAGATGTGTTGAATAAAGCTATGGAATTTTATAAAATTGATCAAAAATTTTTGATAATTTAATTTTAAGAAATACAATATTTAAATTTTTGTGTATTATTGAAGAAATAATAACTTTTAAATCTTTCAGAAATGTAGCATCAGTCCCAGGAGCAGAAAGTGTTTAAAACTGCGACGCACATCGCAGAACAATTGAGGCTTTTGCAGAACATTTCATCTATCTCCTAACTGGATGATGTTGATACAGCTAATATTCTAAAATTAATAAAACCTAGATATGCTCAACTGACCTGTAAATCTGTTAGCATACTAGAAAATTGCTGGAAACAGTCATTGTTTCAATGTATAGACAAAATTTATAAACATTTTGTAAGTAGTATATCCTCATTAATGTGACAATATTAATGCCAAAAGCCATTGAAAAAATTGCAAATTCTGGGTGTATTCCTCAGTTTTAGATTATAAAAATTTTAAACCATGTTTTATTATAAATGTGTAATAAATATTTTACTAATAAGTATTATTTTTATGCTTATTTTGCATTTTACTGTGCTTTGACAAATTTGGACAAAATACCTGCAGAACATGTGCAAATTTTAATGTCTCGTTGCAGAACATCGGATATAATTCTGCTCCTGGGGCATCAGTAATGATAATAAAAAAAAGAAAAGAGAGTGGTTAAACTTCTTTGAAAATTTAGAAATATTCTACTGATAATCTGCTCTTTCAAGTCACACGTTAATAATTATTATACTTTTATTAAATTAAGTTATTTGAAAAGTTGAAAAGATTCGTCAAGTAAATTGAAAAAGAGCCACTGGATACTAAAAATGTTAAAAAAGGGCCGCCAGGTATTGCACCTTGCCAAATAAGTCTAGAGTCATAACTACAAAAAAAAAACTTTTAACGTCATAAGCATAACTTATTAAATATGTCTATATTCAATATGCAGGTATTGTTTGTTTCACTTTCTAATTGCAAAAATTCAAACCTATAAAAAACACACATTTGTTTGCATTTATTAATTTTAAACAATGCATAGAACTGAAACTTTAGCAATAATAAAATTTATTTTTACTATTAATAATTTTAGGTCAGGTTATAAGTAAGGTAGTAAGTGGGCATGGTGCAACACATTAGGTTGAAAAGACTAACAAACAAATGTTTGTTTAAGTTAATGTTTTGAAAATGAATTGCTTGTACTATGTAAACAGCAACTGTTGAACATTAAATTCACGTAAGCAACAAGTTTAAATTTTTGGAGGGGTAAGAACCCATCTTTTAAAATAATTCATTTCTAAATACAATGGAGCATCGTTTATACAACATTTATATATATATGCCGTTTTAGTGTAGTCCCAATTCTTTCCTATTTGTTTTAATGTAAAAAATATATTGTGTATACGACACACAAAATTAGTTATAGGGGAGACCAGGGCACAGTGGACCACTTTTACACTCTTAATTTTTTTTCACAAAAAACAGAAAAGCAATGTACTAGAAAGAAAAAGGAAACAATCTCTAAGCCCTTCTTAACATGTCTTAATTTTTTTATAACAATATTTCTAATACATTATGAATTAAAAAATAAATTGTGAGCACTCTCAAAGTGGACCACTCTGCCCCATCACCAGGGTACAGTGGACCAGCCTCTTTTGTTTATATTGAATTAATATAAATTCCTTTTTTTGTTCTCTAAAATTAGTTTCTTATACTATTCTAGTCTAAATAACATAATTGTAGTATTTTCATGAAATAAAATTACCAAAATTAAAATTAAAATAACCAAATAAGAAATCAAATCTCAGTAAGAAAATTTATTAAGTTTAAATAGATATTGTTTTTTATTCTTTTATTAATATTATATAAATCAAATATTTCTTTAATTCAGATTTAATAAATATTTTACTACTATTCAGATGTTTAATATTTTTGTAATTATTTTGAGATATAATTAATTTACATTATTTGTAGGATAAATTTAAATAAAATATATCAACCTACTTCTTTTGCTTTACACATATGATCTCTAAATACAACAAAAATAATAAATAATTCTTACTATTTATTAAATTAGATATTTTTTTTTATTAATACTATATAATTCAAATAGTTAATAAATTTAGATATTAACAGCAATTGTATTACTATTCAAATACTCACTCTTTCAGAATTTTATTATTATTCTTATTTTATACATTACATTAAGACATTTATTACTTTGAGATATACTTTACATTACATTTGTATCTATAAATTTAATTAAAGCAAATATATTAAATCTAATTTGTACTTTTAGACACACTAGAAGGTGGTCCACTGTGCCCCATATTATTTGGTGGTCCACTGTGCCCTGTGTCAGAGTAAAACAAATAATAATAATAAAATAATATATAGACTATAAATATGCTAATAATTTTTAGGAATTTAAAAACAGAAATATCTTGCCTTCCTTTAACAGCTATATAGTATTTATAGTCACTAGTTCAATCTTTATAAAATTTTAAGAACTTCAATGTGAAAAAATTACTTTGAATCACCTCAAAACATAAAAACTGCTCAAAATGGTTATCTTACTATTTCCCATGTGATTTTTTTTGGCTACATACAACTAGTACTATGCTACCATACATGTGTATCCATATGAACTAAAAGAGTTGAATATTAATAGATTTAAATAGGGGTGGTCCACTGTGCCCCGTCCTCCCCTACATTGTTTTTTTTTATTTTGTACAGGTTTATTTTTGTTTATTTTTCTTGTGTTATTTTAAGAACAGGCAGAAACTGAATAACGCAAAAAAATATGTTTAAATGTAGCAGTTGATAGCAACATGGAGTGGTGGGATTAATCGAAAAGACCAGTTTACATATACACTGGGAGAGATCATTCTTTTTGCAAAATAGTCAGTTTCCCCGACCTGTTTTATTGTTACACAGTTGTAAAGCACATTCTTTGCTTATCAGTGCACTAACAGTACAGATCTTTTTTTTCTTCTTTTTCATTCTTCACTTTACATACTGCTTCAGACATGTCTTGAAAACACAAGTCTATCTCGGTAAATGAAAAAAATTGAAATTTTGAAAGAATTCTATAAAATTTCGCAAGGAAGGTCAAAAGTTGACTTGGCTAAAATGTTGGGTATTCCAGTTTCTACCTCAAAGACTATTATTCATGATCACTAGAAAATAGAGGAACAGGCAAAAGCCTGTGGATCCTTGGCATAAAAGAAAATATGAGTGCAAGAGGGTAAGTTTCCTAGTTTTGTTCCAATTTTTCACTCAGTGTCGTACATCAAACATTCCAGTATAAGTGGTCCAATATTGATGAAAGAAGCTAAAGAAATCACGATGAAATTGAATCTAACAGACTGTGGCTTTACAGCAGTATGGCTTCAGAAACTCGAAGTGTGCCACAGGATCACGTGTCAAGTTATAAGTGGTGAATCAAGAGATATTCTAATTCTAGCTGATTCTGTTACAAAACAGCACTAAATTCTGCTAGGCGTAATAAGTGAATACCAGTCTAAAGACATTTTTAATGCCGAGAAGATTGATCTTTTTTATCATCTGTTGCCAAATTGGACTTTAGCTTATAAAAATGAAAAATGTAAAGGCGGAAAAAACGTAAAGATTGCCTTACTTCGCTCCTTTGTATAAACTGTGATGGAAGTGAAAAGATCACTCCTTTAATAGTACGAAAATCAAAAAATCTTAGTTGTTAAAGAGCATCAAAACGCTACTGCTTTATTATGATGCCAGTAAGAGAGCGTGGATGACGACCGAAATTTTTACTATATGGCAGAAAAAATTTGACAATGTTATGAAGAGGCAAAAATGCAAAATTTTGCTTATCATCGACCAATGTACAGCACACCCACCAGATACTGACTTTTTGGAAAATATAAAAGTTATCTTCTTTCCTGCAAATTGCACAAGTGTGCTTTAGCCTAGCCAGGTGATTTGGGCCTGATTAAGAATCTAAAAATGCATTATGGAAAGCAGTAGCTCAACTCACTATTTGAAGCATTGAAGAGCCTAATCCCAAGAAAATAAGTGTTCTCCATGCAATGTATATGATTTTATTGGCTTAGTTTCAGGTAAGAAAGACAACAATAAAGAACTGCTTTTAAAAAAGGACTTGCACATACAAAAGAATTTGCACATAAAAAATCCGATGATAATGGAGGTGATGACATAAGTGATGATGAAACAATCAGTTAAGATGATTGGAATCTGCTCAGAGCAGAGACAACTTTTGATGAATCTATGGATTACAATGAGGTTTATTCAGAACTGCCAGTCTGAACCGCATAGTAACAGCAAAGATGACGAGGAATGCCAAGAAGTCGTTTCTCCATCTTTTCAAGATGTTGTGAATTGCATTGAAACATTAAGAACGTATTTTGTTTGCCACAATACCATCAAAAAAAACTTTTCAGAACCTTGATTCATTGCACAAATCTTTAATTACAACTCAACTTCAGTGATCAAGTCAAACAATCATAGAGAATTTTTTCTGTAAACGTACGTAAAATGAACTAATTTAAAATTCATAATAAGGAGAAATTACTTAAATCATTAATAAAAATTACTAAGATAAATGCCTACTTGTGAGTTACTCTGTCAGTACTATTGGCACCGGACCTTCCTCAGACGTACATCACTGATTGCTGGCTTGCTTGTGTTGATTGAGCAGACTTATCCAACTTCGTTCTGCAAGTTGAGATGCTTCTTGCTGATGACAGGTATGCTCATTTTCCGCAATTTCAATCATTTCCTGTAGAGCCACGTAATTGTGGTTATTGTAATTTGCCAATTTACGAATGTCATTGAAATTAATGTTAATTGGGTTTTCGTTGTTTATTTTAGTTAGCACTATTGTAATTCTACCATATTTAATATCATTTTGGTGCTTCTTAATTCTATTACTAATATTTCTTTTAGTCATTCCAATATAAAAACCTGTTTTGTTATTTTCGATCTTATAACTGATTTGATAGATTCCTGCAGTTTGTAATGGTAAATTTTATCTTTATCATTTCCTATTCTCTAGAAAATGTTGCTGTTCGGTTTTATGGGAATATTTACATTGAATTTGGCAACTTCACTTTTCATTTTAACTGAAGTATTTTTATTGTGTGGAATTGAAGTTGTGTATTTATTAGCGATGTTTTGCATGTTATTAATTAGATTTAAACTTTTAATTCTATTTTTATACAATTTATTTACAAGTTTTTTAGTTTAACCAGCTTTTATAGCAATTTCATATATTTTATTTAATTCTTCATTTTAATATCTAAAAAATTAAATATATTGTCTTTTTCTGTTTCACGGATAAGTTGAATGTTTTTGGTTTATTTTATTAAGGCTTTTAAATAAAGTTTCAATATCACAGTTTTTATTTACAATGGCAAAAACACCATCTGCATTCCTGAGCCATATTTTGATGTCATAAGGGAAAAGTCTTTTAATGGTATTTTCAACTAAATCGTAATTTAAAATCAGCCACAAAACCAGATACAGACATTAGCAGAACTTAACCACAGCTAATAATCTCATCTTGAAGGAAAGTTATTTCAAATTTAACAATAAATTCTACAAACAGCTTAAAGGCGTCCCCATGGGATCGCCTATATCTGGTTTTGTGGCTGATTTTAAATTATGATTAGTTGAAAATAGCATCAAAAGACTTTCTCCCTTATGACATCAAATTAGGTCTCAGGTATGTAGATGACATTTTTGCCATTGTAAATAAGAACTGTGATATTTAAACTTTACTTAAAAGCATTAATAAAATAGATCAAAACATTCAATTTATCTATGAAACAAAAAAAGACAATATACTTAATTTTTTATGTTAAAAACATAGAAAAATGGATAATTAATTTTGTAACCATTATTAATAGAAAACCCAACAATAGTAATGAAGTTATTCACAAGAAAAGTAAAACCCCCTACAGTTATAAAAGAAGTGCACTTACGTCATATATAAATAGAACTTTGATTGTTTATTCAAATGAGTGCCTTTTGAAAGAAGAATTAAATAAAATATATGAAATTGCCATAAAAGCATGTTACACTAAAAAAACTTGTAAATAAATTGCATAAAAATAGAATTAAAAGTTTAAACCGCATTAATAACACACAAACAATCGCTAATAAGTACACAACTTCAATTCCATACAATAAAAATACTTCAGTTAAAATAAAAAGTGTAGCTGCCAAATTCAGTGCAAATATTCCCATAAAATTCAACAGCAACATTTTCCAGAGAATGAGAAATGATAAAGATATAATTGGCCATTACAAACTGCAGGAATCTATCAAATCAGTAATAAAACCGAAAATAACAAAACAGGTTTTTTATATTGGAATGACTAAAAGAAAAATTAGTAATAGAAGTAAGGAGCACCAAAATGATATGGTAGAATTACGACAATGCTAACTAAAATAAACAACTAAAACCTAATTAACATTAATTTCAATGAAGTTCATAAATTGGCAAATTACAATAACCACAATTACGTGGCTCTACAGGAAATAATCGAAATCGTGGCCGATGAGCGTACCTGTAATCAGCAAGAAGCATCTCAACTTGTAGAACGAAGTTGGATCAGTCTGCTAAATCAACACAAGCAAGCCAGCAATCAGCAATTTACGTCTGAGGAAGGTCCAGCGCCAGCACCAATAGCACTGACAGAGTAACTCAAAAGTAGGCATTTATCTTATTAATTTTTGTTAATGATATGTAAAATGATTAAAGTTAAAAAACAAATTTGGTGCATCAAAAGCAAAAATAAAGGTATGTACATTTAAATTGCTTACTGTAATTTTTTTTTTTTTGTTATTAGTTTGTTTTGATTTGTTTAATTTATAAATTTATGTAAATCAACACATTAAACATCAAATATTAAGTGGAAATTTTTAGAAGTGAAAATCGATTATATGACATTATTGTTTATACGATGTTTTTCGGTAGTCCTTTCGGCATTATATAAACGATGCTCCGCTGTATTGATTTCAAGAAAATTCTTGATTTAGTGTGGAACTGCTGTCATCAAATTGAGTTTGTTCTGAAATCAATTTATGAAACTTCCAAGTGCTTTCAAACATTGATCGTATGTATAAAAATATTGTTATTTTTTGCTATCGAAACAAAATTTAGAAACAACTGAAAAAATTACCCTCATGCATTTTCTTTTAAAATTAAAGTTTTAGGTAAGATATTAATTTATACAATAAAAAAGGAAAAAAAGAACATATATTGCATAACATAATTTTTTTTTAAATATAAAAAGGCAGCTGTGAGAGGCAGTGATTGATTCTTAGTGCCTGCTCTTATCAAACAAATATATAATTTGTTTGATCAAAATTTGTTGTACATCTTCATAGCATTCACTGCTGGACTGTAGGACTTATTGTTAGAAATCACTGATTAAAACTATAAAAATATCCATGCATGAGGCTCTAAGGAATATTTCATTTATCAAAATAACTTTACATGAAAAAATCTACATGGCATAAGTGGACTCTGCTGAGTTCCTCATCATATATTTGTTATAATTTTTTACTATGGTTCATACTACATTCATTTTAAAAGAAATGAAGTCTACCGATCATTTGTCTTGGTCGCAGATTGAAATGCCCCAACAATTAGTCTACCCTCCTTCTGTTTTAATACAGTTATTTTATCTTAATCTGTTATTTAATCTTATTAGGGTCAGTTTCATATTTCAGTTTCCAATTGGGCTGCACAGTCGGTAGGGAAATGACCATCCAACTTTTTCATACATGCTCACAAGTTGCAGCTTATATTTTTAAAATGCATTTAAAGAAAAAAGCTATAGAAAAAGAGTTAGTAAATAAACATATGGATAATAGATTATTTATGTTTTTCTAGATGCAAAGTTAAAGTGCAACAATTTCAAAAATCCAGTATTTTAAAAATTAATTTCGTAATGTTATAAACTAAACAATATTCCTTGAAAGCGTCGAATAAAGAAAACAATGAGCATACCTTCTAAACTGGTTCTGAAATGTGATACTTATCAATTTTGTGGTAGCAGTATTGATATATATGTGCAATGAATTAAAATTACATGTACAATATCACAAGCTATTTTGTTTTAATGTCAAAGTTCTGTTTTAAACGAACAGTGTTAACTGACAGTAAAATATTGGGTAATGACAGTTTGTAAGGAAAGCAAACCTCACCAATAAATACAGTCGAACCTCGTTAATGTGAATCTCAAGGGGAATAAAAATTGCGTTCATGTTATTAGTAGTTCCTGGGTACAAATAGACCTTTGACCAATGTGTCCTAGCTCTCAGTGTCCTACTGAGGGCTGCCCTCCTTATCAAGTCATAAGTCGCAATACTATCAGTAATTAATCTTCATATAACTAAAACTAATCCTCATTTTGAAGGGGATTGTGGATACAGTTCATGTTAAAAGTAATTCACGTTAACGAAGTTCGACTGTAGTAACTATTTCAATTCTTAGTAAAAGATAGGAAAATATTCAATTCAAGAAGTGCACCATGTTGCAATCTTTATCGCAATCACTATCTGTCAGTTAAGAGCATTTAAAGAAGAAAAACAATCTTCATTTTTTTTTTTTTCTTTTGAGTTGAAGGAAGAGATAGAAAAATGTGAAAAATCTAAAAAAAAAAAAAAAAATTATTATTATTATTATTATTTTAATGAGTGTGTTGAGTCTATCAGACAAAATTATTTTAGGTTAACATTGCCAATCCTGGCTCCCTCTAGCTCCAGCCCTGAAACATTTAATCATTTAGAGACTAAAGTATGACAAATATTAAATCCTTCCTACTTCCCTATATTTCTTTGTTTATTAACATATATAGTAAAAAAATCACTTTTAAAATAAAATGTAATGTATTTTATTTCATTTCAAACTGTCTAAACGAAGCTTGAGTCGGAATGTTTTTAGCAACTTTGGTTCTAATTCTTTTTTACTCAAAAATCTGCCTGACTCTGACTCTACAGCCCTGATTTATATGTAGCTTTGTAGTGTTTCCAATCCAATAACCCTCATAATGTATGTTTATGAGAAATATTGCCCTATAGCATAAGATTATTTTTAAAAGACAGTGTTTTTTCTTTTGTAAAACTGAAGCAATATTATGATCATGGAAAATTAAAGTAATTTTTACTGTGTTTGATTTCTCAAAATCCACAAAATAAAGAAAATGTTTCTATGAAAGAATTTTCAATGAAAAGATACATTTATATTTTTTTCAATTTTTGTATCAAACTACTTTATAAAAATTTATCTAAATTATTAGTTCATACTTACCAAGCTACATTCTACTGACTCTTTTCTTAGAACATAATTAATATTTTTGACCCTATTCTAATAAAAAATAAATTTACTCTTTTATATTATAATAAAATTTATGAAATGTAATTTTTATGTTGATATATATTTATTTTTCTAATTGTGTTTTTTATTTTAGGCATATTTTTTATCCTATGGTTTAGGAGTACTTGTTGTCAAGGATAAAGATCAGGTACTATTTTATTTTGTATCATTTCTTTTTGCTGCTTCAAAAAAATTTGTAATTTAAATTTTTATGCGAGTTCACTGAGTGTTTTACTGCTATTAAAGAATCTTTTATGTGATTTGAATGTTTATGGAATGCCATTTATCCTTATTTACAATTTCTATATTTAGAAGAAAAAATCATTTTATTCAGTTATGCGTAACATGCCATTATGCAGAGTTTGCTCTTCTTAACATTAGAATAATGACTGAAGCAGTCAAAATTACTGCTTTGGTCATTAACTTTACATTCAAAATAGCAAGATTGTGTTTCTAGTGTTAATAAAGCAAATGTTATTTGGAGTGAATTATGTTCCAATTCTAGGCCAGTTTTCTAGATTTTTTATCATAACCATTTGAGTTTTCATATGTCCTGTCTATGTTCATTTATTTAGTTGCTCCATTTCCTTCGAAAAACAAAGAAAAATCATACTTTTTTATGAAATACATGGATGGGGGAAAAAAATGTGACAGTAGAGCTGCCAGTTTCATTAGTTTTAACTGAGATGAGGAGAAAATTACTTTTTCTTTCCAAACTTGTGTCATAACTTAAAATTAATATAACATAAAAAATAAAAAAAAAATTAACTCATCAGACCATTATTTTGTTTATTTATTTTTTCAAAATATTTGAATAAAACAATTGCATATTTCAGTAATCAGCTGTAAAAATTTGGTGTATTTTAGCCAAGCTCCAGAAAGGCAGAAATTTCACTTTATTTGTAGTACATTTCTAAAACTAGTTTTGAAAATTTTCTTGATTGAAAATTTTCGTGATTACAGGGATAAAAGTTGCTCAGAAAAGTCAGTATTTTAGGAATTTAGTCAGTAAAGTCAGCATTTTTGGCCAAATTGTATCTAAACTCCCTTTTTAATATAATTTTTTTTATATTTCTTTTTTCATATTCAAAATTAAGCCAAATAAAACATTTATTGGTAACATTGCAATCTTAAATTTTGCCAACATGAAAAACATTTAGAAATTTTATTCATAAATTTACCAACTGGGAAAATTCATTTTAAATAGTTTGGAGTGTAAAGTTGATTTTTTATATCAACTATGCGAAAAATGCTTGAGCCATAAATCGAAACCAGGTCCTCCTTAATGTGCATATGTTTTTCCACTGAGCCCCCTCTGGCTCTGAACTAGCTCTGCACCTTGCCAATGGTTATTATGTGAGAAATGCCGAGCTGGTCATCAGTCAGAGTAACTCAGTGGAAAAACATCTTGCATGTTAAGCACAGGACCTGAGTTCAATTTCCACCTCTAGCATTTTTTATAATTGATATAAAAAATCAACTTTATCCTCCAAGATGTTTAAAATACAGAACATTGTTATTTCTTTAGGGCTAAGCACATGTTCTTAAATATTGCACATTTTATCTTATTGTGCTTTTTTAGTACTTAGTGATACACTATAAGACAAAAAAATAAAACAACGCACCAAGAAGGAGTTATCCGAATGGGACGAAAATTGGTAGATGTGATGTACATGCGGAAAAAAACAAAAAGAGAAATGGCCTCACAAAGTAAACAAATCAATAATGCATTGGACCACTTCTGACCCTTATATAAGCAGTCATTCGGCTTGGCATTAGTCGATAGATTTGGCAGATGTGCTCCTACGAGATATCATGCCTAATTCTGTCCAATTGGTGAGTTAGATTGGCAAAATCCCAAGCTGGTTATAAGACCCTTTTCTAAACGTCCTCATTGAGAGAGAGATCCAGTGACTTTACTGCCCAAAATAATATTAGACAAGCTGTAAAACAAGCAGTAGAAACTATCTCTGTGCGTGGGCGGGCATTATCATGCTGAAATATACGATCAGGATTGTGTGATATGAAGTGAAACAGAACGGGACGTAGAATGTCTTCAACGTACCGCTGTGCTGTAAAGTTGCTATGGATGAAAACCAAAGGGTCCAAAACCAAACTGCTGCTATGAAATGAAATAACATTCCATACCATCACTCCTAGTTGTCGGGCCGTATAGCTGGCGAAAGTCAGGTTGGAATCCTCCCTTTTTTTGGGGCGTCTCCAGATGTGCCTTCGCTGGTCTTCGAGACTCAAAGTGGGACTCATCACTGAAGACAATTCTACTCCATTCAGTGACATTTCAGTTCAAACGATCCTGATATCACTGCAAACGTGCTTGTCAGTATACAAAGTTTAATAGTCTGCTGATGGGGCTCCGTAAGCTCAACCCCATTTCTCTGAGCTGCCTATTAATGGTCTTTGAAGTCATTGAAGTACCAGTTGCACATAGGATTGATGATAATGATGAATTGGGGCTTTGAGTACTGCTCTGACGATTGATCAGTTCTCATGTTCTGTCCTCTCTCTAATCGACCGCTTCCTCTCTCACGCTGTATTCAGCCATGGTTCGCCCATTCCTGTAAATATTATCTAATAGTGGCATCGCTTCTATCCAGTTGTCAAACAATTCGCAGCTTAGATGAAACGGCTTCTTTGAGCCCAACTACACTCCTCTCTCAAATGCTGACATCAGTGCATATTGTTTGCACACCTGTATGCCAGGCATAGTTAAGTTACTGTCTATCTGAGTAGACGGAGTAAAATTGTCAAAGAATTCATGACCTGGAATAAAAATTTCTCCTCTTTAATATCCTGCCAGTTGTGCAGTTAAAATGCCCTGTAGCGTCACAGGTTCATTCATTGGAACCAAACTTTAAAAATTTGCATTTTCTATCAAAATCTGTATACAGTTAAAATGCACTGTAGCGTTACAGGTTCATTCATTGGCTGCCAAACTTTAAAAATTTGCATTTTCCATCAAAACCTGTATGCATGTCAATTTGTGTCCAATTTGCATTACCTCTTCTTGGTGCGTCGTTTTTTTTAATCTTAGAGTGTATATGCAAATTGACTTATTCTTTGTGGCTATATCCAGAATAATCATTGACTCAAAAATTGCCCATGCTTTGAGGAAGCAGCAAATAAAATTAAAGAAACTGCAAAATCTAAATATAGACTGTCTAAATGTTGCAAAAAATATGATAAAAGATTCAATTTCAATATGAAAATCTGAAACTGAAATTCAAGACAGTTTTTAGTCATTTTTGGGCCCCCCTCTTAAATTTTAGAGTGGAAGCTTGTGCTTCCTGATTCTTTTTGGCTATCAGGTCCGGCAATATCTCAGCTTCTGTGATATAAAAATCTGCCAGATTTAGTAGGTGATTTAGATATTATGAAAACTATGCTAAATCAGTTAGGGGTGTATATTGGATGTGAAGTGATAAAATATTTTCTGTTTACAGGTAGGTTGTATCTCAGCTTCTAAGGTATATAAAATACACCAAACTTAATGTGTTAGACAGATTTTATGAAAAATTTTGCTGACTCAATTCGGGCATATATCAGATGACAGGCTATACTGTGGTTATTAACTGTCTGCGATTTTTCAAATGGCTATATCTCAATACCTGTTGGTTACAATTGCATCAAACAGCTTATGTAAAACCTTTATTGCAATCTTCCACTCTCTTTGTGGATTTTATCAATCACTTTTGATGTTTTGTAGACCTTAAGTCTACTTTTTGAAGAAATTCTAGTAAAATGATAGTTTCCCCCGTAAAAATGTCTGTAAGACGCTTTTAAAAATTCTGTAGCTTTATGGACTGGAGGTCGATTCCATGAAATAAACATTTCATGCATGGAAAAGATTATCAGATTTTATGGTTCTGTTATAAAGATGATTTCCAGTAGCAGAGTCAACAGACTCACAAATACACTCACTGCAGATTTTGAAGCAGTTTTCCAGAAGATAAACTATTTCTAGTAAATATTACTCTGAGATCGATTTTGTGAAAGTCGTCATGCAATTCGGTGTATTGACACATTTACTGGTCACTTATTTTCTTAAAATGTATTCTGATATTTAACATACAAAAACATCAAGCCGTCTCAATTATATATATTAAAAGCAAAAACTGTTTTATTTATGAGACAAAAATTTAAGTTAAAATACACATAAAAACAATTAAAATCTAGACGTTTCGAAACCCGTCCGGGGTTCCTCATCAGTAATTACAACATAATATGCAAGCATTACATGAATACTCAAGGAATTTAAAGGAGTACTGAATATTGAGGAGCCAGTGCGCATACTTCGGGTTTTGAAACATCTAGATTTTAATTGTTTTTATATGTATATTTTGTTTTTAAATGTATTTTAACTAATTTTTGTCTCATAAATAAAACAGTTTTTGCTTTTAATGTGTTCTGATATGTTGTGTAATGTTTAAAAGTATCGATTTGTAATGCGATGTGAGTCGCAGTATCGACTCACTCCATTAACAGTACATCAGCAACAACAATGTAAGCCTTATACAGGGTTCGCACTAAGGAAAAAAAATGAGTGGGATTCTCCCACTCTAACAAAAAAATTAAGTGGGATTTTGAAAATTTAAGTGCGATTTTTGAAATTTAAGTCAGTAATTACATTTTACAGAAAAAAAGTATTTTCAAGAAATATGCAAATTACAGACATGTGATTGCTGAAATTAGAAATTAGCTGAAAATTTTTCACTAATGTGATTGATTGGATGATTAGTTGAATATTGATAACGTCACTTTCAATAAACTGATGACATAAACATTTATATATATAGTTTTTAGCTACATTAAGCATTTTAAGGATTTTTTTCATTAGCGTAAAAAAATTTCTTCAGTGTACCGGCAATAACTTCTATATCCACATAAAATCTTATTAAAATTTCACACCAAGAGTAAAAGAAATTTTTCAAACAAATATAGAATATGATTTTTATATATGTACATTAATCATTCATATAAAAGTAGCAGTAGCTAATTATTAGTTTCAAACGTGCATAAAACCAACTGAGTGTTAATTGTCTTCAATTGATTTGGAAAAAATTTTCTTACTTGAAAAATCTATTCTTTATTTCCCCCATGTTTGCAAATTTGGTCTATAGGTATGGCACCCCATTAAGACTTAATTTAATTGAGAAAAAATAAATAGATTCGTTACGTTCAGCACTGAAGGTCCAAAAATAATTACATATGTCAGAAATATTGAGCACTTCTATTGCTTTATTGTTTCTAGAATTGATCATTGACCACAATCCGTATTCCGGAGATGGGAAAGAGGGGGGGGGGCGGAGATTAAAAAAATAATTACAGAGTAAGAAATATTAAACTCTTTCAATTCTACTTCTAGAATCTAATAAAGCAAGTTTAAAATGAATATTATAAATAAAATTTATGTTTCAGATGGGTAAATATTGGGAAACAAGACAACATTTGATTGCGGATCGCTAGATGGAGATAAATAAAGGGGGAGGTGGGCAAAAATTAATTACATGAGCAAGAAATATTAACAATTGTATTTCTTTACAGGTTCTAGAATCTCATAAAGCAAGTTTGAAATGGAATTGACATTTATGTTGTGGATGGAGAAAGATTAGGAATCAGAAGCTTTTGCAGAACATTTGATCGCCCATTGTTCCAATTTTATTTATTTATTTTTTAACGAATGATATCCACAATTTTTTTAAAAACGGAAAAAATAAATTCGCGGAGTTTAATGAATTAGATATAAAAAAAAATAATAAATCGCGGGAAAAGCACGCATATGAAACATTTTTAAGTGGGATTATTTTTTAATATTGCGCGATTCCCGCGATCCCGTACTCTAGCGCGAACCCTGTTATATCAAAGCTGTTCCACTGTATTTTTTTTTTTTAATATGTTTTGTAATGATGATGCGATTCACAGTATCGATTCATCTCATAAACAATACATCGGCAATAGTGATGTGTGTTGTTCCAGAAATTTTTTTAATTCATTATTAAAATCAAGATCAATTATATATTTTTACGCAAAATTTCCCCCGATCCTAGATCACCGGATCGGACATACTCTGCACCCCTGTAAATAATAATAATAATTTTGCTATCTCAGGTGTACCAGACTTGTCTTCCTGTGTGTGCTTGTGAGGAGGGGATCAGAGAGTAGAGCATCATTTGATTCTGATTTTGTGTTAGCTAAACTAATAGGCTTTAAAATCTGCTAAAAATTCTGCATTTGTACCTAGAAACACCATTGTCTAAGATAACTCGTTATTTATAACTCCATATTTACACCTTTCATTGTAGCAGTTTCTTGAAGAAATTCTTTTCCATTTTCCGGGCTCACAAACATGATTAAAACTGCATTCTACCTTGTTTCACTGAGTAATTGAGGGCGTCAATCATATCCTACTTAAAATTAATGGTTGAATGATGATTTATTTAGTTTGACTAATTTTTACAGTTTTGAACAAGGAAAACTACTGCTAGTTATGAAACAAGGCTAATTTTTTAAGAATAAAAATTTTATGTATATTTATGTTAAGAAGAAAATGAATATGGATTGTATATATTTTTAAATGTTTAACTCTTTATAACTATTAAGAGACCCTATTTTTAATTGTAAAAAAACAATTTTTCCAAAAAGGGGAAAAAAAAAAAAAAAAATTAACTTTGCTTCAAAATTTCTAGAAATTTTACGTCCCTAACTAGGTCTAAGCATTTTCAACAGATATTTAAATTTCTACATAACACATATATTTGATACCTTGTCCAACATAAAAATCCTTTTTAAAACATTTAAAATATACAACCTTTTTTTGTTCTTCCACTTGCCGACTAGTTTCGCATGGGGCGCCCCAGCTTGGTCTCCGTCAACACGGTGCTTGAAATTCGTTGAAACTGGCCAATTTTCTCACAATTATCATTTTCCAATTATCATAACCAGAATTATGCTGCCATTAGAGAATCTGTAGAAATTTCATCAAATTTTTATAATTGCAATGGCAACGATGGGGCTCTACTCGACCGGCAATGGCGCCGAGTCTTTAAAAGAGAAGAAGGAGGCGTAATGCATCAGTTTCAACAAATTTCAAGCACCGTGTCGCCAGAGACCAAGCTGGGGCACCCCATGTGAAACTAGTCGGCAAGTGACATGAAGAACTAAAAAAGGTTGTATATTTTAAATCTTTTAAATAGATGTTTACTTCATGGTTTTGTTTTTTATAAAATAAAAATCCTTGCTTAATTAAGGTTTTCTTTCATGTTTGACAAATAAGAAAAACAGAATTGCATACAAGGAACCCAAAGGATCTTTCGTGAAAAGATGTGTAAAAAATAATAGTATGGAAAAGGCTTTTATACATTTATATGCAAATACATGTGCAAATATGTAATTGCATATAATCTGCTCTAATGATAAACATCTAACAGCATATTAACAAATGCAAAGAAAAATAATTCTTTCATAGAGTAAAATTTTTTAAATAGATATTGAAATTTCTTTTTTGTATGATAAAATAAACAATGTTGATTTTATCTATTTATGGTATTAAAATAATTGCTATTTATAGTATTAAAATAAGAAAATTTTTAACTATGAATAGGAGGTCAGCAATGATTTTAAATAGCTGACTGTCAATTAGAAAATTTTGGTCACCATTAGCAACATGGCTGTTGTTTTTTTGCTAAGGCTTGCCTAATGTTGTACAGAAAAAAGAATATATATATATATCAATTTTTTACTTATCTGTATTTTTATATTTTACCTTTTTTTTATATATTAAAATAATATGTGTTTAAAAATTATTTATTATTATTTTTTTAGCCTCTTGACTTGATGAGATTATGGCATAAATTTTGCGAGATTCATCCAAACAAATGCTTCCCTGTCATGTATACTGCTTATCATCATTTCAGAAGTAAAGGATGGGTTGTGAGATCTGGTTTAAAATATGGATGTGATTTTGGTAATTTTGTCACTAAAATGGTGTTTTTGTATCTTTTTCTTTCTTAACCAGCCCTCAAATTGAGTGACAGATTTGAATGCATTTTCTTCTTTTCTTTCTTTCTTTTTTAAAGACTAAATTAATGAAACTGGATCTTAGTTCATGTCTAATGAAGTAGATTTTTTTAAATGAATAAAAATATGACTTTTTCAGGCCACTCTGCATTGATACTTTAAAATTTGCACTGTCAGTCTTTCAACTTCCACTTAATCTTAGATAATAAGTCGCATGCTTTTTGGATTGGGATATAAAACATTTTATTATTATTATTATTAAATCACAAATTTTCATCTTATTCTAATAAAAATTAGAAATTGGCTATAAAATATTGATTAGGAATTTACAATCCAAAAATATCTAAAATTCATTTGAATTTTACAGATTTTATAGAAAAATATTCGATTGTATTCAAGGTCAGGGTTTTTTTTATAAAGCTTACTTTACATTTAATGTTCGGTTAAATAACTTGGGGAGTCTGATTTGTTGATGCTTTTCAACTTGTTATTAAAAAGTTAAAAAAAAAAAAAAAAAAAACGAAAGAAGAAAGATTTTGTGTTATTTGAAAAGTTTTGTATGCTCTTTGAAACAACACGGAAAACTCTGAAAATTTTGCTTCATTGTACTAGTTACTATAGTACGTGTGTTTAGAACAATCTGTATTAATATTTTGTATCTCTTAATTTAAAATTTGTATTCGAAGTTTGATACATGTGTGCCTTTCACAAGTTCTTAAATATAATTTTTTTTTTACTTTCCGAACACTATAGTGAGGAAAGTATTGTAATCATGTCAAAAATCTGAATTTGAGGTTTTGATGTTTCTATACGTTTCGAGGTCCCCTGAGTCCATTTTAACTATTTTTACGATGATGTGTGTATGTCTGTGAGTGAACACGCTAGCGTCTAAACGCTTTGTTTGAATAACCTGAAAGTTGGTATGTATATTGTAAGTCACCATAGTACAAACCCTATAGATTTTGGTGAATCTAGCACTTATAGTTTTTTTACAGGGACACCAGGAAAAATTGTTTATCATTATGACCTATGGGGCCAAATTTTTAAAAGTGTGCTAGCGTCTAAACGCCTTAGTAATCTGAGCAAAAAAAAATTGTACACATGTTATAGGTCACAGTTTCACCAACTGGTGGAATTTTGGTGAATTTAGCACTTACAGTTTTTTTACAGGGACACAAAGAAAAATTCTTTATCCTTATGGCCTATGGGACCAAATTTTTAAAAGTGCAATAGCATCTAAACGCCTTATTCAATTGAGCTGAAAATTTATATGAATATTATAAATCACTGTTGCACTAACTATACGCATTTTGGTGAATCTAGCATTTATACAACTAGGTTTTTACAGGGACACAACGAAAAATTCTTTGTCATTATGATCTATGGGCTCAAAGTTCAGTAGCGTTAAATAAAACATCGTGTAATATATGGAGAAAAATACTCAAACACTCTATTATGTTTTTCTCTCTTTTGTTTGTTTAACTCCTCCTCTTTCTTTACTTTATCTACAAAACTGTTAATTACTTAATGTTCAGAAAGTCAATTGGAGTCACTCAAGATTTTTTTTCTTTTTTTTTTTTTTTAGCAGATACACATTGGCATGAAATAAGTCTTTTGCCAAACCTTTCAATTACTCAAGGTGGAAAAACTGAAATTTTGTTTGCATAACACCACCAACAACAATAATATATAGTACTTTAAGTGTTTTTAATGTAATGATTAATTGACATTTGACATTTTAGAATTGAAAGTTTAATGACATGTTTAATTGACACTTCAGAATTCAAAATTTAATTTTGATTCAAATCATTGATTTCTTTTCAGATTTGTCTTATTTGAGATTTTGAGCTCTAATCTTTTTGTCTTTCCTGTAATTCTATGGAAAATGTGTATATATTGATTTAAAAATTATTTTTCACAACATTGTAAATTTCCTACATTTATCTTATATATATAACTTTTAAATATTGTTGAACTTGCCATTCACTCATGAATAGTTTACTGAGCAGTAAATTATTATCGTACAGTATCTTAAGTTTCATGTTCTTATACATAATGCATAAAAAATCATTTATATTGGCATTCCACAATTTGTATAAAAATGTGTTTGCTGCTTTTGAAGTAGTAAGAAACTTTCCATTTTGTATGATATCAGTAAATGGACAATCTCAAAGATATATTTTGCTATTGCTTTAGTACAATATATTAACTTCCTACATTGTATTCTACAGCAATTTTAAAACTACTCTATGCAGAGTTGCCACAGGCTACTAAAAGGCAACTATTTGCGACTATTTTCAGCCCGAGGAGACTATGGCAACTTTTTTTTTTATCCAAAAAGCTTGAAAAAGCAACTATTTTCACAAAACGGCAACTATTGGGAGACTATTTTTCACCTTTTGCAAAATTCTTCCAGAAATATCAGGAAAATCTTTCAGAAATAAATATTTTCTATGCATTTTATAAACAATCCCATATCTTAACCCTTTCACTCTTTATTTATTTATTTATTTTTTAACCACCTTAAAGTATGGCATATCCCTGATGCTGACCTTGAAACAGGTAGAACATCCAATGAGAATGTAGAAATAGCACCAGACATGACATATGTACCTGTTAAGCTGGCTAATTTGTTTATTGCAAATGACTACTAGTACACTCCTGTGACCTGTTATGTCCTTCCTCACCCTGATTTCATGTAAGAAAAAATAGCAAAATTATAAAAGAAAGCTCTTTTAGTAAATCAGAAAAGGAAGAATACAGGGAAAAAAAAAAAAAAAAAAAAGCTCTTAAGAGCGGACAATACTTAATCTTTTCCACAACCAAATCCCATGTTATTCTATGGGAAAATTTGTTTCCACAATGACTCATTGCCTAATTTTTTTTTAAATTCAGTTTTCACATTCAGAACGTTTTTTATTTATTTATTTATTTATTTTTTACTGGTATATTTATATTGAATAGTAAGAAAATGTGTATGGTTTTTATCCTTTAATGATCGTTAGCATGTGATATTTAAGCTAGCATTTTGGTCGCTAGGCTACTATTTAGGCAACTATTTTAATGCTTCTAGGCTACTAAAGCAACTTATCGTGCTTGACTTCAGATACGGAGGTAGTGGGATCGAGTCCCCGCAAGGGCGTTTTGTGTTTTATTTTTTTATTTCAGCTGAAATATTTATTTTTGACATTTTTAATTAAATGAAATCATTATTTTAAGAGAAAATATTTATTATTTTAAAACAAGTTTTTTTTTTTTCTTCAGCGTGGACAATTTAACATTTTTTTTTTTTTTTTTTTTTTTTTTTTTAAACCAATTTATTTATTTATTTATTAAATTTAAAGAAATTAATAATTTAACGGGAAATACTTTTATATTATATTTAGGTAAGATTTTGTTAATGGTTACATTCAGATAAAATTTTGTTAATGAATGTTTTATATAAATTATTAATTACTATTTTTTAACGACGACATTAATAGCAAGAGTTAATTGTCTGGTCTCAATTGTATTTTTTATTCAGGCAATTTTTTGCATGAAAAATCCTGAATGATGGACAGCTGTTACTTAACTATTCGACGTCGCATTTATAACTTTTATTTCAAATATTTCATTAAACAACTGTCAAATTTAGTGGTGTCGGAAGAACTGACAATAATATTGAAGACAATGACAAATTTCCTCAAAATGATTTTTGCTAATTTATAATTAATTTACATGTAAAAAAATTCAAAATCTGGGTAAGCATGAATTTTACAAATCAAGTAATCTTGACGAAAAGCCAAATATTTGACAAAATTTTTGTGATGAACAATAATTGACGGTGAACAAAATTGAAATTCAAATAATTGTGATCAACCTTTTTATATTTCTTGTTCTAATTGTGAAAAATACTTATGGTTTCATGATTTTTCTACTTTTAATCATAATTGTTATAAATTAGAAACTAAATTCGCAGCTTCAAACATGGTTTAACTTTTTATAAATAAAAAAATAAAAAAAATGCACTTCTTAAATTCATTCTCAGTACTTTATTGATTGGAATACTCAAAAAAAAAAAAAAAAAAAAAAAAAACTTCTTAATGTAATGAATATTTTCTCTTAAATTAATAATTTAATTTAATCAAAAACGTATAGAAAAAAAAAATCGAAAAAATTACAAAACGCCCTTGCAGGGACTCGATCCCACGACCTCCGTATCCGAAGTCAAGCATGCTAGCACTGCACCATCGGTTCAAACTATGCTGCATGTTTTGTTGGCTTTTATAGAAATAACTAAAACTAAAAGAGGGCATATCTCACCCCCATGGGAGTTGTTGCAGCAAATTTGTACGGTGCCCAATGTTTTCGACCATGGTCTTTAATTTAAGGTTGGTTTCGTTTCAATAGCGATTTTACTAATTCACACTTCTCTTGTCAGTATTACACAACAAGTAACAAAATATTCCTCAAATAATAATAATTATAAATGGGGGTAATTATAATAGTTTAGTAAACTATTAAAATAATCTTTGGTTGTAAAATTTAAACTAATGGTGGTCAAAATTCATCTACTAAAACCTATCCGTTTTTCCATGGATTCTGATTTTAGAAGATTTCAAAGTTAATGCTGAAAACTTTTAAAGTGTTTTTTTAAGTAGTGTACCGAATTGTTAGGAAATAACTATTTTACAAAATAATCTTAGTAAAATAAACATTTTTTAAAAAAGTATCAGCATAAATAATATACTCTTATTAAAACCCAAAAAAAAACTACTACGTAAGAAATGCCAAAAGAAAAATATTTGCGATGCATACAGCTGTTTCGGTAGCCTTAAGCGTACCGTCTTCAGTGCAAAAAGAAGACAGTACCGTCTTCAGTGCTTTCTTTTTGCACTGAAGACGGTACGCTTAAGGCTAGTAGTTTATTGGGGTTTTAATATTCCAACGCGAAGTCTCCTGTTATTAATATACTCTTATGGACAGAGGTGGGGAATTTTTTAGAAATTCTTACCAACCAAAGCTTTTTTTTTACCAGCCATCAATATATGATATATAGTCTATAATCTTTACAGAAAAATTTATGCAAATGTAAGGTGAATGGGCCATTTTTAGTCGAATTCTTTGTAATTTCTAAAGCATTGTTTCTCAAAATATGGTGTTCAGTACAGAATAATACTAACTTTAAAAAAATAATAAAAATCTAAAGTATTTGCCTATTCAAATACTGTTCATGCTGTTGGAAAGAGGTTTTTTGACTGTTTTACACAGTCATAGTACTGTTTTACAGTTTTTTGGCTATTGGCTATTGCAGGGCACAAAATTTCTGCTCGCCAGCTCGCCATTGGCGAGTGGAAACTGTGGCAAGTAAAAATTTGGTCCAGTTATAGATAGAATTCTTATACAATATGGTGTCAGAAAACATTCTTTTTATAACTTTAAATTTGGCAAACTCTTGCCATCTTATAACCTCATATTAAAATCTTAGTGCATGCATAAAAGTTTTAATCTCTTTGGCAGTTTCGTTTCTCACACTGTGATTTCTCCAAGCAGAGTGAGAATAGACAAGCAGAGAACCTCTTTGCCCGTCGCCTACTATCCGGCAGAAGAGAAATGTGAAGGTTTACCTATGCGATATTGGCGCATTAAAATGAACCCGAGCCCTTTTAAAGATACTGCCTATGTTTATTTTGTTGAATAGTGATCAAAAAACAGTTCCCATTTTCAAGTTTTTTACTGAAACTCCAAGGATTTTTGCTTGTAATATGATTTGTAGGTATGTAAGCAACGATTTTACCAAAATAGTTATTCCGAAATGACTATTTCAAATCACAACAATGAACAAGTTATACATACTGACATTCCGTCTGATTACAAAAATAAAATGGATGAAAAAGACATTTCTGATGTAAAAAGTTAAATAAATAAATAAGTAAATAAGGAAGCTTAATCTTTCATAATAAAAAGATTTTCACAGGATATTGTTTAACACAAATAGTTTTTTTTCTTCTTCTTCTTCTTTTTTTTTTCTTTAATGACTCTTTGCATTTATGCTACTAGACATTTTAACCTTTTTCAAATCTCAAATACAATACATTATAACAATATTTAATTATAGATGATCATGTGACTTGTTGGTAAATGACACACTTTTAATATATGTAATTTTAAGTATATTTATAAAAGTATTTCAAATAATTAGGAAAAAAATAAATAAATAAATAAACCCAAAATGCACAAGAAAGAAAAAAAAAAAAAATGACATCTCTATTTTGTAGCGAGTAAAACTTTTTTTCAGCTAGTGTAATCTGAGTTGAAATTTCGGGCCCTGGGCTATTGTATTACATTGAATATTAGCAATGAAACAGATTGACTTAAAATTCACTTTCCATGTCTGAAAAAATTTTCGCCAGTGGTAAGTAAATCAAGCATTCCTCCACTCCTGCATATGTAGGTGCACAAACATAATAATCTAATACAAAGAAGAAATTTTTTAAGTTTATTAATTCTGTTTGGTTAGATAAAAAGATTTTTATAGTAGAAGTAATGCAGTAATACAAAGAAAATAATGTGTATCATAATTATTTAACAATTTCAAACGATTTTAGGATATTCACTCAGCATAGTTTCCAAATACCATGTGTCTTAAAAATTCCTGTACTCGAATTTCAAGAATTCATTGTCTGTGATTTTCTTTCCTTTTTTTAAGTATTGAATTTTATCGTCTGCTTGTCATTGCATCAATTCTTTAGTTTTTATTGTTTGGTTCTTTCTGCACTCAAATGTATGAGAATAAAGTTCTATGTTATTTTGTTCTTCATAGTGAAATGAGTTTATCATACATTCTGAAAATTTCTTTGCTTGAAGTTTATTTTGAATGTAAATCGTTTGAAAGATGCAAAGATGTTTGGTGAAATAAATATCCGGATGATGCAATACTGTGTAAAGATATACAATATTAACTTGTTTAAGCTTTTCATAATACAGGTTTGGTGGAAGACCAAAAATTGCTACACCAGCCTTTCTGCAAGACACTAGGATATAATTTCCATATAAATCTGTGAGGTATCTGGCTACAAGAAAGGGGTGTAACTTGTGGATCAACACAGAAGGCTTTAAAAGCTTTGCATTTTCAGGCTTATCTTGTAAAAATCGTACTGGACATAAAGCCACCAAACATTGAGAAGCAGTTTCATTATTGTTGGTGGTTTTGAAGATTTATTCTCAACAATATCAAAACTTTTGGTGAAACATTTTTCTATGATGAGGTATGGTTTCATTTAAGCAAGTACCTGAACGTGCAAAACTCTTACTTTTGGGTAACATTAAATTCTTATTCATTATTGCAAAAACCTTTACATTCTTAAAAAAAAAAAAAAAAATGGTATGCTATATTACACAAAAGGATTGTTGGATCTCTGTTTTTCGAATCAACTGTTGATGGTTCTTGTATACAAGAAACTTATCCAGCAATTTATTGCACTGTTAAAAGTGAATGAATGAGATTCTTGGTTCCAACAAGATAGTGCAACATTCCATTCCTGCAAGTAATGAAACCATGGACATGCTTGAAATTTTTTTTGACAATCAACTCATCTCAAGAAACTTTTGGCCATCTCAATTCTCAGATCTGATCATCATGGACTTTTTCTGTAGGGATATTTAAAGAATAAAGTTTATGCAGATAATCCTCAAACAACAGATGATCTGAAAATCACCAATACTTAAAAATACAGTAAGTCACTCCTAGCATATTAAAATGTTTCAAAAGTGTATACACAGCTAGGTGAAATTTGCCTTTTAAAAAGAGGTGGACATTTCATACATAAATTATAAATGTAAGTTCAGTAATTTTCCATATGTGATGTTAAAAGTTCCTTTTATCATTAGCATAAAAATAACCATTTATAGAAATTTGAGTGTAAGGTTGAATTTTTTTATGCCAACTATGCTAAAATTGCCAGAACCTGGTAAATTTTACATAGTTGGTATAAAAATAATGTAACCTTACACTGCAGTTTCACTAAATAAATGATTATGGTTGATGAAAAATATTTCTAAATTAAATAATCATTTTAAAGTTTGTTGTTTTGTGTCTGATAAATACATACGTCATCAGTATGGTAACTTTTAGGACACACTGTAACTTACTATCAAATGAAAATCTATATGTCCTTTTACGGAATTCAGTAAAATTTATTTAAATTTTTAGCATTATGATTTACTTAATAAAAAGGAATTTTTTTAATAGTTCTCTACAAAGATGGACCTCCTTTTTACCATTCGAGTTATGCTGTCATTGTAAAACCTGTTAAAGAGAAAAATTTCCGTGATGTAAATGTTGGAGGACGTCCCAATTTGACATGGTCTTCTCTTGCTGCTGTCCATAGGATATGTTCTCATGCATCTAAAGTAAGAATTTTTCAAAAGCACTGTAAGTGCAATTTAAAATATACTTGTACGAGTTAGCACAGGAAAATTTAGATGGATCTTTACCTCGGTGTGTGTGTATTTACATATACATATCTGTACTGATAAGTATAAAGAACTTAAGTCCATATTCTTGATTTTTCAGGAGACGAAAAATAAAGTTATACTAATTAAAATCTAATCAGAAGAATCGATTAGGAAAAAGGGATTTTGTGGACTTATACCCTTTATACCATTCAATGATTGTCAACCTTCATTTAATAACGAGAAAATATTGAATTAAATATTTTATACCATAAATAAATGCTAAATTTCTGACTTGAATCTTTTTTTTACTAATGGATTTTCTCAGAGACTAAATGACATAGACTTAAATCCTTTATACCAATCGATAGAGAATTTTTTTCTGAGTCTGGCAATGTACTTAACTCAAAATCGACATTTTTGGACTTAAATCCTTTATACTTATCAGTACAAATATATTGTTGCTACCATATCAAACCATCAAATGTGAAAATGGCTGCTTTTGAAGTCATCAAAAAATGTGCTGTAATCGTAAATGCAAAATCAGCACCAGGCAAAAATAACCCAATTTTGTGTATTTCCTGTGCTTGTTCAGTGTATTTTTCTTGTGCTTTGTACGTGTTTATTCTAAAAGCAAGTGCAAGATATCGAATGTGAAAAAAGCATTTTTCACATTTGATAAATCGACATAATTGACAGCAATATGTTTAAAATATAGAAATAAGTTAAATTTGATAGTGTCTCAAGATTTGATAGTCTGTGTTGAAGTGTTTCTGCAAGAAATGTAACATTGAACGATAGTATTTCAGTACTTTATCTATGTTTTTATTTTTTTTATGCTTTTTCAAACACTGTCTTTTAAACTTTTTTTTTTGGTAAGTTAATATCAAAAAGTTCATCAAATTATAATAAACCATATTTTAAATAAAACAATTAAATATTTTCTTTAATTAAAAATAAGAAATGTAATTCTTCTTTAAAGTGTTCATATTTATAAAATTAAGAGGAACTAGAGAAATTAAAATCAATTGGTATCTTCAAATAAAGTAGAAAAGCAATTCGACAAATTTCTAACAAGGATGAACAATTTCTATTTTCACAGTTTTTACTAGTGATAGAAATTCTAAATTCCATCTTTTTTACTCTTTCCACTTTATCAATCCTTTTACTGATTAAACCACCAAGCTTGTATTTCTTTTCTCTTCTGTATGAATTTGATTATCATAAAAATTTTTAAATTGCTAACCTTGTTTAATTTCAAAGTTTTTTTTTTTTTTTTTTTTTTTTAAGAGGGAGGGAGAAAGTCTAAATATTAGTAAAAAGTAAAAAAAAATTCAGCATTTTATCATTATTACTAGCAAACCCATGCCTTTTTGTGAAAAAGAAAGTCGTTTGAATAGGTTAAATATTTTTTTAACTAGAGCTCATTTAAATATTATTATTATTATTTTCTATTTCTCCCATGTTAAAAATTTTAAATTTTTACCTATCAAGTTTTTAAAATAAAATATTGAAATTCGATAAGATTTTTCCTAGTATCATTAATGATAATTCAAAACTGGCCCAACTATTTTTTATTGTAATTTTTATTTATAGTCCTCACTTGTTTAAGTGAAACTTTGCTTTATTTTGCCATGTTAAAAAAATCCTAAATTTTGAATAACTAACTTAGATTCAACAGGGTGTCTACTAGGTCATGAAAGTCATGCAAAGGTCATGAAAATCAACAATGGGTTATGAAAGTCACGAAAAGGTCATGAAAATCAACAATGGGTTATGAAAGTCATGAAACGGTCATTAAATTCAGCAACAGGTCATGAAAGTCAAGAACAGGTCATGAAATTCAACCGTCGGTTTGAGTCACGTATTGGTTCAGGTAACCCAATTTCACCGGTTGGGTCAAACAAATTTTTTCTCTTGCAGTTCGGATTGAGTTGATTGAATTTCTTTTCCTACGAGTCGGGTCGACTTTCAAAATAATTTCTTTAGCGGGCAAAAATATAATTTGGCAATGCATCCTTTGATGCATTGTCGCTTTGCCTGTAACACTCGTGTCCACTTTATTCGCCTGATGAATGGTCATGTTTTTTCAACCCAAAACAATTGTTGCGAGTTTATTGCATTTTATGGTGTTTATTCAAAGTTTTGTACTCATTACTAAATGTGAAGCACATTTTGTACACTTGAAGTACACAACACACCTAAATGGTTAAAAATAATTATTTATCCGTTTTTCAGATTTTAAAACTTTTAACTTGGTGCATTAGTAATTACATTTTAAATTATTTTAAAATTATTTACCAGTTGTAAAGCAATAAAAATTTGCTTTATAACTTAAATTGAAGATTTTTAGATGAATTATTAATTTTCCTTTTAGGTTTTGAGTCTGGTGTGGGTCATTAAAATTCTCTATTGTGAATTCAGGTTGATTTTCAGGTTACTGTTTTGCAGTAGTGTAAATATATAAGCATGATTATAAATCTAGTATAGTCCTAGTATAGTCATTTATATATCTTTAAAAATCAAAATTGTATTCTATGAAAATCTACAAGCATTCTTCTGTTGCCCCCCCCCCCCAAAAAAAAAAAAAAAAAAAACTTTGAATTTTTTTTTTTTTTTTTTTTTTTTTACTTAACATTTAAAATTAATATATGTATGCTCAAAATATTTTGTTAATCAAAACAGTATTAATGCATAACTGAATGAGCTACTTTTTTCTAATTCAGAATGTATTCTATTTTGAAGTATAGGAAAGACATTGAAATGCAAAGTTTGAGATGTATAGTTATATACTTTTTTTAGTTTAATAATTCTATCCTTCTATTCTTACTTAGTCTTTTCAAGGGGGAAAAATGTGTTTGTAGATTTGAAAAAATTTTAATACATATATTCCTTTCCTTAATGCAAGAAAAATAAATGACAATTTTCAAATCCCCCAAAAAACTAATAGTTACAATAGTTACATTGCATAAATAGTGTACATATGTATGTAGTTATATGTGTCTGTTTTATATTGATTTCCATTACTATTTACTTTGTTAATTAAAAAAAAATGTTTTCAGTTTTTTTTTTTTTTTTTTTTTTTTTTTTAACAGCTAATATTGTTGTTAAACAATATTTTAAAAAATAAAGCAAGGTGATATATCGTAAAAAAAAAAAAAAAAATAATAATAATCATAACGAATATGTTAATTTAAAAAGAAAGGTTGGATATGTCTATAAAAATGGTCATGAAAATTTTTTTGAGGTCATGAATTTTTTTTCTGTCAAGTCAATAGACACCCTGTTCAAAGTAGAATATTGCAACTCAGTAGAGTTTTGACCGTTTTGATATTTTAAAACTGGCCTGACTTCTTTTTCATGATTCCTTCTTGAGATTATGGCTACACAGTCTAATAAACTTATAAATGGACTAAGCTATAGACAGACACTATATTTATTTTATGATTTTCAAATTGCCCATACTTCAAAATATACAAAAACATCAAAATACTGAGGACAAAATATTTCACTGGCACAAAAGTTTGCTATATCTATTATGTGATGGGAAATTAAAATTTTAGTGCAAAAGTTTCTACTTGGTGCCATTTTGCACAAAAAAAAAAATGCAAAACATAACTAACATACTTATTTGAACATTATTGATTGTTCAACATTCTTTAAATTTCTTCTCATTTAATCCTTTATTAGCAGCATGGTGTTTATATATTTCAGCATACCGATCATAGCCATCTTCAGAAAGGACATGCTGCTTACTGATCACTGTCTGTGTTATGCTCGTTGTCGGTCGAATGCTCGTTCATTTTCTCCTTCCTTTGCTTCACTTCATTCACCAGCCATCCAGTGGGGATGATGCTATGCTCTCTATCATTAATTGTGTTGTTAGTTGTTAGTATTTCCAAAACTTCTCATTTTAAGGCATAATGGTGGGTGTTATAGTGGGATTTTGTTAGTTATCAATGTATTGAGGTTAATGGGGTTAGTGGAATGGTTTCTTGAAAGTTCTGTGGAAAGTTTATTATATTTTTAATCTGGGAAATGTTCAGTTTCGCAATCTTCTTATTTTTCTTTTTGTCATTCCAATATAACACGCTTCCTCATTGTTTTCAAATTTAAATTTTATTTTGTAGATACCGGATGAGTCTTTAAAGTTAATTAAGTCTTTTTCATTCCTTATCCTTTAAAAAATATTTTTATTCAGTTTAATAGAGATATTAATTCCTGCTTTTGAACTTTCATATTTAATTGGGATGACAAAAAGAAAAATAAAAGATCGCAAAACCGAACATCTCACAGATTTAAAATATAATAAACTTTCCACAGCACTTTCAAGAAACCATTCCTCTAACCCCATTAACCTCAATACACTAATAACTAACAAAATAGCCCACTGTAACTCCCACCATTATACCTTAAAACGTGAAGCTTTGGAAATACTAATAATGCAATTAACGATAAAGAGCATAGCATTGTCCCCACCGAATAGCAACCGCTAGTGAAGTGAAGTGAAGCAAAGGAAGAAGAAAATGAACAAGCGTTCGACTGACAGCAAGCAAAACACAGACAATGGTCAGTAAGCACCATGTCCTTTCTGAAGATGGCTATGATCGGTAGGACGAAATATATAAACAACTATGCTGTTAACACATTCACGACCACTGACGTGAATTCACATCATTTCAAATTCTATAGCTAGTTGCCACTGACGTAAATTCACGTCTTTTCAGATTCTATTCCTGGTTACCACTGATGTGAATTCATGTCATTTTAAGAATTTCTATGGAAACAATACTTCAGTATTATTTCAATAGTATTTTTAAAGTATCAATTCTTTGATAGTATTATAGGTTCGTTCCAATATTATATAATTAACCTTCATTCCAAGCTTCAGGTAATTACAAGAGTAACATTTCAAAACATTATATTCAACTTTTATCCACGTTTAAACATCAAAAGTTTGCGGCAGCGAGCTTTAGTTTACTTCAGTATTCCTTGGCAATCAGTTTTAGAAAAGGTAAAAGTATGCTGGTCGGGCAAGTGTTAATAAAGGATTAAATGAGAGGTAATTTTAAGAAAGTTGATTAATTATGATACTTTACTCTTAAGTAAATGTAATTATTGATTACTTTTTTATCTAATGTCAGGGTATCGCGTCATAACATCGCCGGAAAAAACATCGCACGTCATAACATCGCCGGAAAAAACATCGCACGTCAAAACATAGACGACAAAACATCGCCGCAAAAACATCGTTGTGTTAAAATCATCGATGACAAAAACATAGCCAAATGATAAGTTATTTAGGATAGGATGTCTGGTTTTCTAAGCAGCGGAGTCAGACTTGCAGTCTAACTGTCGGCTATTAAAATAGATTATCCATGAATTCTCTTCCGGAATTATATTTCATTTCTTTTTTTTTTTTTTCTTTCCCCTCCCCCCCTCTCTCTATTCTTTTTTTTTTTTTTTTTTTTTAATGCATTAATCTAAAATAATAGATTTTTTTTTCTGAATAACAGATAATTCTATGATTCTAGCAAATGCTATTAAAATAAATATTTTCAGTTAAAAATTGTACATTTTACAATAATTCAATGAATTTTTAAGAATACTTTGCAATCTTTTTATTTATTTATTTATTATTATTTTCTCTTACCCATAAAGTAGAGAAAGTATTGTTTTAGGGTCAAATTTTCGAACGTTAGTTTTTGTTATATTTACACGTTTTGAGGCCCCCTGAATACGAAAATAGTGTTTTTAGCGGTTGGTCTCTCTGTGTGTGTGTGTCTGTCTGTGTGCGTGTCTGTTATCAGCATATCTCAAGAACAAATAGAAGCAGAGATTCCCAAACTTGGTATTCTAAATGTGTATCATATAGAGATGCTACACTAAGTTTTTCGTTGAGATGAAGTGAATCGTTCGTGTACAAGGACGCTCAAGAGTATTCAAATACATTACGTCTATGGGGGAAATTGCAGTTAAGTAGAGTTTAACATCTATAGACTGCACTAAACCAAATGAAATGAATATATATTTTTTTATATGCCTAAAAACATGCCTCATGTGGAATATAGTATAGAAATCATTTACTGTTCGTTTACAGGGCAACACAAAAGAACTAGATTATAATGCGACAATCATGTAAATTGATGGCAGTATATTTCAGGTTGTGCCGCGTGTTATTAATATAGGATTATATTTATGCGCACCATGTGATGCGTTCATAACTTTCAGAAGATATACAGGGCTGCCAATATTTAAGCCATAACATTCTTCTTTATTTGTTAGTGGAAGTGCTTTACTATAATATACTATAACATATAATATTTTACCATCTCTAGGAAATCTGCTCAAGAATTGAAATTAATTCCGCAAAGTCATATGGTAAATAATGTACTTTTTAAGCTAAATATTCATCGATTGTTTTCTTGTATATTTACACTTTTGAGGCTTCCTGAATACCGAAGTCAAGTTTTATAGTTTGATCTTTGCCTGTGTCTGTTAGAGTAAATTAAAAAATAATAATAATTTCAGGCGATCCAAGTGATGTATTTTGAAGTGAATACGTTTGTTACTAGAAAAGTTTGTTCGAGATTGACAAGTTTTAAGGAATGATGTGTGTGAAAGCTGTCTAAATAATTTTAAACGAACCTTTGAACTTAATAACAGATTTGAATTCTTTATAAATGTAGTTACAATTAATGAAACGTGGAGTTGAGGGGGGCGTTATACACACCAGATTATTTTCTTTTATTTTTTACCTTGCTTTATGTAAGCTTCGTTTTATATCACTTGTCTACCGATATACACCCAAATTAATTTGGCATACGTTTTCACAATGGTTATCTCATACATTAAGTTTGATGCATGTATATGTCTTAAAAGTTGAGATTTAACCTTCCTACTTTTGAGAAAATTTGCAGCACATAAGCGTTACCTGTCGGGTGATATGCACCCAAATTGAACTAATAAAGGGTTTCATAATCTTCATTTCTTACATACTAAGTTTTGTGCATTTATATGCAGTAAAATCTAAAATATAGTCTCGAAAAAAGAAAACAAAATAAAAAGAAGTTTGTATAGCAGCGCTACCTATTTGTCGATATGCACCCATATTGAATCAGTATAATGTGTTATAATGACCATCTTACCAAGTTTTGTTTGATTATTCACTACAGAACTTGAGATATAGCCTTCCCTAAATTGGAAAAAATCGCAGTATAGCAGCGCCATCTGTTGAGCGATATGCACCAAAAGTTGATAGACATCATTAATTTATGTAAGGTGCAACTACATATAAATTTACATAAAATTTTGCTCTGTAGTTTCTGAGATATAGTTGCCACAAATTTTGTCACATGTACTGGCAGACGGACAGACAAAGATTTTCTAAAACAGATTTGATCGTGTTTTGGACCTCTTAAAACGTGTAAATCCATTGAAAAAGGAAGTCTAAAATGTTTACGAAATCAAAACTTTTTTCGATTGAATATGAAAAAAAAAAAAAAAAACTATGTTGTGGTCATCACAAAAAATTTTCTATGTCATTATTTATAATAGGGTATCTCACCGATTGATATGCACAAAAATGTACTCAGCGTAACTTCTCACAAATCATATTTTCCATTCATGTCGGTGCAGTTTTAACTACTAGATGGTGACATGGCTATCTGAAAATACGCATAAAATGATAGCAGCACTATCTGTGGACCGATATGCATTCAAATCGAATTAGCGTCATTTTTTATAATATGTAACTCACATAGGAAGTTTGGTCCCTTTATATAACATACAAACTGAAATATAGCCTGCCTGTGAATAGAAAATATGATAGCAGCATAACAGTGCCACCTGTTCGACCCCTACACATCCAAAGTGAATCAAAATAATTTTACCTAATATACATGGTATTAAGTTTAGTCCAATTATATATCATAGACGTTGCGATATTGCCTTTCCCTAAATGAGATTAAATTGCACCATAGTAGCGCCAGCTATCGGCCCATTTGCATTTAAATCGAATCAGCATTATTTTATATAACAACCATTCCACATGACAAGTTTAGTGCATTTATAGCCCTATAGAAGCTGAGATATAGATTTTCATTAAAAGAGGGAAAATTACAGCATAGCAGTGCCATCTGTTCGCACCCCAATATCTAATTAAAATTAAATTTAAGTCAAGGTCTACCAAGTATCAAGTTTGGTTAAATTTTACCAATTACTTCAATCGATACAGCATCTACAAAATTTTAGAAGTACACAGACATTTTCTAAAAGTAACTTTTTAAAAATATTCAAGATATCTCAAAACGCGTAGATCCATTGAAAACTTGTGATCGAAAGTTTTTATTTTTCCTATACTTTCTTTGAATATATATATTTACATAAAAAGCTGAAATTAAAACTTTTTTATGTTTACAGAAGCATGTAATAAAAAAGAACGATGTTAAAAATAGTGTCGTCATGACATAAAAAATCAGTCTGACATTTATATTGAACAAACAAACCAAAAAAAAAAAAAAAAAAAAAAAAAAGAATTTCCTTCTAATGTTTAGTCTATTCAATTGTTATTAACAAAAAAAAAAAAAAAAAAAACCGCTTTGTTTTCTATCGGCTATGTTATTGTCGAGGCGATGTTATTGACTAGGCCACGTTTTCACAAGCGATCTTTTGACGGCGATGAATTGACAGGCGACGTTATTCCCAGCGATGTTTTGACGTAGACCCAATGTCAGTTATTCCCCCCCCCTTTTTTTTTCTTTTTCTTTTATTCAAAGCACCAAAATTCTTTTTTAATTTCACTAGTGCATTTCATTAATTGTCAATATTCCAAATTTGATAACAATCTGCATGCCCAATTTATAAGCAAGATGCTGTTTAATTTTACACAAAATTAATTAACCCCTTAACAATTGCATTAATGTCTTATTGACCTCTTAACTGTTTAACTTAATAGCAAAAAAACTGAAATTTAAAAAAAAAAAAAATATTTTTTCTTACAAAATATTATTTTCTGCTGATATCTATTTTAAGATAAGCTATATGTCAATTAATTAAAATAAAAACTTTACTGTTTACAAAAGCAAAGTTGCTTTTTGTTGGAGGGCCAGTACATAACCGTAATGTCGGACCACGAATCAAAAACTGGAATCGACATGCAGTGGCACCGCCTGATTACAGGTGAAGACAAAGTTTTGGAAGTCCAGCCACTTTCCACTCAAGCAACTACTCATGAAGCGGAGGGCCCTCCAGTGAAAAGCAGCTTTACCAAACAGTGAGGTTTTTATTTTAATTAATTGAAGTTAATGCTTCATTTTAACCATAGATATAGTAATAAGACATAGATTGATCAGCGAGAGGGAAAAAGTGAGGCCTTTTTTTTTTTTTTTCGGGAAAAGTCACTCTAATGGCTGCCTTTCCCCGTGTAAATCACACACAGGAATACACACAGATAATTTAGTAAATAAAATTTATGAATAATTTATTTACTAAAGGTGAATGAAAAACTCCAGATACAGTTTCAAATTCATTTTTCTTTTTATTATTTTTTTCAGTACTCTCTAATGGCTGATTTTAGAACTTTTTTTCGGCATCAACATTTTTTGCTCGATAACATGGGGATGATAGATCTATAAATATTACTATATCTATGGTTTTAGCTAGTTTAAATATATGATAAGCTATATGTCATTATGAATTCAATAGACTGGATCTGACATTTGGTATTTAAAATAAGGAAAAAAAAATAAATAAATAAACAATTCCAGGTATAGGGTATAATTTTTTTTTTTTTTTTAAGTATGGTTTTTTTTTTTTTTTTTTTCTTTTTTCTTTTTTTCTTTTTTAATTGCTTTAGCTTGAAAATATAATGAGTATAAGAAATAGAGTGAAATTTCATTTCAGAATTTTCATGTGAGTGAGAATAAAGGGATTAATTATGATAGCTTAATATTTACTCATATCCACTCTGTATATCACACATTAAATTTTATTTATAACATTTACTTTGGGTAAATCATATGTCCATGCAATGATATAATATTTTTAATAAAAGTAAAAATTTGTTTGCAAATATTTAATGAGAATATTAAAGACAATTCGAAAAAGTGGTCTTAATTTTATTTTGTATACAGCTGTGTTTGTATCTGTAGAAATATTATGAATTAAACAGAATGAATACTTAATATTGGGTGAATGACAATCCAAGGAGCAGGACATGAAAAATGTATCTAAAAACTTTTCAACAATAGCTGAATTCCCTCTTGACAATCTTGAATCTAATATTATTAATGAGTTGTTTAATTAGACATTTTTGATCTGTAATAAAATATTTCCAAAATTAAATTGTCTCAGTGAAATGAATATTAATCATTCTTTAAGTAGAACTATAAAATTAGAGAGCATAAAAGAATTTAAAAGTTGGAGAAAAAAAAAAAAAAAAAAAAATATATATATATATATATATGTAAGATCTTGGCTGGGTGTCTAGAGGTGGGGTCAATGATGAGATGCAAATTAAATCATGTCACATTTATTTGAAGATACAAAAAACACATAAATATTAATGTAACAGCAGAATCACTATTAACCAACTGGTTCTTTGGCTTGATACACAGAAATAAGAAGTTCACTTCATTAAATGACTATCACAAAGCAACATATAAGCACCTACTCGTACTTTAATATACAAAAACACCTACGTGTGCTATCATATAGTGAAAATGAAGTAATGAGCCCTCCATGGCTCTACCCAACTACTTAAAGCGTTTCAAGCTCTAATTAGAAGAAAATGGCCACATCAGCCTTCGCGCTGACAGTTTCAACTGCTCTCCATGGTAGACAGATGCTAACTCTCCTGCTTGTCAGATCATTCCCTGGATACATCCGAGACAGCACCATCTGTTGACTGTGCGAGGAATTACTTTCCACATATATATACAGTAGAGTCTCGAAAATCCGAGGTAATTGGGGCTGACACTACCTCGGATTACTGAAAACTCGGATTTTCCGAAAAAGTAGAAAATTTTTAACAACTACAAATGAAATTAAATAAAATGAACATATTACCTTAAAATCCTTTATTCTTTAGTATAATGACGTAAAAGATTCATTACAATTTAAAAAAATTGTCAATTTTTTGTTGCTTCAGTATATTACTTCTCTTTGTTGATGCGATAGTCAGCCAACGCTTCAAAAGCAAAACATCTGCAGGGGTGGCTTCAGTTTGCTGTTCTACATATTTTAAGGCTAGTTCTAAGGCTGCAGAACCTTCACTATGAGATATTTTTTTTTTCTGATAACGGAGAGTCGTTTTCTTCTGTTTCATATTCTTCCTCATCTTCCATCATTTCTATAATATTTGAGTCTGTTATTTCCAGCTTGTCGTCACTATTTAGCCATTCATTTAGATCAACTGCATTAGAGTTTTCGCAGCCTGGTAATTCCTTCACCAAATCTTTCAAAACAATTGTTTCACTATCATCATCATTAATTTTCTCAATAGGCGTAACCAATTCAGGTAGAAACTTAGTCCACGATTTAATTACTGTCGTAGGTTGAACTTCTTCCCAAGAATCTGCTATCCAGTAGACAACATCTCTCATACTTACATTCCTCAAAACATCCGCAACACTTTCATCATCAGACTGAACTAAATGTTGTAACAAACGGCGTCGATATTTTTTCTTTAAATTTTCCAATACTCCCTGATCCATTGGCTGAATCAAACTTGTAACATTGGCAGGAAAAAATATAGCACGGATTTCACCACAACGTAGCTCATCATCGTCCGGATGAGATGGAGCGTTATCTAAAAACAAAATTGCTTTGCAAGGCAAATTTTTTTTTCTCAATGCCTTCCGTGTTTCTGGAACAAAATGTTCTAGAAACCATTGTTTGAAAATTTCTCGATTCATCCATGCACTTTTCTGATTTGTGTAATGTACTGGTAAGGCTTCTTCAGTGATGTTTTTTAAGGCTCTAGGTTTGGCAGATTTCCCAGTCACAGTCAGTTTCATTTTATGATTTCCAGATGCATTGGCGCATGCTAAAATGGTTAATCGTTCCTTCCGTTTTTTGTGACCTGGAGCTGAATTTTCCTCTTTTGAAGCAAGGGATTTTGAGGGCAACATCTTAAAGTTCAAACCTGTTTCGTCACAGTTATATAACTGGTCAGGTGTGAGCTTTTCCGTCAATATAATGTATTTAATCCGTTTTTGAAATACCTGCACAGCTGACGTATCTGCCGAGAGTATTTCACCGCAAATATTTAGTTGACGTACACCATATCGTTTTTTCCAACGGTCTAACCAACCAACGCTTGCTGCGAAATCTTCTTCTCCTTCTTTAAACTGATTTCCGAAAAACACAGCTTTTTCCTGAAGAATAGGGCCACTTATAGGAGTACCTTTGCTACGCTGTTGAGTAAACCAAAGAAATAAAGTCTTGCTAGTTTTTTCATAGTCTGATGTTCTCATAGATTTTCTTTTTTCTCCTGGAGTCTCATTGCACTTCTGTGAACAAAACTGCTCAATTTTTATTCGATTGCGGCGCCAGTCACCAACTGTTACCTCTCCAACACCCAAATCGGTAGCAACACTTTTTATTGTTCCACCTGCATCTAATCTTTTTATAGCGTTCAATTTAGTTATCATAGATACAAATTTTCTCTTATTTTTTCCACTCATTTTCGCAGCAGGCACCTTAACGCAACACTTTCAACAGCAATAAGTTTCCAAAATGATAAGGATCAAGCACGTGTATTGAATTTAAATGAGCAACAGAGCAACTAACAACGCAGCTAGTCCCTAACTAGCATCTAAGCTGCTAGTACAATTGAACTTGGAAGAATAAAACTCTTGTAGATCTGGTTTGAAAATTCCTTTCAAACCAACCCCTACCTAGCCACCTTCAAAAACAAAGAGAACAAAAGGTGGTGGGTTACTGAAATTCTTTCCAGGAAGAAACGAAAAATAAGACCTGCATTCTTTCGGTTGCGAGAGGAAATGGGAAGAGCTTTTGGTTGCTAGGGGGAAAATTTGGCACCTCGAATTAAGCGGAACCTCGGACTTCTGAGACTCGAACTTTCGAGACTCTACTGTATATATTTGTAGTGATCTTTAAGAAGTGAGTAGGCTAATGAAAGAAGTGTACTAGATTTATTTATCAAGTACATTTGAACTTTTCTTCAAAAGTATCCATTTAAAATTAAAAATATCTGCTGTATGTAATTATGTCCACTCTGTAGACAAAATGTCTTATTTTCATTTTTAATGAGCAAGGCAATGATTTCAGAAACAATATAACTTTAGTGTAAATTTAAATCATATAATTATACATTTTAATAACAACAAGTGATGTACTTCCCTAAATAATTTTTTCCACAGAATGCACAGATGAGATAGCCAGCCAAATATCGATTTCATTAACCTAAACTATTACAAGAAATAAAAATTGTGTTATAAATTAATTAAACAAAAAAAACATCTGAGTTGTTAACTCCAAAGTTTACTACACACTGTAATTTTGTCAAAAAAGTTAATTTATGAACCTGAAAATAATTGAAAATAAAACTATATTCAGCAGAAATTTCTTTCCGAGGACAGTCCACAAAGTGGACATTTCATCACTTTTGAATTTGATTCTAGAAAAAGTAAATAGCAGTAAAATTTTATTTGTACTGTGTTTGAGAACAAGGTTAAGAAAGTTAAAAAAAAAAATTTCTCATTGAAACTATTTACATTTAAATGCATATAAATGTAGTTTCTAATGTTCAAGATTGTTAATTATACGCATTTAGACAGCTATCAATATTTTAATTTAAGTAAAGAAGTATAAATCATGAATTTCAATTTCATTTTATCTTAAAATAAATCTTTATATTAGCACTTTTGCCACTGGGACCAGGGCATTCTTAGATCTGTCTATATTGGAATGACAAAGAGAAAATTTAAAAACATGTAACAGAACACAATAAAAATATTAAATTTAACAGAATAACTACAGCCTTGGCAAAAATATATCAAAAACAAAACTTAAAAATAGATTTTAAAAGTACACAAAAACTTGTGAATTACGGAAATTGCAATTATGCCCTAAAACAGGAAGCAGTCGATGTAATATATTGCATTTCTTTCTCCCATTGTTTAATGGTGTTTTCCTTTACCTGCGGCTTATTTCTGTTGAGCTATCTACATGATAGACCAGATGTTTCTGCCTAAAGGTTGTCTGAGTAAGTAATGTCCACTGGTTGTCGGCCTGGATAGCTCAGTTGGTAGAGCCTTGACCTTGTAAGTCAAAGATCTGGGGTTCGACTCCCGGTCCAGGCATTATTTTCACTCAGTCGGAAAAATAAATTTCAATAAATATGATTTTCTTCCCAATCAGTTGATTGTGTGATTTTAATATATAGTGGATGTATTAGCTGATCCAGTCAATGACTTGCAATGCTGTCGAACCTATGTCCATTGATGCCATATAGAATGCTAAACAAGGAAAGAAGAAAAATCTCAGTAGTACAGAAGGTTCTGAGGATGCTCCAGGCCTGGTAGCAAAAGTGCTAATGTAAAGATATTTTAAGATAAAATGAATTTGAAGTTTATGATTTACATATATGTTTAATATTCATCAGTTTGAAAGTCATCAGTTTATGCATCTTCATATATTTTGTCAAAACATATTGGTTATTAATTTATAGAATATTTCAATTCATTGAATATATTTTGCAGTTATTTTCATGTATTACATGAATTTTTAGCATTAAATATTACTTATACTATCAAAGAATATAGCTTTATTCATTGTGTATTTTTAGGGAGTTGTTATTTTGTATGTCATAAAGCCAAATTCCATATCTGAAAATAAAATCTCCACTCCATTTTGTGTCTCTCAATATCAGGTGGAAGTAAGTATATTTTTTAATTTTATGTTAACAATTCAGCATTAGTCTTCTAATATGTAATGTTTTCAATATCATTGATAGATTTCTTTTTACCTTCCAAAAATACGCTATGTAAGGAAACTATTGAAATTGTAAAAAATTCAATTATGATATTTTGGTGTATCTGTATGTTTGAGGTCACCTGAGATCATATTTTGCTATTTTTACGGTGGTGTATGTATGCGTGTGAGTGAACATGATAACATCTAAATGTTTTGTTCAATTGAGCTGAATGTTGGTTGGTATGTTATTGATCATTATTGCACAAACTGTATAGATTTTAATGACATACAAATTATATATAGCTTAAGAGGACTCTCTACTTATCGTCCCCGAAAGCCAAAGCCTATGTTATTCTATGGAGAATTTTGCCCCTTTAAAACTCCTTAGTGAATGTATATTTTTAAATTCCATTTTCACATTCAGAAAATTCACAACTGTTTAACAGTTTATCGCTTTCCAAAAATTGATTTTTTTAATTTTAAAAATTTAATTTTGAGGTGCTAAAATATGAATTTTCCCAATGTGAAATTTTGCATTTTTAAGCTTAAAAATGAAATCTTAAAAATTAAGAAAAGCGATTTTTTAGAAAGTGATAAATTGTTTAACAATTGTGAATTTTCTGAATGTGAAAATGGAATTTAAAAATATTCATTCGTTAATGAGTTATAAAGGAGCAAAATTCCCCATTGAATAACATTGGCTACGGCTTTTGGAGACGATAACTAGAGACTCCCCTTAATAGATCATCATTATTTTATATATATATATATTAGAGGGTCGCAAAAAAAAAACAAAAAAAAAATTCTTTATCATTATGATCTATGGTCTTAAATTATTTAATATATTATGTATATATGTTATAGGCCACCATTGCACAATTCGTACAGCCTTTTATGAGTATAGGACTTATAATTGTTTTACAGGGACGCAAAAATAATTCTTTATTACTATGGACTATAGACTTAAATTATTTGATGGTATTTAAACTCTACATTTGATTAAGATGTAAATTAAGGCATGTTCTATGTTATCATCACAAGAACCATACAGATTTATATAAATACAGGTCTTAGTTTTTTTTTTTTTTTTTTTTTTTTTTTTACTGAGATACGAAATACATTATTAAAAAAAAATGATGAATATTACCATTCTTAGTTCTGTTACAGAGATGCACAAAAAAGAATTTGGGTACATTAGGTTTTATTAAACGACATAAAACTTTGGAAGAAATACTCAAAAACTTATTATAATTTTCCTTTTAATTTATTTAACGACTTTTCTCATTTAAATATTATTAAAACAACTGTTAATGACTAAATGTTCAACTAGCTGAGTGAAGTCACTCCAGATTTTTTTCTCATGTTGCATACTTTTTTCCTTCTGCATGAAGCTTTAAAGCAGAATATTTTTAAATTTGCACATGCTATTTGTGTATTAATTTACAATTTAAAAAAATAATTATGTATTTAAGAATATTTTTTATTAATATGCTATAAATATAAAAATAGCTTTTTTAATTAGCTTAAGTATCAATTCACAGCCCAGTGGCAGAAACGCCGCGACGCAGCGACATAGTCGCGGACACAGAAAAATGGCTTGCAGACAGTTTTTGTAGACAGTTCCTACCTTAGTAGGAACACACAAAACAATGCTTAACAAGAGCGACCTAGGAGCCTAGATCTCCTTTGATAGACAGCGTTATGCGTGCATTCTTTTCTCCTGTTACCTGTTACTGAGATTCTACGGGAACATAGAAAAGTGCTAATTTCATTTAAAACTGCTCCAAAACTTCTCCTTCACTACAAAATTCACTTATAAAAATTTCTGTATCAAAACTAAAACTAATACTTTAATTATTTATAATTATTTTTATTGTGTTATGTCAAACATTACTATAAATATTTAATTGAATGAGTTAAACTTATTTTTGTTTATACTATATTGTACTATAGTAAAATTGTATTGTGTATTGTTGCACGAGATCACCACTGTTGTTAACCTCTCCCCTCCCTCCCCACCCCCTCCCCTCAGATTGGCACTATCAGCTTTCAGGCTTTTTGAGTGTAAGCAATTTTCACCCCTGACTACATGCAAATTTCCCAGACAGATCATGAAATTTTAAAAACCTGTCACAAACAGCTACAAAATTTTCTGCCACTGGGATTCACAGTAACTTATAACTATTAATTTAGTACTATGTAGACTATTACCAAAAATTATGGCTATATCTTAATTATTTTTTATTCAATTAAAGAAATATATATGAATAACTACAAAATTAAATTATCTCAGGGCTCATACTCACGTGGAGAACCTGGAAAACCAGGAATTGTCAGGGAAATTGACATTTGTTAAAAATGCCAGGGAAAAGTGAGGGAAAATTTTTATTTTAGTTTAAAACCTGGAAAAGTTAGGGATTTTTGTAAAGCACAATTTGTTCTGAGAGGTGCATAAAATTTTTCAAAATTTTTAACATATGATGAGAGTTGGGACCAATTTTATGGTACTAACCTTTTTTCTTTTTTTAACCAGAAGACAAGAAAGAAGAGAAAAAAAAAAAAAAAACCCTCCAAAATTAAATTTCAAAATGAGTTTTGAAATGTCTCATACATGAAAAGAAATTAGATGTATTTCATAGAGACCTATCGTCAAAAATGAAAAATTTAATGATCTTTAGGAAATTATAAAAATTTTATTAATTCTCAAATAGTAATGCATCTATTAGTAATCTATTCTCTCAATAGTAATGCATGCAAGAGTTATTTTTCAATAAATAAAGATGTGTTGGTACTTAGCTAAAAGATCTTAATTTGCAGTAAGAATCATTTGGGATAGTATTCAAAATGTAGGTATAATGAAAGAAATAATGAATCATGTGAAAAAGGGCATAAATGTGCTATCACAATTTTTGAATGATCTATAAAATAAAGCAGCAAATCGGAAAGAACTTGAAAATCATGAAGCTAAAGCATAAGTTAGAGTTCTAAATCATAAAAAAAACTAAAGTTCAAAACACAAATTCAAAATTAAACTAAAAATATAGATTATTGATTTACTGTATTTGAAAAGGGAAAAAAAAATTTAAATGTGTAGATACTGAATTAAAGTAGAAATTAAAATAAAAAAAGTAAAGTAAATTGAAGTAAATTAAAGTAGTACCTACCTTTATTTTATTCTCAGGGGGAAAAAATTATTTTATAAAACCTTTGTAATAAATATAGTTCCTTAACTTTTTTTCTTCCAGCTTATTTGTTGTTCTAAAAAATTATTTATTTGTAGATTAATTTTAAGACTTTCAGATTCATTTAAAAATGTTATTAATGGAATATTTTGTTGGATACAGTAACCTGGAATTTAGAAATAAAAATTCCCCCTTACCGTGTGGTGACTAAATAAAATAAATTGGTGACTTAAAAAATTAAACAACTTGCCACTTTTTTTCCCTTTATGACCTTTATAAGGACAAAGTTTATAACTATTTGAAAATTGCATATTTTTGCAATTCAACCCAAATTTGGAAATCAGTCACAAAAATATAATATATTCCAGAAAAATAAAAGCAGAAATTATCTCAATTTGCAGAGAAATAATAACATATTTTGAGAATCATCTTTGCCTATTCTCAGTAATTAGACAATAAAACGTACCATTTTTCAGCAGTAAACTGAAATTAAATGTATTTTTTGCTTTCTCTTACCTGTATATCATAGAGAAAGTATTGTTTTTAGATTGAATCTTTGAAATTGGAATTTTGTTATAGTTACATGTTTTTATCAGACATGCATAATATATAAGAATGCACGAATGTTGTTTGCAGAAAGTTTTCTTTTTTGCAAAAAATTTTTTAGTGTTACTCATAAGAAAAAGAAATTAGTTAAAATTCTTTTTAAAACTGATCATATACTATTGGTTAAGAACGTATAAGATAGAAATGAAAACATTTTCATTTACTTTATGCTTTATTTTGTATATTTGTTATTTCAGAAAGTTTTTAAATTGATATTTTGTATTTGCAGAAAGTTTTTCATTTTATCTAAGTCTGGTTTTGAGGTCCCCTGAATCCGAAAATCAGGTTTTTAACGGTTGGTCTATGTGTGTGTGTTTGTGAGTATGTTATCAGCATAACTTAAGAACAAATATCAGTACGAAATCCAAACTCATTATTCTAAATATATATTATATGGGGATGATACTTGAAACTTTTTTATTGAAATCAGAAAAATGGTTTATGTGTAGAGGCCTCCAAGAGAATTCAAATTCTATGGGTGAAGCTTCTTTTTAAAGCCGTTTAACACCTTTATACTGCATTAAGCAAAATGAAATGAACATATATTTTTTATATGCATAAAAGCAGGTTTAGTATGAAAATCATTCATCATACATTACTCAGAAGAATTCGGATATACAGTACCCGCCGCTTATTAAAATCACATTCGTTCTGAGCGAAAGTGATTTTAATAAGCGGCTGATTTTTATATCCGGCGAAAATTCCTGCAGTCGAAAAAAAGCTGTTACTTCCTGGAATTTGAAATGAAATTTCAAAGAATACCAAATAATGGAAATAATAAACAGTATTAATTCATTTTTAACAGATAATTATTTAACTGTTCCTTCAAACTAAGAGAATTAAACACATTCCAAGCTCCAATGTGCTTTCCTTTGAGTAAAATCGTCATTACTTTGTAAATACAAATATTCCTGGTGAATTAAATCAAATTTGTCACTTATTACTACACTTTGAAAAATACATTCCTTGAAATTATTTTTAAGGCAAGTCATGAGGCGTGTTTAATTGCTGCAAATGTAAAATGTAATATTGTAAAGGTAAAATTTTCGACAAAGAGAGATAACGGAGGGATATCTGTGTTTAATTTTTTTTTTTATTTAAAAAATTAAAATTTGTAAAAGTGCAAATAAGAATTTGCTCAGCATGCATAAATAATATTTTTGCTGCTGAAGAAATTTTTTTTAGTTTATTAACCAGCGATGCTGATTTTATGAAGCAGCAGTTTTAAAATTGGTTTGCATTGATTTGATTCCGGTCCTGGCAATTTGATCAGATTAAGCGGTTGATTTTATTAACCAGTGATTTTATTAAGCGGCGGTTACTGTATTTGGATTGTATTTGAAAATTGCTGGAAGTGTGTTTCAAGTTGCGTTATGTTTTCCATACTGTGCTAAATTTAAGTATATTATTATGTTGTGTGTATGTAATTTATAGACAATATACAGGGCCATTCAAAATTAAGCGAATATATTCTTCTCGGTTAATGTAATTGAGGGAAGTGCTTCGCTAAATTTCATGAATTTCAAGAAAATTGCATGGGATTGATAATTATTTTCACATACCCGTATGGTAGCCAAAGTACTAATTTGGAATTCCAAATTTTAACATTTTTTTTTTTGCAATGATTATGTGTTTTAAGGTCCCCTGAATATAAAAATAAAGATTTCAGCGGTTGATCAATGCTTATGTCTGTATCAGCATTACTTAAAAACAAATAATTGCTGTAAATTCAAATTGGTTATTTTGAAGGCTATATCAAAAGACTATATGTGTCGTCTAGTTGCAAAACTTGTCAAGCTCCTTAAAATTTGATACATGTGTTTTTTCAGTTTTAAGTAAGCATTTCCATTATCTGGAAACAAGAAATCATACCAAGGCTGACCCATCCTAAAAGTTCCTAAAAGTTTTAGTTTGATTTCCGCAAAAAGTTACTTTTGTTTTTGTATTAATGCAAGTTTCTTATTATTGATTCATCAAATTTGCGAAAAAAAGATTTCTAGATTTTCATTTCATAAATCAAAATCGTACGAATCTATTAGATTCTTATTTTTCATTTTCTGAATATGATTTCAAACACCAAATATATATGATTTATTAAGCTTTATTAAATAACATTATTATTTAATTTTAATGTTTTATTTTTATTTTTATTTTTTTTTTACCGGCGAGACAGCCAGATAAGTTATAATATATTTATATAGGTAAGCTCTAATATATTTCTTAAGAACAGTAATAATTTTATTTTTATTTTTCATTTGTTTAATATGACTTCAGGCTTTATAATCTGTTTGAAATATGTTTATACCTCAATAGCACAACTGTGCTATTAAACAACATTGATGAAACAATTATTTATTTCAAAAAGAAAGTATTGAAGAATGTATGAGCTTATCTTTACTGAAGGTGTTCTCTGGTCTGCAAGAAGCAAGAGTTATTCTCTCACTTTACATAATTAAACACAAACTAAACTAGAAGACAGAAACGTAATAAAAATGTGTTGGTAAAAACAGTCAGATGGGAGTCACGTGACAGAGTTCTAATAATAGATCTTCTCCCTTATCTGGGAGGCAAGAAAAAATGGGGAGGGTCGCACTGATTCTCTTTTGTTTCTTCTATATAGTTCGTTTTCGCAGAACATATTTCAGAATAAAAAAGAGTCTTTCGAGTTTGTAGTTTTCACATTTAGCCGGAGATCTATGCCTAAACAGCTGCAAATGGTAATAAAATGTAAAGGCAAGGTGGTAAAATATTGACTGCAATGTAATATCCACAATAAGCCAGTTCAATTCAGAAATTTTTAATTCATCAACCTGGAAATTAATTTCCGATAGAATGGAGTAGAAGGCTGATTTTTACCAACTATGTGAAAAATACCAGAGCCGGGAATCGAACCCGGGGCCTTCCGCTTAACGCGTGAATGCTCTAACCAGTGAGCTACCCTGGCTGATAACCAGCTCGACACTTCTCACATAATTTACGTTTGAAAGGTCACCGAGTCTGCATTAAAGCAGCTATATCAAGTGAAATATTACTGAGCTACCCTGGCTGATAACCAGCTCGGCACTTCTCACATAATTTACGTTGGCAAGGTCACCGAGTCTGCATTAAAGCAGCTATATCAAGTGAAATATTGAAATTTGTCACTTGATATAGCTGCTTTAATGCAGACTCGGTGACCTTGCCAACGTAAATTATGTGAGAAGTGCCGAGCTGGTTATCAGCCAGGGTAACTCAGTGGTTAGAGCATCCGCGCGTTAAACGGAAGGCCCCAGGTTCGATTCCCGGCTCTGATATTTTTCACATAGTTGGTAAAAATCAGCCTTCTACTCCATTCTATCGGAAATTAAGCCACTTCAATGTTCAGATTTTGATTTAAATGTTTACATTTTATTGACCTCGTAAAGATTTTTTTTTTCCCCGACACTGTATGTAGCATACAAAGAAACTTCTTGAATCCTGCGAAAGTTCTCATTGTAACTTGTTTTACAATATTGAAGTGGTTTGATTGTAAAGAGCATTGGTTAAATATATAGTATTGTAGAATAGTCTGACTGACAGTGTATAATTTATAATAACACTCAATAAAAAGTATGCTTTTAATCCTTTTTGTGATGATATTGTATTTCACTAATTTTTCATAATATGTCCTGTTATTTCTAAAAGTTCAAACATTTTTTAAAAATCATAAGTTATAAATGTAGGTTCATTGATTAATTGTTATTATAAATCTAATTTCAGTGTTACGTTTGTCTCTTTCTTATTTAGGAAGTAATTGTTAATAGATGGGTTCCTTCTGAAGAGCAGAGACCTAGCAATGTTAAACCCTCTTAAGGAAAGAAGAATGTTTCTCTTCAATACTTAATAAATCCAGAAACTCTACGGAAAATGCACATATAAATAAATTGTAACTGTTTCCATATACATTTAAACTGTTTTCTATTTCACTTGTAAATAAAACTGTGTATATTTGCAACTACTGATTGATGATTTGTTATTTCATAATTTGTTTTCGCACACAAAATATTTTCTTAAATGCCTGTTGAATTTAAGTTTAAATTTATTGAATTAGAAATTTTCTTATAATGAAAAAACACTTTAAGAAAATCAACTTATTTTTAAAAGTATAACTGGCTTTTTAAAATTCTAGTTCCATAGCATCAATCCTCCTTGCCTTTCATAAGAGAGAAATTATTAGTAGAATTAATTTATCGATATTTGATCATAGTGTAACTATGTATGTGCATTCTATTGTAATTCTAGAATGATGCTTATATTATCAAAATGAAAGACAAGCTAATTTAAGTGAAGGAATTATAGACAATCTCCCTAGAGTGAAAAGCAACTGTGATGAAATGTTCATATTCAGAATTGCCAGACCACAATGGAAAATAAAATTTAGGGAATTCAAAAATATAGCTAAAGTAAGGGGATTAAATAATCTTTTGTTGTGATTATCAATTAAGTGAACTATGTGCCAAAGTTGGAGGAAAATTATTAGATATTATGTTATTCATAATGTGATGCATATTCAAATTATTATCCAGTCTGATTGTCTTTTGGAATATAAGTACAGTTGAACCTCGTTAACGTGAGCACTGTTAATATGAATTACTTTTAACATAAACTATTTCCACAATCCCCGTCAAAATGTAGATTAGTTTAGTTATATAAAAATTAGTTACTGATAGTCAGGGGCGGATTTATACTTCTGCTGCCTAGGGGCTAACGGCAGCTTGCCGCCCCTCTGTCTTCCCCGTACCATCTTCTTTTTAAAGTTATCCTCAAAAAAAAAAAAAAAAAAAAACTGCTGAATAATGGACAAAATTTTGATATAGAAATGCATGAAGTTTATTGACAGAACTCTTTGAGTGTTAAAGAATGAAACTGTCTTTGTATTTTTACTTTCTTCTATATGTAATATAGAGAAAGTATTGGATTCGTAAAAAATTTCGACCTCGGGTTTTTGATGAATTTACACGTTTTGAGAGCTGTAGAACACGATTTGACCATTTTTAGAAAATGTCTGTCTGTCTGTCTGTCTGTGTGTGTGTGAGACAAAATTTTGTGGCAACTGTATCTCAAGAACTACTGTACAGAATTTCATACAAATTGGTATGTAGTTGTACCTTGACATAAATTAGTGCCTATCAACTTTTGGTAAAAATTGTCTTACAGGTTGCGTTGCCATCCCGCTTTTTCTAAATTTTTAACATGGTGATATAGGACAAAATTTTGTATAAATGTGCATAAAGAGAATTATTTTTTAGTAATCATTATGAAATTTACAAGAATTATTTAAAATAGAGATAGTCAACTGGGAAAAAAATTTTGTATGCGTAGGAGCCTCGCCACCCCCCGTGGGGGGGAAGTCCCCCCTCGAGGGGAGTAAATTTTCAAGATGGGTATCTTTCGAAAGGTTTTGTCAATACCTTTAAAACGAATGGTTGAACTATAAATCTGTGATAATTTAAAACAAAGTTATCGATTTTTTTTACTTTTAACGAAAAAAAACTTAGAAAAAAATCGTTTTTTTTTTTTTTAAACGAAGTTTAACCAGACTTGGTATTTAGTTGGCCCCTGACATAAACTGAGGCTGATTAGATTTGGGGATCAATCGCTCAACAGGTGGCGCTGTGATCGTATTTTTTCTAAATTTTTAACATGGCAGTATAGGAAAAAATTTCGTATAAATGTACATAATGAGAGTTATTCTTAACCTGTGATTGCGAAATTAATATGAATTATTGATAATAGTAGTAGTTAATTAGGGAAAAAATTTGGGGCATCGCTTCCCCCCCCCCTAGGGGGAAGTAACCCCCCCGGGGGGTGTGAATTTTCAAAATCGGTATCTCTCGAAAGGTCTCGTCAATACCTTTAAAACGAATGGTTGAACTATAAATATGTGGTAATTTAAAACAAGGTTATCGATTTTTTTTACTTTTAACGGAAAAAAAAAAATTTTTTTTTTTTTTTTTTTTTTTTTTTAATATTGTTACTGCGTGAATTTGCATAGGAAAATATAGAAGAAAGTCTTGTGGTGGCCACAACATACTAGTTTTTTCTCTAAATATAATACTGCTTATGTTATAAATGAGCAACCTTCAATAACTTTTCAGAAACATTCGCATCGCAAGAAATTGATCTAACCCCAACCAAAAGAGAAGGAATCAGTTCAATTTCGCATAATTCATGCAGGAGTACCTTGAAATTTAATTCATTTATAAATAAAAATGACTTTGTAAATCTCACAATTTGCACCAAAATATTGTCTTTGTTCATTTTGACACTTTTTTCTAATAAATGCGATATCATTATTGGAAAAAAAAAAAAAAAAGTAATAATAATAATAATTTTTAAGAATACATACAGAGTGACGAGAAATAACTTGGACGAAGTTTCAAACCAAATATCTGTAACTACCCAAGTTAAAATCCATGCTAGTACCAGCAAAGAAAATAGGCTAGTTATTGCTATGTTTTGCTTTGTCTGCTAGATTTTCATGCTGTTATATGCTTTATAATGCTAGCCAGCATAAAATGCTATATTAGCTAGCTTACACAGCAATAGCACGACAAGCTATATACAAGCAATTTATGCTTATTTGTTGTTTAAGCTTTTCCAAAGCCTGGAGAGGTATGTACCTTAACAAGCTATTATGTGCTTTTCTATGCTTGCCAGCATAATATGTTATGTCGGCAGCTTAAGTAGAAATAGCATGGCATGCTAGATGCCAGTGAGAAGTGAGAAAATAGCAACAAAAAAGCATCTGTTGGTTGTGAATTACTGCTAGTATAGCAGAAATTTCAAGCAAATAGTAGTCATAATTACTGCTGGACCAGCAACATACTATTCAAGCAACAGAAGCTGGATTATGTATGCTGGACAAGCAATAAACTGTGCCAATACACACCATGACTTGCTGGTAATTTTGGTGGAACCAGCAAATATTTTTGGTATTTTATGCTATTTTACCTGCTGGGATACAGCATTTAATGCTAGACTAGCAAACAAATACCAGCAAGAATTTTAACTTGGGTACCGCTATCGCAAACTCATTTTGGAAGATATTGTCTTACTTTGGTCTCAAAAGTTCTTTGGAAACAAAAGATGGACCTTCCAACAGGATTTCGCACCTCCACACAGAGCTAAAGGCACTCGAGATTGGTGCAAGACAAATTTTCCTGACTTCATTGGAGCTCAAGAATGGCCACTGTATTCCCCAGATTTGAACCCAATGGATTATTCTGTTTGTCTATCTTGGAGACAAGGATGTGTGCTATATCTCATAAAACTTTGGCATCCCTAAAGGAATTCTTATGCAAGGAATGGGATAAAATATCAGTAAGTGAGTTGCGGTCCATAGCTGAAAATTCTGTGACACGTTTAAAGCTCTGTATTAAGGCTAAAGGTAGCCAGTTTGAAAATTTGTAAATATAATAGACAAAATAATGTATTCATATTTATTGAAGTTTGGTCTTAATATTTTCATTAGCATTAAAGTTATAATGTATCATGTGTGTCCAAGTTATTTCTTGTCACCCTGTATAAAAACATTTGCCAATTTCTTACATTTGCATATGAAAATTGGCTTTGGAAATATGTCAGATGGTAGAAAACTTGAAACCTTGCTTTTTTTACGGTTTCTACTCATATGTTTACCAATATCACAAAATAGTTAGATTTGCTTTATTTATTCATTTATTTTTAGTAGTAGCTTTTAAAAATTCAGAATAGATCAAACATATAATATTCTTAATTTGATCATATAAATACAAAGAGTTAAGTAGAAAGATCTTTAGAATAAGAATTTTAATGGACTTCAGAGAACATTTAAAATGACATTCATTTAAATTACGCAAAACCTACTAGTATTTAAAAAAAAAAAAAAAAAAAAAAAAAAAAAGCTATTTTAAATGTATAATGTTAATCCATAGCAAATAAAGAGAAAATTTCTACCAAGACAAAATTTAATTAAATATGTTGCAGAAATATGGAAATACTGCACAATTAATTATAAAAAGGAATTTCACTAAAAAACTAGTATGTTGTGGCCACCACAAGACTTTCTTCTATATTTACCTATACATATTCAATCAGTAACAATATTTAAAAAAAAAAAAAAAAAAAAAAGTACGATTTTTTTTTTCTAAGTTTTTTTTTTTTTTGTTTTTTTTGTTAAAAGTGAAAAAAATCGATAACTTTGTTTTAAATTATCACAGATTTATAGTTCAACCATTCGTTTTAAAGGTATTGACGAGACCTTTCGAAAGATACCCATCTTGAAAATTTATCCCCCCCGGGGGGGTACTTCCCCTCCAGGGGGGGGAAGCGATGCCCCCCCATGCAGAAAATTTTTTTCCTAGTTACATACTACTATTATCAATAATTCATATTAATTTTACAATCACAAGTTTAAAACAACTCTAATTATGCACATTTATACGAATTTTTGTCCTATGCTGCCATGTTAAAAATTTAGATAAAATGCTATCACAGCGCCACCTGTTGAGCTATTGATCCCCAAACATAATCAGCACCAGTTTATGTCAGGGACCAACTAAATACCAAGTTTGGTTAAATTTCGTTAAAAAAAAAAAAAAAAAAAAAAAAAAACGCGATATTTTTCTAAGTTTTTTTTTGTTAAAAGTAAAAAAAATCGATAACTTTGGTTTAAATTATCACAGATTTATCGTTCAACCATTCGTTTTAAAGGTATTGACGAGATCTTTCGAAAGATACCCATCTTGAAAATTTACTTCCCCGGGGGGGGGGGGGGGGAACCGATGCCCCCCCATGCACAAAACTTTTTTCCTAGCTAACTACTACTATTATCAATAATTCATATTAATTTTACAATCACAAGTGTAAAATAACTCTCTTTATGCCCATTTATACGGAATTTTGTCCTATGCTGCCATGTTAAAAATTTGCATAAAATGCGATCACAACGCCACCTATTGAGCGATTGATCCCAAAATCTAATCAACACCAGTTTATGTCAGGGTGCAACTAAATACCAAGTTTGGTTAAATTTCATTCATTGGTTCGTGAGATACAGCGTCCACAAAAAAATGATACAGACAGACAGACATTTTCTAAAAACTAACTATTAATTCGTGTTCTCCATATCCCAAAACATGTAAATCCATCAAAAAGTGGACTTCGAAAATTTTCGCGAATCCAATACTTTCTCTATATTACATATAGAAGAAAGTAAAAAAAGGAAATCTGTCTTTGACAGAATTTAAGTTAGTATGACAGGACTAATTTGTATATTACAATCTCATAACCAACTTAAAAAAAATAAATTAATTAAAGAAAGAAAGAAATATATATGTACTAGCAGGCTTCTCCCAATTTGCTGGTCACTATTTTTTAAAAGAATGACTATAATTAATGAATTCTTAAAATTGCGTTAATTTGTATCATGTGAAAGAGAAAAAAAAATTCTGATCGGGAAAAATGTTGCACCAGGTCCCTGTTGGATATGAAGGATTTCATATCCATACACATACTATTACAAAAATTTATGTTATTTTAAGCTAAGTTTAGCAGAATGCAATTTTAATGCAGAAAAATATGGCTGGAGTTTGCAGCTCATGTAGAATAAAAAAATTATTCTGCAGAGTTTAATTTTTGCTTAAATTAAAATTTTATTTAAGTTAAATTAAGGCATGAAGTCAAATAATTACCAAGTTTAAATTAATCAAATAAGTTTATTAACCCTTTCACGCCCAAGGGAAATATTTATCCCTTCTACAAAAATCGTTACCGATTGTTCAATTATTATTGAATCGATATTTTTTTTTACTGAATGTCAAAATAAAACGTATGTCCAAGACAGCAAATGTGTTTCTAAACGAATTAAAAAAAAAAAAACGTATAGAAAATAGGACACGTAATAAATGTGTTATGTGCAATGTCCACTTGTGCTTCACAAGTAAACGAAATTGTTTCGTAGAATACCATAACTAGCTATTTATTTTACTTTTCTGATAATTTTTATATTACAAAGCAATAAATTTGTATTACAAAGCAATAAATAAAATACCGATATAATAAACCTAACTCTTCGTTTATTTACTTTTATGGTCCATAGGGAAAATATTTCCGATGAAATTATAGGAAACCTATACACCCTGCTGTGTTTTTCTAGTGATATTCTCTTACTTTACACCCACAATAGCTAAAATATTGTGTTGTATTGGCAAATTTAGTCTTGGAAATCTTATGGTCCTGAAAGGGTTAAAGTCTAATAAAACACATGTAAACAAAATATAACAAAGTATATTAAAGCAATAGTTATCTTTTAACTTATAACAATTGAATTAATTCAACTTCAATTAATGAATTAAATTCAATCAATTTAATGAATTAATTCAAACTTTATTGAATTAATTCAAAATAGATATATCAGAAAAAAAAAATTAATTAAAGTTACTTAACATTATACACTTTAATAGCAAATGATAAATATGGCTTTATGACCATTATATAGCTTCATAGTAAAGTTTATACTTTCTGAGCTGTAAGAAAAAAAAAAGTTCTTTAAAAGAAATTTAAATAAATAAGATTTCACAAATATGGAAAATTCTTTTACCATCTCGGAAAACCTTTTACCTCATCAAAATAAAGCAAACTTAAAAATATACTATCACATTGGGCCAACAGGTATTCAATTCCCCATTAAACCCAACATGAATAGCGAAAAACGGGAGAAAACAAAAAGCCAAGCACCAAGTACACAGCTGTTCTTTTATATCACCCTTTACATCACTAATATTCATACTGGAAAACAAAAGTTCCAGATGATTCTATAACATATTTGCATACGACGATCAGCTGTGAGCAGATTCTCGAAGATTTGGTAAGTTACACGATCAGCAGCTCGACAAATCAATGATCGCTAGTCATACACCGCTACCTACAGGAAGAGACGGGGAACTAACTCTTTGGCTACTGGCTGTTATGCGAGTAGGATCGTTATGAGCGATGCTGCCAATGCATCATAAACAACGTAATTGAAAATAAGGATTGAATTAATTTAAATTAACAAAATTAATTCTAACAGGTAAGAAATACGTTTGTATTTTACTATTAATAAAGATTTATTTTACTTTTATTATATAGAGATATAAATATTAAAGGGATTTTGGATGATGGGATTAAATAAAGGGGCCTTTTACTAACAATCCCCCCACCCCTCATATCGTCCAATTTCCCATGACTAAGTGCTCACCGCACAAAGAAAAACACTAACTCAATTATCTTGAGTTACACCACTAAATATACTTAAAGACTATACCTCAACAGAAATGTCCCAATCGATGCGTTCCCAATTGAGGTGGTAGATGAAAATTGTCATGATTGAGGCGATGAGGGAGAAAAGTGTTGTTGGCTATTCCCGTTTGATGCGGTGATTCTTATACTTGGCTAATTGGTGCATTTATTACTATACTTGTCAAACATGAAGTTAAATTTATAGTAGGCTCTTAGCTGCGTTTATTCAGCGTTTCCAGAAAACACCACAAGGAGGTGGCCTACTTTAGTTCTCCAAAAAAATTGCAGAGAACAAATTCTCTTTGTTAGTTTACGTGCGTAATACTGATTGCTGCGAAAACGAGTTACATGCATTCTCAGATTCATGCACAGCGAGGTACGGATGTCCAGTGATTTTTTTTTTAATTTTTTTTTTCATGTGAGCGAAGCGAACATACGTGCGTGATACTGATTGCTGTGAAAACAAGTTACATGCGTTCTAGCAGTCTGCATCAGAACAAGACGGTTGCAAATCAAAAAATGATATTGCACAGAGAAAAGATAAGATATAGGCCTCCTTCGCACATATGCGCAAAGGCTTGTGGAAAGTGCCAAGTAGGGAAAAAGAGCCAATTGTTGTAAACTCAAAACTGGCTTTCTCACCCACCGCCTCAACTGGGACAATTTTCTACGACTGCCTCAATTAGGAATGCCTGAATCGGTACCAAATCACCTCTACAACCCTCAGTTAAGTAAATTTATTATTTTTAAATTAGAAAATATTTTACAACTTTTACAAAAATACTGCTCATTTTTACCATCAGATCATGATCACAAAACAATCAAACATTAAAGTTCAATTTTTGAACCTTTTTTTTCTCTCTCATTACTACAAAAATTTATCACAAACACTTAATACTTTAATTTTAATAAACACCTATATATATGCACACAATACATTTAATTCCAACATATAAATTTATATGCTTATACAGTATGGAACCGTTTATCCGGAATCCAGTTATCCGGAAAACCAGTTATCCGGAATTATATTTCCAAACAACTAATTTCCAATGCATAAAAAAAAAAAAAAAAATTACACTTTTTTTTTTTTAAATAATAATAATAATGATGGTTTAACATTATAATCTGAAACAATTAAAAGAAATATTTAATAAATAACAATTCCATTTAATTTTGTTACATTTATTTAAAAGTAGTATTTATGTATTTGACAGGGAATATAAGTTTAAGGTCATAATGTACAATGTAGACTGAAAAGATAGCTTTTAGTTCTAAAAAATGTGGATAGATGGCGCCACTACACAATATTATAAAGTTGGTAATTTTATTTATCTAGATTGGATTGTGGGAAATGGAGTAATTGGTTCTGTACTGAATTTTATTTATTTTATTATTATCCATTTATTTATTGGGGGGGGGGAGGAGGGAGGTGTTAAAGCCAAATTACTTTTAAAATATTATGAATATTTTGCACTCTCATGGACATAATCAGGTCATAATTTTTATACCATTTTCACCACCTAATTAAAATTTTAATTTACCAGAAGCCAAATTATTATTAGATCCAAATAAATATTGTGCAATAGTGAAACCAGAATTATTGACACCTTTTAAATTTTAACCGCCAAGAATGCAATGGCATTTTATTTATTTTGGTGTAATTTTTTGTAAAAAAAGAAAAAAAAAAAATCCTATTTTGATTATACTTTTTATGATTGCGTTTTTTAGTCAATTTATGGTAATATTTCATATTATGTTTATATCTTTAAAATATTGCTAGGTTTAAAATGATGCTTGCGAAGATTATGAAGAAATAACTTCTAAAAATACAGTACATTTCCCATAAAACAATGTCATCATACAAATGTCGTCATGTTTTCTTATTAGAGCAGAAATCTCATTGAGCTGAGTCCGCGTGCTTAAATATTGTTCATTTTTAAATATTTTTATCCTCGCGTATTTTATTAATTTCATCACTATCGTATCGTTTCAACAAAAATTAATTGAAATTGGTCCACGTTAGAGAAATATTATATAGATTGTGTTTTTTAGTCAATTTATGACACAAAAGTTCATATTCTGTATATATCTTTAAAGTATTGCTAGGTTTAAAATGAAGCTTGCAAAGAATTTGAAGAAGCAACTGTTAAAAATATATTTTCCCGCAAAATAATCTCATCAGTCAAATGTCGTTGTTTTTTCTTATTAGTTCATTGAGCTATGTCCGCATGCTTGAATATTGTCCATGTATATATATATATATATATATATATATATATTATTATTATTTTTTTTTTTATCCTCCCGTATGTTATTAATCGTATCGTTTCGACAAAAAATAATTGAAACTGGTCCACGTTAGAGAAATATTAATATATAGACTAGCAAACCTGTGCGAATTATTCACATTTTATTTCTTTTCTTACTTACGTTTAAAATTTGAAACTTATAAATGTTATACCAATTTCACCACCTGATTAAAATTTTAATTTACCAGAAGCCAAATTATTAATAAAACCAAATTAATATTGTACAATAGGGAAACCAAAATCATTCAAAGAAAGGTTTCCAAATAAAATTAATGGTTCACGACCCAATTTTCCTACTTCCACAGGCAGTACAGTTTTAATATAGGACTCCCACGACGCCTTTTAAATTTTTGTTGTCATGTTGCGAATGACTTTTTATTAATTTTGGTATATATATATATATAATAAAATATAATATAATGAAAATAAAATAAAATAATTCCTATATTGAATATATTTTTTATGATTGTGTTTTTTAATCAATTTATAACACAAATGTTCATATACTGTATATCTCTTTAAAATATTGCTAGGTTTTATATGACACTTGCAAAGATTCTGAAGAAAGAACTGTTAAAAATACATTTTTTTCGTAAAATAATCTCATCAGACAAATGTCGTCATTTTTTCTTATTAGTCCATTGAGCTAAGTCCGCGTGCTTAAATATTGTCTATGTATAAATATTATTTTTTTATCCTTGCATATCGTATCGTTTCGACAAAAAATTGAAACTGGTCCACGTTAGAGAAATATTATATAGATTATTATGTTAATAATGCTGGTTCAGTTTAAAGAAGAAAAAAATAGAATATATATATATATGTGTGTGTGACGTATTTAATTACTTGATGAAAGAGAGATGACAGGCACAGCACACAATGACGACTAGGCTTTCTTTCAGGAAACGTCTTTATTGCTTCATCATTTCAGAGTCGGGACAGGGCAAGGCGAATGGAGTCTGAATTCCGACGCTCTGCCGATCTGCGGGCGGCTCCATCGGCACCCTGGGCCGCAGAATCCGTTGGGAAGGCTTGTAAGACTTACGTAATTTCAGAGGAAGGGCAGCGTGGAAATGTTTAACAAGTCAAATTCGTGGCAAGAAGTCTCCGTTTGTTTAATGTTTGGCCTTTTATACCTCATTTTCTGAGCTGGTGATTGGTTCATTAGATCGTCTGGGCTCTTAAAAGGAATTTCTGGGATTAATTAATATGCAGCTCAATGCAGCAACACTTGCAAATTGCACTATCGTCAGCGAATTTCGACTTATAATTTTGTTCCTTTTCTGATTTCTGAGTTATAAAGTCTTCTGCTAGAAAACAAACTTTAAAGGGGCAATTACGAATTTTTCGCGATTATAATTTTGATTAGCGATTTTCACACTTTTAAATTGGTTTTAAATTATTAAAAAACCCATTTATTTTTATCCCTTTCATATCCCCCCCCTCCCAAGTGAGATCCCCCGGGTTTGCCTGCAAAGCCTTGGGAGCTCACCTGGAGGTAGATGATGTTCCAGGTGATACGGATCTAATAATTTTGTTTTACCTTATTTGATTCTATTTATTTATTTTTTTTTTTTCTTGATTTATTTACTTAGAATTGCTTTTAGTTTAATTATTTTTCACGAATTTTACTCCTACCATGACTCCTTTTGCCTTGGGAATATACAGAGGGGTTACAATATTAACAATAAGCTTCCTGATGAATAAACATATTATGCACATTTTAACTTTCCAGATTAATGAATGAATGTCTATTCATTATATTTAGTAAACAAACATTAATACTTCATATTAAAAATTACTAGTAAAATAGAACAACTGTATGATACTATAAAAAAAAAAAAAATAAACATATTCAAAAAAGTATTATATAACATATTCAATAAAGTAGCATATAAAATAAAGTGGATACTTAAAAAAGTTCTTGGCCAATATTTAGATGGAAACGTTTCCATTTAGATGTAGAAAGAATACCACAATAACAACATTTTGTGTTCCTTTGCTTTGTAATTGTTCCTGACTGTTTTTAGAGTTTTTTGGTTTAGGTATATTCTTGAAATGAAATGTCCAGTGTTGTAGCAAGTATATAGTCCTTGTAATTACTACAGTCTTAAAGTCAAACCTTGCCATGCATACTTTTATTTTTTTTCACTTATTTAATACAACACTTAAAAGTTGATAACACAAAAATATGATACTTGATGCAAATAATACGTATTTAAGACGTCAACAATATCCCCGTGGCAGAAACGCGGCGACACTGTGACAATGTCGCAGAACGGTATTGAGTCCTTGCAGAAAGGTTTTTCTTTAAGGAAAAAAAAATTTTGTAAGAAAAAAAAATTAAGTGCAATAACTTGGTTAAAACTATTCTGCAGTGTAAGTTCGTTTTTGCAGAAGCTGCTCGTTCTACAGAAAGGTACAAAAGGGTTACATTACTACAGCGATATAACAATGGCAAAAAAACATTGAACGCTGTGTGCGTACGAAACAACAGCAATATTCCCTCTACGCACGTGATCTGTATCCGCGCTCTGTCTTGCTCTGATGCGATTTCCCTTCTGTTTCAAACTATTCGCGCGGTCAGTCATTGAATTTGAAGGAATTTCTAATATTCATTCCTATAATTCATCCTCCTTTTTTTTTTTTCTTTTCCTAGTTTCACACAATTAAAAAGACATTGCGGTCCGATCATTATGAACTTTCGATTTTATCTTTCTTACAGATGCTGCAAGGAACATATTCCTGGATTTTTTATTTATTTACTCTTTCTTATCTATAAAATTGCCTCAACATCTCTTGAAAATAGAAAAAAAAAAATAACAAATCAATCAATTACTTTTATAATCTAACTGAAAACTACACAAATCATTGCACAATACGCATAGCTAAATAGATAAAAAAATCATGCGCAAGGCATTGCGTAATTAAAATTTACTGAATCAGGACGCAGAGAGAGATATTTGTTTATATCACTGTAAAAAAAAAATCTGTCGAAAAAACGGAAAAAAATTGTCAGCCAGGACGCCAGTCAAAAACAGTTTTCTTCACAGAAAGAAAGCGTTAAAAAAAAATTGGGAAAATCTGTAAATATTTCCGTAAATAGTTCTGTTAACCCTTTGCCGTTCAGTGTTCCACTACATGGAACACCTAACTTCGCTAGCTTCTCCAACCGTTAAATTCAATTGCAAATGCATAAAAATAGGTTTACTTTTAACTTTTAACTTTCCTTTACACCCACAGATGACACCACTACACATGGCAATCCATGATATTTAACTGAGATGCGTTATTTTAAATCCCCGTATTTACAAGAAATTTTGTAATTTTTTTTAGTGATACAAAAAAGATTGCTTAAAAAAAAATTTCTATTTGATATCGTTGGCAGTACTCTAAATTATTTATTCTATATTATTTTTAACTTTTTATACAGGAAACATACGAGAAATTGTTGAATAAAATAAGGTGTTCCATCTTCTGGAACACTGCGACACTAGCGCTTTTCATTACGCAACCGAAAGCAGTGATAGAAGACAGCTGTGTTCACGTTTTCTGTTCTGTTTTCTTTTGTTTGGAGGGAATAACGTCAAGCTATCAGATGCTGCGAGGAAGAGTTGGTTGTTTATAAAAAAAAAAAAAAAAAAAAAAAAAAACCAAGAAATATACATTCCAAACTTCTACCAAAAGGGTGTGACGTGCTTCTAAAATTTTCATGAAGCTAAAAAAATAGACTAATTGTAAATATTTTTCCACATAGGACTTGTGTTCTTTAACCACATTTCATGCGACCATGGAAGCCTCTGCGCAAGTGCGGATTGAACGAGTCCAGTGTTGAAATAGGGGTGACTGAGAGAAAACAAGCGATAAGGGAACACCGAATAACTGGATGTTTGCCAAATAACTATCTCTCGGCCAATTTTGCATCCCTCGAAACTTTTGGACTCGGCCTCACTGCTAGTCGTAGGAAACGTGGTCGCACTATATATATGTATACTAACTGTAAATATCAAATTATTTCATAAAAAATCACATAACCAATTTTTTTTTTTTTTTTGGGGGGGGGGGAGGGTAGAGTAGCAGGCCTCCCCGTGTGTAAACCCTGGGTCATGCTAAATCTGCTACACAGGTATAATACAGTGCTTTTTAATTCATATGCAAAATCTTTTACTCATTTACGCGCTTCGCTGCGATGCTCACTTAGACGCACTTTTCAGAGCTCTAGTGGCGCAGTGTTCCAGCTGATGGAACACCCACAGATTAAAAACGGTAAGTACTATCTTTACAAAATTATACTTGCGTACTCCTTTAGACCTAAGTAGGTAGTCTACAACTTCTTTTCTTGAAATTCCAACTTTAAAGGGTAGTGCGCTCTAAAGGGTTAAAGCAACGTAATTCTTCTATTAAAACAATGTAATTCTTGTGTAAATTCAACGAAATTTGACTGTTTAAAAAACAGAAAACCCATTTTTTTAAACTTTTTTTTCGGTGAAGTAAACTTTTGTCTTTTAAACAGTGACGTTCTGTTATATTTGCAGAAAAAAATGTTACTTTAACAGAATTATTTTAAATTTCTTACAGAGAAAACATGTATTTTTTACAGAAAAAAAAGAGAGATTTTTCGTAAACTTACAGAGTATTTCTGCTAAAATAACAGCTCTTTCCTACAAACATAACAGAATTTCACTATTTAAATATATATATATATATCTGTTTGCATCACAGAAAAAACTGTTTGTAAAAATGAATTTTCTATTTTTTAAAGTCATGTTCTGCAATTTTACAGAGAAATCATGTATTTTTTACATAAATAAATATAGATTTTTCCGTACATTTATATAATATATTCATTAGTTTAACTGTTGTTATCTGTAAACATAACGTATAACAACGATTGTTTAAAAACAGAAAACCAGTTTTAAAAATAGATTTTATCTGTGAAGAATACAATTTTTTACTGGCATCCTGGTTGACAGTTTTTTTTTTTTTTTTTTTTTTTTTTTTTTTTTGTGGGAGCAAAGGTTATGCAATCTTTTTAGGTCAACAAGCTGGCCTAAGTGGTATTTTTCAATAAAACCCAATTGAAAAAACTCAATTTTTTTTTTTCAAAATCCTTATTTTAAATTCCACTTTTATCTAACTTAAGCTGCTATCACACGTACTCTCATACGATCAGCAGTATCAGATACTTCCTCCCGAAACCACCTGAAACAGGTTTTTCGAGAGACAAACGGTCGAAAACGCATCGTGTGATAAGTTTCCCTCTCCTACCTTTGTCAATGATGAACTTATGACTAAATCTCCTACGCTAGATGTTAGCTCGTATTCAACCAATCGGACTGTGAAAAATCAGTGTGTGTTTAAAACATGAAATAGTGAGCGATTAGTAGCCAATTGTTAACGCCTTTTTGAATTCATTTTAGTCTTCAAAATAACCCTACTACCTGATGCTCGATTATTCGGAGAGGTATTAGCGTATAGTTCAGAGGGTAGGGTCTTCCGTGTGATAGCTGCTTTACAATAAACATATAAATATACACCCAAGAGCCATTACATTATGACCACCCTGTTAATAACATGTAGGATCACCTTTAGCCCTCAAAACTGCCAGCACCCAAATGTAGGATTGACTCTACAAGGTGCTGATAGGTAGTCTGATGTATCTGGTACCAAGCGTGCACCAACTGGTCCTGAAATTCCCGCACATTGCAAGGGGGTAGCGTGGCAGCACGAATTAGGTTTTCCAGGTGGGACCACAAATGCTGTATTGGATTAATGTCAGGTGAATTTGGAGGCCAAGACATGATTTGAAAGCCACTGGAATGTACCTCGAACCACTCCATGACGATTCGACCCTTATGACATGGTGCATTATCCTGTTGGTAAACACCATCCCCCGCCAGAAATACTGTTGTCATGAATAGGTGAACCTGGTCTGCAACGATGTTCACGTAGTGCACAGACGTCAGGGATTGTTCTATGTTGATTATGGGTCCTAATGTGCTCCATGAAAACATAGCTCAAAACTGGCGTATTCGTACACAATGTGATGGACCAGAAAACGAGATTCGTCAGACTATGCGACTTTCATCCATTCTTCTAATGTCCAATTCCGATGTTTCTTGTCCCATTGCAGACGCAACTGGCGATGACGTTCCGTCAGTGCAGGGACATGAATAGGCCCATACACAGCAATGTACGCTGCAAAATGTGTTGAGAAACACTGTCTGGGTCGCCACTGTTGTAGCTGGTGGTGATTGCAGCTGTTGTAGCTCTTCGATCACAGCGAACAATATGTAGCAATATCTGCTCTCCTCTGGAATCAATGCACCATGGACAACACACAGCTGGCCGGCGACTTGTCGTTTCACCATCCATACACCACTTTCGATATGTGTTCACAACAACTGAACATGAACAGCCCACAAAACGTGACATTTCCGATTTTGATGTTCCCAGTTGCCGAGACATAATGATTTGACCTTTATCGAAGTCTTATAAATCAACTGCTTTTCTCATTATGTCGCTAATCGCACTATACTTGGAAAGTCAATGCATAGCCGCTTTATATACTCCAACATCAGCAGCACACGCGCAGTAGTTCTGTTCCTGGGCGAGCAGATTGTTACAGATGGAAGGTGGTCATAATGTAATGACTCTTCGGTGTATAACAAATATTATATACATTATTAGAACATGAACAAAGAATTTTGAGAAATATTGGAGGTTCTCAAACTACTCTGTAGAAAAAAAAATCTTGAAAAATTCCCCATGGAAAACAATTATAATTATCTTATTAAAACAGAGTAAAAAATTATATGTATAAAAGCAAAAGAAGAGTTGTTTGTTTATATAATAAAAACTGTGGGACCCAAGGAATGTAAAATATAAATAAAAATCAAATTAAAAAAATAATTATGTAAACTTTAACAGTGCAACACTGTTAAGTAATGTAGAGGGACAATAATTAAAACTATTTTATGAGAATCTATTGACAACGAAAAATTTAATAAAGCAACACTAAATAATTATTAAAATCCAGTTTTTTGTTGTAAAGGGCATATAAACAGAATTTTAGAATATTTAAAGAACAGTTATTAATTATAAAAAGACTTTATATTTGGACTCTGTATTTGGATACATATTAGTAATGAACATATATTATATAGTATATTAACATAGTATGTTAGTAATAAATTATACAACATTATGTTTTTATCGTTTATGTTAAAGAAGTTTGGTGCATAATAGTAAATTATACAATATTATATTTTTTTCATTTATGTTAGAGAAGTTCAGTGCATTAACATGTGCAGGATTTAAAATGGAAAAATATTTAAAGTAAGAAAAATGTGAAAAAAAAAAAAAAAAAAGTGAAATATTTACCTAGTAGTCATGCAATTACTATTGTGTTCCTTAGCAATAGGCACTACATTTAATATTTCTTTCACATGACTTTTTTTTTTAAAATATATATTCTTTAACTTTATGTGACAGGGAAAAAATGGGAGTACCCTTTTTTTAATTGGTTTAATTATACATGCACTCCTTATCAGTGTTTTTTTTTTCTTTCTTTCTTTCTTTCTTTCAGTGGCATACTGTTAGAAGTGTAAAAAGCCCATAAGCTCATACTTTTTAAAAATTAATTAGCTGTAGTTTATGCCTAAAAAGTTTCATAACTAAGTATAATGGCAACTAAGCAAAATGAAGTCAAACTCAAACTACAGTGCATCGCAAAATCCCACAGGCAGGTCATTTTTTTCAAATAACAATGAAAAAAGGGAAGAGAAAGGAGATCCTAAAGAAAATAAATAATAAGCATATGGAATTAGAATATTAGTGTATTATAGCAAAGAAATTTAGTATAGCTTCGTAGAATTTTTCTAAAAATATTAAAAAGACAAATTCTGTCTCAAAAATACAGACTTTTTGAGTTATTTGATATTTAGATTCAAATTTTGGATCTATTCCTTTGAATTATCTTGAAAATCCTATTAGGCAAGCTTAGAATTAGAGTTTAAAGAATGCATGGCTGAACTAGCACCAACACTCTGCTCTACTTGTTTTAATTTCTGACAAAAACTTTATCTATAATTTAAAAAAAATAGACAAAAACGTTTTTCTTACAGCCACACATTCTCCAACTTCTTGTCCTGAACATGTCTGATAAGAATTTTAAGATAATTAAAAGAAACTGATCCAAAATTTTAATTTCAATACCAAATACTCGAAAAGTTTTCATATTTTCGAGACAGCTTTTTTTTTTATTATTATTCTGTAAAACTTAATACTACTATATTTCTTTGTTGTAATACACTTATATACTGTTTCCATATACTACTTATTTTTTTTTTTCATGATTATTGTTTCAATTTTTTTAACTAATACTACTAAAAATCACCAGTCTTTATCATTTTCAGATGCACTGTATGCCAAAACATATTTACATTTAAACCCCAGTAGCATAACTTCCCGTATCTATCTGCAGCAAAACAAAATTCATCTGCAATCCAACATGCTAATATAATAAGAAATAATAGCAATTGATGATAAAATATGTAAAATTTAAATCTACAAAGAAAATTAAAAATATACAACAAGTACTCATAGTAAACTAGAGACATAATGCAAATTATATTTGTAATTTTAAAGCCTAGAACTTTTTTTAATCTGTTAAATTAAACCGCAGAGCTTTAAACAATCTACAGCACTCGCTGCCATGCTGCACTGTTTCTGGTACTGGGTACTTAACCTATATGATTCTCTACATAATTGTGCCCAGAGAAACTGGAGCAGTTAGTATTCAGCCAGATTTTTTTTAGCTACATTTTATCAGCAATATATTGAGAATTTAAAAGAAAAAAAAATCAAGCAATTAAAATTAAGATATTTATTTAAATTCATCAATACAACATTTTTATTCAAATAAAATATAATGATTACCAGATGAATATTAACATAGGAGTACATTAATTCAGATGAAAAAAAAAAAAAAAAAAAAAAAAAAAACCCTCTGCCTTCTTTTTTTTTTTTTTTTTTTTTTTTTTTAACTCGCTTATGTAAACTCTGTTTCTCTGTTTTTCATGTCTTTACGCGTGTATTAACTTTCTCTTACACTGTTAAAAAGATGCAGAAAAAATACAGAAATTCTCTGTAATTTCAGAAAAAAAGTCGTAAAATACGTTTTGTCTACGTAATTTTTCCGTAATTTACGCCTTTTTTTCTGAAATTACAGAGAATTTCTGTATTTTTTCTGCATTTTTTTTAACAGTGTACTGTAAAAGTTTTAGTTGTCTATTTCATTAGGTTAATTCTATATCTTCTGATCACATTATCGCCAAAAACTGCATATAATACGTATAATAGTGGGTAATGGAAGTCTTGTGGTTGCTTCACATTTTTTTTTTTTTGCTGAAAAACAGAAAAAGGGGAAAAACAGAAAAAGGGATAAAAAGCAGAAAATATCAATTTTTTCTTTAAAACAGCTCTTTTCTATAAAATATACAGATTTTTCTGTAAAAATTACAGAATTTTTTTATTTCAGCATTCTGAAAAACAGAAAGGGCGGAAAAACAGAAAAAGGGTTAAAAAACAGAATGAATCTGTTTTTTCTCTAAAACAGCTCTATTCTGTAAAAAATACAGATTTTTCTTGTACAAATTACAGATTTGTTTTACAGTGTATTAACTGAAACTTACTTTAAATAGAATCAAAAGCTGAAAGCGATGCAGAAAGAAAAAGAATTCTATGATTATGCAGTGTCTTGATTTTCATTAAAAAGAATTTTTTAAAGGTTCAGTTGTATAGCTGAAGAATCTTTTTTCTAGGACTGTGAGCAGTGTCTTGTGTGGGAGACTTTCTAAGGTCCGTATTTAGATGAGTTTCGGAGAAAATAAGACTTATACGACTTAAACTAAAACGTTTCAGTCCGCATTCATGTGAGTTTAGGAGAAAATCACGGAAAACTCTGAACTTTAACTAAGTATTTACCATTGGAGAAAGAAAAAGAATATTTTCTATAACATTTGTTGAGATAATTGAAAACGTGATAACTTGAGACAATTGAAAACGTGATAACTAAGTTTTTATAATGCAGGGGTAATTCTAAGAAAATTTCGGATCTGAAAACTAGTTTTTCACTAAAGTTGGCGGCTTTAAAATAATTCTTCACGAAAATTGCACGATAAAATTTCGTACTTTGAAGCCATTCTCAAAAATATAATATATTTCAGTAATCAAAAAAAAAAAAAACAAAAAAAAAAAAAAAAAACAAGGATATTGGTGAATTATGAAGTCTAAGTAATTACATTTTTTTTAGCAAAATAATACCCATTTTAGAAATTAATTTCAATTATGTAACTTTTTTTTTTTATAATTAGCAATAAAATAATTCCGTATTTCAGTAAATGGTCACAAAATTGTTTCGTATGTCGCATATCAGCTTTGAAAAAAACAAGAATTTCATCGTTTAGCATCGAAATAAAGCCTATTTCAACAATTAATTCTTATTAAATATAAATTTTGTTAATAAGTGAAGAATTGATTATATATTTCAATTTCCACTATCTGCTACAAAAATATCTCAACTTACGAACATCAGCTTTTAAAAAATCGCGATCTTTATCGACTACCAAATAAATAATAGCACATTAAACGTAAATGTTTTACTAGTGGTGAAACGATCCCGTATTTCTAAAATTTACTGTACAATTATTCTGTATTGAGAGATTCAGCTTTGAAAATAAAAGTGCATATTTCGTTGCTTAGCGGCAAAATAACTGAGTATATGAGATTTAGCTTTCGAATGCGATTTTCATGTATTAGTAGCTGAATATTAACGTGTTTCTGTAATCGTAAAAATGTGAATTTCGAGAATAAGCTTTGAAAATAGCGTGATTATTATCTATTAGCTGGAAAATAGATTAATTGCAGTTTTGCATACATTTTTGACAATTAGGCATGAAATGATTAGGTATTTTTGATCTCAGTTGCAAAAAGTATTGCATAATTTGAGACTATTCAGTTATGTAAAAAGTGTACATTTCATCGATTAACGGCAAAGATTTTCAGTATTTAGGAATTCAGCTTTGAAAAGGGCACGGATTTCATTGATTAGCATCCAAATAATTGCATATTTTGGTAATTATGACTGCAAAAATATCCCGAATTTCAGAATCGACTTTTGAAAAATAAAGTTAATATAAATTACGTGCAAAGTTATGGTGTATATTACCAATTATCGCGATTAAATGTAGATTTTGTAAATTTGTAGCGAAATAATTACGTATTTCGGCAACTGGCCGAAAAAATTTTGCGAATTTTTATAATTAGTTTATTAATTAGCCAGTTGCAAAAATAACATATTTAAGTAGTTAATGGTAATTAAGAGTAAAATTTATCCATATTTAACACTTGTAAACTTAACATATTTCATTAATCAACTTTAAAAAAAAAGGTACAATCTTTTTAGATTAGCAGCTAAATAATAGCCTTTTACAGCAGTTAATTGCAATTAAACATAAATTTTGTCAGTTAGTAGTGAAATTGTAGCTCTCAGGATCTATATTTTGTTTGGGCTTATTTATTTTTTCATAAATTAAAAAAAAAATTTCCTGTATTTTTTCTCTTACCCATTTATATATATATATATATATATATATATATATATATATATATTATTTTATTTTATTTTATTTTTTACTTTCAGCTCCTATTTTTCCTTCCATTATTTTTTGTCTTAAGTTCCTTTTAGTCCCCGAATTAATAAAACAAAATTCAAAATTTATTTTTTTCTTAAACGTTCCCTTTTAACTAATACTTAATTTTTTACTTTCCGAACACTATAGTGAGGAAAGTATTGTAATCATGTCAAAAATCCGAATTCGAGATTTTGATGTTTCTATACGTTTTGAGGTCCCCTGAGTCCGTTTTCACTATTTTTACGATGATGTATGTATGTGTGTGCGTATGTGTGTATGTGTGTATGTGTGTATGTCTGTGGGTGAACACGCTAGCGTCTAAACGCTTTGTTCGAATAACCTGAAATTTGGTACGTATATTGTAAGTCACCATAGTACGAACCCTATAGATTTTGGTGAATCTAGCACTTATAGTTTTTTTACAGGGACACAAAGAAAAATTCTTTATCATTATGGCCTATGGGAGCAAAATCTTAAAAGTGCGATAGCATCTAACCGCCTTATTCAATTGAGCAAAAAATTTATACACATATTATAGGTCACAAATACTCAATCTGTATAGATTTTGGAGAATCTAGCACTTACAATCTAGTTTTTTTACAGGGACACAAAGAAAAATTCTTTATCATTATGCCTATGGGGCCAAATTTTTAAAAGTGTGATAGCGTCTAAACACCTTATTAATCTGAGCAAAAAATTTGTACACATGTTATAGATCACAGTTGAACTAACTGTATAGCTTTTGGTGAATCTAGCACTTACAGTTTTTTTACAGGGACACAAGGAAAAATTCTTTATCATTATGGCCTATGGGACTAAATTTTTAAAAGTACGACAGCATCTAAACGCCTTATTGAATTGAGGTGAAACTTTATATGAGTATTATAAATCACTGTTGCACTAACTATAAGCATTTTGGTGAATCTAGCATTTATAGGTTTTTACAGGGACACAACGAAAAATTCTTTATCATTATGATCTATGGGCTCAAAGTTCAGTAGCGTTAAATAAAACATCGTGTAATAGATGGAGAAAAATACTCAAACACTCTATTATGGTTTTCTCTCTTTTGTTTGTTTAACAACTCCTCTTTCTTTACTTTATCTACAAAACTGTTAATTACTCAATGTTCGGAAAGTCGAGTGGAGTCACTCCAGATTTTTTTCTCTTGATTTTATATTATTTCACAATATATTCTAAAAAACTCATTTGGCTATTATTTTGTGGATTCATTGATAAATTATTGTGTAAAAATATTTTTATGTTTGAATAATAAAAAATTGTATTAAATAATAAAAATATATATATATTATTGCGCTAATTAAAACATTTCATACCTTAACACTCTTATTCTTATTTTCTCCTGTTTATTTATTTATTTATTTATTTATTTATTTTTTTTTTTAACAACAATAATTAAAATAAGGTCAGGGTGTTTCATTAACTTTGTAAACTAGTACTTTAAAATATGATTTACTCTTTCATATTATTGTTTTATCTAGTTAAAACATTATAACAAAATTAAATAGAGCAAATAGCTCTTCACTATTTCGTTAGAAATTTTAGCTGCAGGTAAGTAACATTTTCATGTGTTATTGTTTTAATTTTTGTCTTCCTATGAAAAATTTTATTTTTTCAGCTAATTTTAATTTTTTTTACAATTGTTTCATAAAAATTGTAATCTTTTTTTTTTTTTTTTTCTTTAATTTGAAAAAATTCTGTACCCCAGAGGTAAAGGATACCATGTCAATTTTGTGAAAAGAGCACCATGTCCTTTATGTGTATTTTTGTATTTATATAGAGGCATTAAGCATTAATATACAGTTACAATAAAGGAAAGAAAGTGCGGGGGGAGGGGGGGGATCTTTTTCTTTATTTATCAGAAATATATGTCACTGAAGCACATCAAAGATATAGTAGTGAAAACTATTTTCACAAAATGGACATTGTGTCCTTTACCTCCACAGTACAGAATTACTTCTTACCAAAAACTAATATGGGATAATAAAGTTTTTAAAAAAGTTCATGCAGATTTGATATTAAGGTAAAATACCCGGTAGATGACACCTTAATTATCTATTAGTATGTTTATTGACATAGTTTGGTATGAAATCATCTTAGAGGGAACTTCTAATTGGTAATAGTTGCGCAAATTATTCCCCTTCCAGAATGTGACAAGAATTGTAGCAATAAAAATAATGTGTAATTTTATGTTATTTTTTAATAAAATAAAGGTACTATGTTAGTAGTTGACACCTAGTGAAAACAAATATATTTAGTAGTTGACACTTTTTATTTTCAGTAGTTGACATAGGTATGCTTAGATTAAGATGTACACAAAAAATAAATGTAATGAAAGTAAATACACAAATCACTCGAATAAGTACAGCGAAGAGTACTTCACCACTCTTCCCTGTGCCTAATCCAGCGTTTTGTATCAAGACTTCTTTTAATACTAACAAGGAGAGGTCACGACATGGAAAATTCAGATCGGGACGAAACTCCGCAGGATTATAGTATACTATGAGGGTAACAACATATTAAAGCAGTAGGACCCACTATCCACAAAATTTCGAGAAAAAAGCATTTAAAGTTTGAGTAATCTTTAAATACAAGTTATTTCGTAAACGAGCAAGCGCCCCAGTGGTGTGATCTTAAAGCGCGAGTCTGCTAGCCAGACGACTTGGGTTCGAGGCTACCTCGAGACTACTTTTTTTTTTTTTTTTTTTTTTTTTCTTTAACTTTTTATGTAATTTAAACTTTTTACTTATTTTTACTTTATTTTATAATTCAATTCAAAATTTGAAAATTTTAATAAAATATTATTATTATTTTTTTTTAATATAAAATAAATAAGTTTTTCTATTTTTAGTATTTATAACTTAAAAATACAATAAATTTCTATAACTTAAAAAATAAATTTTAGTTTTATTTTAATTGTAAAATAAGGTAAAACTAAAGAAACTGTTTTTGATTATTTATCGAAATATATTTTATTTTATTTTAGGTATGCTTGAAACAATAGTACATTTTGTCTTTTAAATTAAAAAAAAAAAAATAATAATACAGAGAAATGATCATTTTATTGCATATATAATTACTATCCAAATTAAATAATTACTTCTCCAATCAATACAGTTTCTTGAAAAATTATAGTATAAGATTACAACGCTATTAAAAATTATTTCAGGGAAAGAAATGTTATCTTTAAATGTAGTTTTTAAATGTTAATGAACATCGTTTCTTTTTCGATACGACTTCCTTTTTTTTTTTTATCCTTCCTTGCACAAAATAATTCCACCTGCCCTTTATTATTAACAAGCTAGAAGCGTTTACGCAATTTATACACATTCAAACAAAATCAGGAAACTCAAACCAAGATTTAAGTAACACCTGCTAACTATTTTACACTTTGTTTACAGCTTGCTTATTTTTTAATTATTTAAATATTTGTCTGTTTTTCTTTATGTTTCTTATTTAGGGTTTTGTAAAACCAAACTTTATTTTTTAAGTTATAGAAATTTGTTGTATTTTTAAGTTATAAATATTAAAAATAGAAAAATTTATTTTATACTCAAGAAAATTAAATAATTTATTAAAATTTTCAAATTTTGAATTGAATTGTAAAATAAAGTAAAAATAAATAAAAAGTTTAGATTACATAAAAAGTTAGAGAAAAAAAAAAAAAAAGAGTTGTCTCGATGTAGCCTCGAACCTAAGTCGTCTGGCTAGCAGACTCGCGCTTTAAGATCACACCACTGGGGCGCTTGCTCATTTGTGAAATAACTTCTATTTAAAGATTACTAAAACTTTAAATGCCTTTTTCTCGAAATTTTGTGGATAGTGGGTCCTATTGCTTTAATATGTTGTTACCCTCATAGTATACTACAATCCTGCGCAATTTCGTCCCGATTTGAATTTTCCATGTCGTGACCTCTCCTTGTAAATTGATTTGAAGTCTTGAGTTTGTTAACCGACTTTTGTAACTGACTGTACCTATATGTATTTATAACCTTAAAAATATATCAGTAATCAGTGATTTTATATCAGTTAGTTCCATAAAAATTCTAATTCAGGGACCGAGTACACATTTCTCGTCTGACTCATTTTTAATGGCTCGTTGATATGGTACAACACGTCTTCCCATTCATAGTCCAATTGATCCACTTTTTGAGGCCATTTCCAAAGTCTCCCACATTTCTGCATTGCCGAAATAGAAGCAGTTGTTTTGGTAACATCAGTAATAACCCCTGGAAATAACTCTTCTTCGTAGGAAAATACTACATACTCTCCTACCTTTCTCTGAACTGGATTTTTAAGATTGTTTTTTTGTATGTTTTCTCCATTGCTCTCATTTTGAGACCTGTCAAGAGAAATACCATCAGTATTTGAGTCAGAACTATTGTCAAAATGAAGCACCCTCTTTTCAGTCTTTTTCTTACGCTTCTGAATCTTCCCTTTTTTTGTTTTTTCCTTTTCTTCTCTTTTCTTTTGTCTTTCGGCAGCACGTTCCATTTTTATTTTTTCTAATTCTTCCTTTTTTGCTAACTTCTCTTTAAAGTATTCTTGACACAGGTGTCTCGAAACTATAGTGGGCATTCTTTCTTTTGTAGGTCGTTTCCTTTCTGGTTCTTCTTTAACTTTCTTATAATAAAAATGTCTTTTGAAGGGGCTGGGGATTTCCGCGGACACTGAAGAAGGTCCAGCTTGGCAAAGGTTCATACAATTTCCATGAGATTCTTCAAAAACCGTAGGAGTGTTGTTTTCAGATGGCAGGTTGTTATCTTCTGTGGTTTGGTTATTGTTCTCGTTGATGCCACCAGAAGCGAGCGGCGTTATACTGCTCGCTTCTGAAGAAGGTCCAGCTTGGCAAAGGTTCATACCATTTCCAGGAGATTCTTCTAAAACCGTAGGGGTGTTGTTTTCAGATGGCAGGTTGTTATCTTCTGTGGTTTGGTTATTGCTCTTGTTGATGCCAACAGAAGCCAGCGGCGTTACACCGCTTGCTTCTGTCGATAACAGATTTATATTTTCACTGTTTTCTTTGGCAGGCTCGTTGATAACATTAGAGGCATTTAGCAAACCACTTTCTATTTCTAGTTTTGTATTTTGCCACAATTCAAACAGTGACATATCTTTTTCATCCAACTCATTTTTATCTCCGTTGCGAAATATAATGAGCTTGTTTTGTGGAATACTTTGATTGAGAAACCGAAGCCCTTCTTTTAAAAATCATTTACGTTCCTCAACATTTGTGAGTTGATCGTCTTCATTGTTTAATGGGACAGTGACAATTTCTGGGTTCCACGGAAATAGCCCACATTTCCTAAAACCATTTTCGAAGATTGTTGCGTTTAGTGCAGTCTCGATAACTTTTTTCAGAAGTTTTGGAAAATCTTTTTTCTTTAAGATTGGAGCTTACAAATTAGATAATCTCCATTCGTGTACCCTTTTTTTCCAATGCTCTTTCAGAGTCCTAAATACCGCAACACCATTGGCTGTAATAGATGTGTTGCATTGGGGTGCAGGGCAATGAGGATAATCCCATTTTTTTCGCAAAACTGACCCAATTTTAAACTCAGGTGAGACACATGCCCATCCACGAAAAGAATGACCGGCAAAGGAATCTTTTCTTTCTCTAGCCAAGTATGGAAAATGTCAGCAATAAATTCGAAAAACGCCTCGCAAGTCATCCAACCAGAATCTGTTTTTCCCAGACCCCATTCTGGAGGGAAATTCTGCGCAATTTCCTGTGGAATTCTTTTATACTTAAACAAAACTGTTGGAGGAGGTACAGCACCAGATGCGCTACCTGTCACAAGGACTGTTAGGCATTCCTTCTCATCTGGATTGACTTGCTGATATACTGTTTTGTCTCCCTTTTTTGCTAAAACCTTATCACCCTTCGGATTTAGAAAAAAAAGCAGTTTCATCTGTATTAAAGATCCTTCTAGGATCTTGTAAGATATATTTTTGTTGAGTCTGATCCAAGAATGTCTCTACCTCTTTAAACCAATTTAAAATGTGCTCCTTGGATATTACAGCTCTTGATCTAGTAAGGTTTTGGGACATGCGAACTGATATTTCAGGATTCCTCTTCATGAATCCTTTCATCCACGATTTTCCTGGGCAATTGTCTTTAAACGGGTTTGGCCTTTTTAATTCTTTTAAGAGACGCTGCACACTAAAGACAACCTCCTTTCATAGTGACGGGAAATCCTGCACGGGCCATTCCAAAAATCTAATCTACGATAGTTTTTTCCTCTGTTCTACTCAATATGGCCGGTGGACCCATTTTTCTGAAAAAATAAAATTAGTAAGTAACAACACTGTTATTTTATTATCGTATTTACAGCTAAATTTAGGGTATACAATCAGTCACTTGATCTATTTAAAACTCTCTTACCGGTCCATCGGGTGTTTTCCTTCAACCTTGTACTTCAAAGTAACCCTTGGCACGTTAAACTTTTTTGCAGCAGTTTTATACGGAGTTTTATGTAAACGCACATCTACAGCCGCTTCCATAGCCGCTTGTGTATAATTTCTAAAATTTCCTTTTGTCGGTGGCATCTGAAGAACGAAATAAAAAATAATTCAATAGTTGACACTTATAGCTCCAATAGTGGACACCTCCTGTCAACTACTGAACAAAATGGTTCTAAATTATTTTAGAAGGTCTAATAGAGTAATTTAACTTATAAGCAGCAAAATCACAATAAATAAAACAGTATTAACAAATTATGTTAAAATCCATAAGTTGACACCCACATGTCAACTACTCAAATCTGTGTAATTTCAAGTTTCAGTAAATGACATGACGCCATGTTAAAAATATTTTATTGTATGTCATTTTAAATAATACGTATTTACGCTTCAAACTCTAATTATAATGAATTAATTAATGTTGATTTAAAATTGTAAAATAATATTTACCTTTCCAACATTAATCTCTCGGCTTGCTCTAAACGAACTGCACAAGAAAACAACAATAAATATGGCACGAAGCGTGCGGTTGTCATCAGTCGAATGCGGTAACTAGTGATGTTGTTTATGACGCCACGTTAGTTTGTATTGGTGTCGCTAGATGTCTATACTATATCTCAGACACCATCTCGATCTTTGGCTTCCTTTTTTTTTCTTAATATTTAATTTTCTTCGTCAAAGTGTCAACTATTGGTGCAGTGTCAATTACTGGTGGTTTTACCTTAATATAAATATTTTTAGAAACAAAGAAGCTAGTCTTATTGGTAGTTAGTAATGCATATATTTTTTATTGAATAATATCGTCTTGAAGAAAGAAATTAGCTCTAGTGAGGTTTGTCGCAGAAAGCCAGAAAAAATTCTGCCACAGGGATAGTAATAATCAATCAGGATAAAATTTTTACATATGTATAAGCACCGCTTTTTTCCATCTGGGTGGAAATTACCCTCCCTGCTTCACTATTAGTATTAGTAAAAATTTAACCATTAGTATTTTTCAAAAGAACTCGTCAGTGCCTTTAAAACGAAGGGTTAAAACATAGATCTGTGGTGATTTAAAACAAAATTTATTTTTCTTGAAGGGGGAAAAAAAAAAAAAGAAAAAAAAGAAAAAGAAAAAAGGAAGGAAAATAAGAGAAAAATGCATTTCCTAAGATATCACTTGTAGAGCACAAAATTGACTATTTTCATCTCAGAAAAGTACAAGTCTAAAAGTATTATACTTATCTGAGATGAAAATTGTCTACACTTATTATGGAAAATAATTTTAATAAATAATAATTTCAATAAATAATTTGTACTGCTTAAATTTGTATAGGAAAATGCAAAAAAAGAAAAGAAAATTGTGACGGCCACAACATACTAGTCATGCACGTCAACCGGTAGGTGGCACTGTTATATAGAATAATATAGAAGAAAGTTTTGTGATGACCACATTATATTAGTTTTCTCTCTCTCTCTCTCTCTCTCTCTCTCTCTTTCTTTTAACTCTGCAATATCATACTTTGATTGTGAAAAATAGTATGTTTTGTACAAAGGCAATAAATGTCTGAAGATTCTAAAATCATTTTTATGCTGCATGAAGAAACATTAAATTATAGGTTTTTTTTTTTTTTTTTTTTCCCTTCTTTTTTTTTTATGTATGTGCATGTGCATGATTGTACTATTCCTTATTAAAAGTGTGTGCATACTAATGTTAAAATATGTGTTTGTGTAATTAACAAATAAGAGTGATTGGTTAACGTAACTTGCTAAACATCGATCTAATAGCGAACATTTCATTTTTGTTATAGTAGTCCAGCTCAAAAACATTCCCCATGCGAGAAAAGAATAAGAAATGATTTATCAAATCTCTAAAGTAGTCAGTGTTTCTCACCGGTTTCTGATTTGTACAGCCGTCCCCACTTAATCGGGTAACGGATAATCGAATACCCCGCTTATAAGAATATAAAGTTATGGAACCAATTTTTCTCCCATAGAAGTAACGTTAAATTTCCTCGTTTAAAGAAATATTTTTTACAACGCCACCCCGCTTAATCGCATAAACGCTCAAAGTTTCTTAAATAAAATTCCTGTATTTCTGGGCAATTTTTCCTCTCATTCTCAAAAACAAAATTCCTTTATTCTTTTAAAAACCTTACATAACTAAGGCATGCTCTTTAAACATGAGACGATATTCCTGCCGATGTGTTAAAAATTGTTTTGCAAAAGCCAAATTTATAAAATCAGCAACTGATGAGAAAATTAGAAATTAAATTACAAATTATCTCCAGGTCTCCAGGAATTAGAAATCACAAATTTTGAAAGTTTTCAGATGATTGAAAAAGAACTTTATGAACTCATAGATGCATGGATAAAGATGAAGAAACAGAAAGAGATGAAGAGTTTAATCTTCCAATAAAACCTTTAAATGAAAGTGATAAAGAAGAGCAAGCGAACGATAAATGAAGTTGCAAAATCCTTTGCGTCATTTTGAGTCTCATAGAAGGGAATATAATCTGTTTATGTGCTTTAGAAAAATAAATCGAAAAATGTTTAGTTAAGTCTATGTTAAAGTAATCAATCATAACTGTTTTTTTTTTTTTTTTTTTTTTTGTTAAAAGTAAAATTGTAAGTACACTTTATTTTATATTTATTCCAGCATTAATTGCATTTATAAATTACTATAATATTTTAGCTTAGTAAAAGGTTTGTTAAGTATTTAAATAAGAAAGAGGTATCGATCATTTACCTTTTCATGTAAGTATAAAACCATTATAGTTATACATGCAATTGCGTTTCTAGTCTTCCCCGCATAATTGAATACCCCGCTTCATCGAATTAATATAGTTGGAACGGTAGATATTCATATTCGTTTAAGCGGAGCCGACTGTATACCTAAAGTTGCAGAGGTAAGGTGCTGGATTTCTTACATCGCACTCGTCAGTTTCAGTTTAGAGGAGTTTTCCATGGACTTCTCCTAATCTTCCGCAAATACAGCCTAGGACTTCTTAGAAAAAGAACCATGAAGGATATTCCTCTAGACCTGGGTCTCTTAAACAGATACACATAATCAGCCATAACTTACGCCCCACTTGCATGCCTATGCCTTTTCTAGTACATCCAAATCGCTCTTTTTAGAAATGCAAACTTATTCATTAGGAACAGACGCGCAAGCGCTCATGTACAGTTATTAGAGTTTTTCGTACAAATATAATGTAAGAAAAGTATTTTAATGAGGAAATTAAAAAAGAAAAATATATCCTAAAACTGGATCGTTTACAGTTAAAAAGAAAAAAAACACCGTCTTTTTGTTGAAGTGATTTGCTGGTTGTCCACTTCAAAGCATATTTTTTATTTTAATTAGTTTGCTGTGACCATTCTTATGTATCATTCTTTGTAACAGTGTGTGTCTTCTACTGGATTACATGTACAAAAAATTAATCAAGATAGCATCTCACAATATCTATATATATTTTTAAATGCTTAGTTTGGTGCAATTTTATGCAATAGATGCAGAGGTATAGCCATTCGCAAAATAACAGAAAGTGAGTAAAAGCACCATCATGTATCCACAGATATAAATCTAAAATTAAATCAGCGCATCTTTTCATAATGGTCGTTTAACTTATCAAGTATGGCGAACTTATATGTTATAGAAATTGAGAAATTGCCTTTCCATAAACGAGGAAAAATTCACTATAGTAGCGCCTCCTGTTGGCTGATATGCATCTAAATTTACTGAGCATACTTTTTTATGAAAAGGCATTTTACAAGTTTTGTGCACTTATACGTGATGGAAGCTGAGTTATAACCTTTCCATAAATTGGGGAAATTGCAGCATAACGGAGTCACCTGCAGAGCGATATATACCAAAATCTAATCAACGATTTATACCAAGGTCTAACCAAATATAAAGTTATATAGAATTCCTCTGATTATTTCGTAAGACACGATACTCACAAAATTTTGATAACATACAGATTTTCTTAAAAATGGTCAAATCATATGTTTCAAGACATGTCAAAGCGTGTAAATCAATCAAAAACTGGAAGTCGAAAATTTTCACGAATCCAGCATTTTTTTCTTGTTACAGAAGAAATTAAAAGGGACATTACTGCTTTTAATGAAACGGAAAATTCGATATCTGCTTTAATTGATTATGGCGACATTTTTTGTTGCAAGTATATATATTAATGCTTCATCACTATTTTTCTTTTAATCTAAAGCATTTCTCATATTTCCTTGCACTTACATGTACATCCGATGAGGGATAGTTTTATGTTTATATACACGTAAAAATATTGTTTACGGCCGGTCTTGCAGTGCACTCAAGTTATCCGATCTCTGGTTACTTAAAGAAAATTTTTATGGCTATCTAAGTACATTTAAAAGTTTATCCATAAAAAATAATACCAGACACGTCGTCTCCTTCATACATCTTTTAAAGTTATACTATATGTTCTTTAAAATGTGTACTTTTTCTGTCGAGTTTCAAAATTTCTAATATATCAATAAAAAAAAAAAGAAACTTAAAATCCCCCCCCCCTCCTTTTTTTTACAACATTGATTGATTAAAGTTTCTAAGTTTCAGTTACACTGTTAATCTAAAATTTTCATTTTGTTATCTTGATTTATACTATAATGTTTCTCAAAAATCATAAATGGATTAAAACTAAATTTTTAAATATTGTTTAATGGTACATTAAATAATGAAATTTAAGTGTATCAAATTTAGACATTTTGAACTATTACAATACATAAATTGTTGAATATATAATCGATTAAGTACATTTAATAGTATTATTTACAGACAGTGTCGTCTATAATATTTATGTAATAATTTGTTCGTATTTATTTACGCATAAAAAATAAATGATATTTCATTTCAACAGCAAAAATGCTAACTTTTGTTTTGTTTTAAATCGTCAAAATTGGTCTGCTTTAAATTTAATTTTTTTTTTTTTTTTAGAATATTTTATATGGGCAAGTATAACTACGATTTCGTTCTTTCTTTCTTTTTTTGGTTTTTTGTATATTTTTATACAAAAGTTTACAGATGCATAATATAATGTTTTCATTTCGAATTTTATCACTATATATTTATTCACTTAAAATGTGCATGGGATATTGCAACTTAGTACAGGGTGATTCATAAAGAAGTATACAGTTCCAGTGCACTATAAATCAAGAACAATGTAAGATATTATATATGTTACCAGTAACAGAATTTTATGGGACTATATTAAGTTTTGTTAGAGACAGTCGCTGATGTTCTATATGTGACCCCTTAGTCACACAACACACATTGAGAAAATCCAAAATAATTGGCATAGCTTCAAAGGAATTTAGATTTTGGACTTTAATGAGAGTAGCATTGAAGTCGTTCTTTAAATAAATAGCTGTGCCGCCAGAAAGGCTGCCGTTATAAAGCCTGTCAACATTGAATAATTTATAATTTGCAACTTTGATGAGATTACCCTGGGAAAAGTGGGTCTCACTGACCAAGATAAAAAAAAAAAAAAAAAAAAAAAAAAAAAATCTGTTGTGGAAACAACCACACGACTTCCATTACCCACTATTACACATATTACATGCATTTTTTGGCGATAATGTGATCAGAAGATATAAAAGCGATCTAAAGAAGTAGAAACCTAACAATTTTCTGGTAAGATAAACTTTATACACATGTAAAGGCATATAAAACGAAGCTTATATATAGCGAGGTAAAAAAAAAGAAAAAAAAAAAAAAGAAAAATGGTAGAGTTATTTTTTGAAACACCAATTTTCGAGATCTACCTAAACTACTGACCTACCTAAACAGGGTAGCTGTTAATTTTCCTCTAAAAACTACGTGATACATAAGAAAGAAATGGATTTATATAACAATTTTCAAGAAAATCGTTAGAGCCGTTTCTGAGGTACCAACTTTTACCAAAACTCAATTATTGACAGGAAAACAATAATTACATACAAAATCATATTTAAAAGTGAGTTAATAGGACGAGTTTGAAAAAAAATCCGTACAGCCGTTTTTAAAGGAACGCCCTTGCGAGACCTGAAATTGAGCTATTTATACAGGACGCCTATCAATTTTCCTGAACTAACCAACTATATCATTCGAAAGGACATCTAATAGAGTGCTTATACAGCAAATTTGAAGAAAATCGTTCGAGCCGTTTTTGAGATACGGACTTATGGTCCCACTTCCAGTTTCCGATGTCCCCCTTCCGGTTTTTCAATTTTCACCAAAATTTGGAGAATTCATTTGTACACCAGACTTGTTTCAATTCTAAAGTTTCCTATTTCTATCTTTATTAGTTTCCGAGATATAATAGCCAGAAGATTCCCCACAAACATACACACACACAACTGACCAATTGCCAAAAACCACTTTTTTGGACTGAGGGGACCTTAAAACGTGTAAATCAGGTGAAATCTCGATATCGAATTTTCAGACCGAATACAATACTTCCAAACTACGGTAGTAGGGTAATGGAAGTAATAAGATAACCAAGATAAATTATTACTATAAATAAAATCTTTAAACTCAGCCGCTTGTCTCTGGAGGCCATTGGCGTTCCAGAAACCAAGCGTAAAACAATTCAGATTCCCGTTTTGGTTGAAGGGGAAAAAATTTGCCGGAATAGAAAAAAGGAGGGAAAACCCTAACCTTCGAGAGTTATTAAACTCTCGTATAATAGAAAAAAAATATCCATGTTCGAGGACGAAACTCGAATTTTTGGGAGGGCCTGTTTCCAGTCTTGAGCACAGTGTTGCCAGATAGAAATATCAATTTCCCCCCAAAACACAGTTGATTTTCCCCCAAAATGGCACAATTTTTTAAAATTTTCCCCAAATGAGATTTTTATTTTTATTTTTTAAAGATAATGTAAGACGATTTAAGGTGTTAAGCTTATGTGACGTTGAAGAACTGACTATACACAAACTGATGACATATATTAACATGCAATATTTGTAATTTTTTAAGTATGAAATTGAAATTTAGAAATGATACTCATCACAACCCGACGTGAGAAGTGACACAACTCAAAAATGCAGCATTTAATAAAAATCAACTAAAAAATGATATTATAAAACATGAACTAGCTTACATTAGAACACAACTGCCCTCTGTGAAATGTGAGTTTTTATGCACGTTGAGGCACTTCATACACATTTTCAATTACATAACCACAAAATTGCTATTTCTTGATTTGTGTTAGTTTTTTTTGACGGAGTGCGACAGGTTTCCTACTAAAGTAAGGCTAGAAGCATAATAAAGCAAAAGCAGCAATATTAAACTTTATGTACTTTGTAAAAGACAATGCGGCTTTTTTTTTTTTTTTTGTGTGTGTGTGTGTGTGTGTGTGGATAGTAACTTTTTTATGATACATATGTTACCTTATTGCAAAATATACATGCATTTAATAAACCTGTTTTAGTTCATTAAGGCTGGGATTGCGGTGCGTCGGTCGTACGACTGATCTTAAAACTTACGTTCGATCGCAGAGCAGTGGACGTGTTATAAACCAGCTTAACTTGGTATTGCGGTGTGGTGCGTCAAGCGTAAGTCGCATGTAAGAGAAACAAACCAGCCAAATGAAGGTGCAGTGTTAGCTACGTTGTGACTGCGCGCCCATCCACACAGGGCCTGATTATCCAAAAGGCTCAGGAAGCACAAGCTTCCCCTCTAAAATTTACGAGGGGGCCCCATAAGGATTAAAAACATGGTCTTGAATTTTTTGTTTCACATTTTCACACTGATATTGTATTTTTTCTGAGCAAGGTTACCTAACACAAGACAAAACACTCACTATTTCGGGAAAAATCTATTATTTAACCTCAAAAATCTGAATGTTCTTAATTAAAAAGTTGTATGATTTTAATGTTCTGTGTAGAAACCACCCAGATATATGAAAAAAAAAAATAAATAAATACACACTATTTTTTGTCTATAGCATTTTTATATGACAATATGTAACAGGAAAACAAGATTTTCCGAAATAAAAGGGGCCCCGAAATGATGCTGAGCTTCCCCTAGCTTCAAAGCTTAATCGGGCCCTGCATCCACGTCTATTTTGGCGTAACAGAGATGATCATAAGAAAGTAAGACACAGCAATACGAATTAAGCTTTTTTTACAATGTAAAACATAATATCCTTAAACAAATATATTCCACTTGTGTATGCTGTCAATAATTATAAAAATAGTAATAAAACCATACTTTTCAGCATATCACATTGTTTTGAAATATCTTTATATTCCAAAATACCTTTACATTCCTTTGAACGTCTATTACTTATTAATTGAAAAACATAGTCTATATCAGTTGAGAGAAATAAGTTCACAATGTCCAGACTAGCTAGGGAATATTGTGGCTGTATATTCTGTTCAAATAAATCATACAAAAATTTTGCTGGGTCTGATATTGAATAAGGTGATTCAGGAAGTAAACCCTTTAATACAGTAACCAATGCTTTCTCAATAAAATATGTAGGGCTGGAATATTTTGCTACTATGGGTCTAACTGAAGGTTTCTTTATGATTTTTATATTTACCAATTAATTGAGGAGGAAAAGCAAAAACATTTTCCTTAACAATTTTTTTCATATTATCAGGTCAATTATGGCTCTTGAATAAATTTTTAACTTTATATTTTAAATTAGTAGTAGGATCTTTTTCAATTTGTACACAATCCATCTTTTCAATAACTTCCTTCATAAGATTGATATATTGAATAGTTTCCAAAATAACAATCTATCTTTATATTTTGGAATATAAAGATATTTTAAGTAATGTGATATGCTGAAAAGTATGGTTTTATTACTATTTTTATAATATCCTTATTCAGTTAACGTATAATTATAACAAAAACTCATCTAACCAACCAAAATTTTATTTATCATATAAGTAAGAAAAAATAATTATCATTTCTCAGCAATTTTCCTGGGCAAGGTATAGTTTCCTAAATATCTTTCCAGGTTGCGCATGTTGGTTTAGCCTTTCGGAGTTTTTCAAGTTTTCCTGGGAAACTTGCAGAAGAACGGGCTTGAACTCCTAAGAGAGGTCTCCCACGGAGAGCATTCGATCCAGGTTCAAGACCCAAACATAGTTGGTCGGACCTAACCACAAAAGCACAATCTAATTTTATTTAAAGAATGTAATCGTTTAGTTTTGGTGCTCTGTATATTTTTTACGCAAATAGCATATACTGAAACGTACTTAAAAAATTCCACAGTAATAGAACTATATACCACCTTTTGAAACACACTTCGAAGAATTCCAGTTATAGACCCTAATAAATCTGAATTCGTAAGTATGGCGCCTCGTATATAAATAGTGAGAGCTTCATACCATATTCTGTGTCAAACTTAATTATATGCTTATAAGAAATATACGTTTATTTTATTTTGTTTAGCGCAGTTAAAATATATTAAAATAGACTGACAAAAAATTTCTTCCACAAACATAATGTATTTGAGTTCTTCTGGATGTTCTTCTACATGAAATATTTGTTCGATTTTAATTGAAAGTGTCATGTAAATTCCCCATGTGTCGCATGACACAAAATTAGAATATCAAATTTGGATTTCCGTCAAATATGTTTTTTAAATTATGGTGATAGTAGATTAACACACAGACCAATCTCTAAAAACCTGATTTTCTGATCATCAAAAATGCAATTTAGAAAATTTGATCCCAAAACAACATTTTTTCTTCGTTATACGTATTTTTAAGAAAAAATAATAATTAAAAAAAAAAAAAAAAAATCCGTTTTTTTTTTTTTTTCCCCAGAATTTTTTTAAGAATTTATTTTTTCCCCAAACTTTCCCCACACGAACACTATTTTTCCTCAATATCGTGAAAAGTATCTCCAATCTGGCAACACTGCTTGAACAATTAATTTTTTGTCATGATTTTTTTCTAAAGTCATGACATAATTTAAGAACTCGGTGTCCGAACCGGCGTCTGCTGGAACCGAGTGATTTTGATTGGTTAATTTAGCGGGGGACGGGGCTAAGCACTCGTTGCGCCCTGTGGCAGCCCCGGGACTGGCAGCAAGGCTGCGGGACTCTTCCCCCTTCCTACCATTAAAAACCTCAATTTTGGGTGTTTCTGTGACTTTCTGGGGCTTATGCTTTGATTTTGCGTTTTTTTTTTTTTTTTTTTTTTTTTTTTTTTGCGTGTGTGTGTTAGAATTTTGCATAGGGAACTTGGGGCAGCTCCGGAAATTAACCAGGTGATCATCTTCGCAATGGACACAACTGAAGGGCTCAGCAAAAGGCTTCCTACAATAATTATTCTGGATTTTCCCAATATTCCAAAATTACTTATTGCAGCGGTGTATCTTCCTCCTAATAATGTGAGGAATGACCAGCTTTATCAAGAACTTTCCAATCTCACTAATCTTTATTCCAATTTTATTATTGCGGGTGACTTTAATGCTAAGCATTTGACTTGAACTGTACCTCTAATCAGCGTAGAGGCAATATTATCAGGAGGTGGGTAGATCAAAATCATTCTGAAATTATAGCTTTCCCTGAACCCATCTCTATTAGAAGTAATAATGTTATTGATTTTGCTGTCACCCGCAATTTCCCATTTGTACATCGCATTCACACGCTACACGAGCTCAACTCTGATCATATGCCTGTAATTGTTAGTTTCCGGACAAATTATTATTCTTTGGATTTACCTTCAACCCTCATCATTAGGTGGAGACACTACACGGAGATCCTGGCTGAATGTCAGCTGCCCTAAATTGTTCCATCTACTAAATCTGAAGCTGAGAGTGCTATCTGCAAGCTTGAAAAAAACACTTCAAGATGCGTTTAGCAATAGCTCAGTTCCGAGAAAGAGGCAGGTAATTATTTCCGGTTACCTGACGAGATCCGACAGATGGTCAGAGAACGAAATCGTGCAAGCAAACTTCGGCAAGTCTACAGGTCCCAATTTTTTAGGAGCAGGTATAATGTGCTTGCTAGGAGGGCTAAAACTGCAATTCTAGAGTACAGTAAAACTCATTGAAACAATTTTGTCGAAAGCCTTTCGACTAAGGACAACACCATTTGAACGTTTTCTTCCCGTATTTGTAGACCACAAACAAACATTCCGGCTATTAATAGCCCTACTGGGATGGCAGTAAGAAACACTGAAAAGACTGAGTCAATTGCCTATAGTCTTAGAAGCCAGTTTTCACCTCACCACGAGTTTTTAATCCTAGGATTGCTACCATTGTTGATAACAGTGTAAATAACTTGTTAAATAATAATACTTTAAAATTACCTACTACTTCTGAAATTATCAACTATGTGACTCTGGTCACAAAAAGAATAAGGCCCGGGGCATTGATAAAATAACAACTATTATGCATATTAACCTCCCTTTTAACTTCATTTACTATATTACATTTTTAATTAACCGCATGCTAATTTTAAATATTTTACCAGACTCCTGGAAGGCCAGCGTAATCATTCCATTGCCGAAGGGCGGTGGGGCGCATGCGCATGCACCGGAAAGCTACCGACCAATTTCACTTTTTTCTTGCATGTCGAAGATCTACGAATATATTTTAGTAAAGCGTTTGAATGAATTACAGACTCTCATGACGTCATCATGCCGGAGCAATTCGGATTTCATCCGAAGCACTCCACTCAACATCAATTATGGAGAGTCTGTGAAATCATTCACGACGGACTCGAAAATGGGGTCACTGGATGTTCAAAAAGCTTTCGATAAGGTATGGCATGATGGCCTTATTTACAAATTAATTTATATCGGTCTACCCGACCAACTAACAAAAATCATTCATGATTACCTAAATAATAGAACCTTTTCTGTCAAAGTTGGAAATTCTTTTTCTAACCCTTTACCCATTTTAAGTTCGATCCCACAGGGATGCTTTCTCGGACCTTTTCTTTTCAACATTTACGTCAACTATCTGCCGAAAGATACAGACGTCACTTTAGCTACCTTCGCTGACGATACTGCCATCTGTTATCATAAACGCACAACAAACACTGTTTTCCAAGTACATCAGAACTACTCAAATAAATTTACGATTTGGTTAAGGAAATGGAGAATTAAAGTTAACAGTTCCAAAAGTGCTGCCATTTTCTTCACTAATAAACGCTATGACACCTCTACTAACTTTTTACTTAATAATCAACCCATACCCTAGGAACTTTGCTATAAATACTTAGGAATTTACCTAGATTCAAAATTAGCGTCGCCATTTCACATTTCAGAATCTCTGAAAAAAGCTGCGAAAGCCCTTTACTTTCTTTTAGCTTATAATAGCCGCCTGTCCATCAAAAATAAATTATTATTGTATAAATATATGATTTGCCCGATCATAAAAATTCAGTTATTCCAAAATAAGCTTTTACGTAGGTTTATTCAAGCTACTCGTTATGTCCGCAATAATGCTACTCACCGAGATCTTCGAATTAGGTCATTCTATGCCGAAATTCGAAAACTTACGATGAAGTTTCACAGATCCGTTCCCAATCTTGGAAATCCTCTGTTAGACTCCATCGCTACGATCCTGGAGTCGGTCGTGAAAGAAACGGCCTTTAGTTATTTTAACTAGAGAAAAGGACTTTCTGCCCGTCTCTAAGAAAAGTAGAACTATTACGTCTGGAGTTATATAACAGTGTATTTCCTCACTAAATTATTTTTCTCCCTAGAATGAACGAAATTTTTCTCTAGCGTTGGCTAACCTTAGCATCAGGCTGAAGTTCTTTGGCTTATTTACTGTTACTTTTTTTCAGTCGCGATTTCCACCTTCCTACTTATGAATTGCTCTAAATTTTTAATGTTTACTTCTCAAAATTATGAACTGTCGGATTTGTTTTTTAATTATTTGGTTATTTTTTTTAAGTTTTTTCATTTTTTTATACATAGTTAGTTCAGGATGTTGCTTTCGAACGGGATGCCCGAACGCGATCTCTGATTGGTCTGAGCCTCGCGCTCTGATTGGTCGGGTCGTCTAGGCCAGAATTCCGTCATTTTTAGCTCAAAATTTTTCAGAGAGGATTGAGAATAACTTAATATTCGCGGTAAAGCCTCGGGAATTTTCAAAAATCTTGAACCGTTACTCAAAGGTAAAACTTTATCCATTCATAACAAAATGATCTTGTACAATGCCTGTATTCTTCCTATTTTAACTTATGCCTGCCCTATCTGGGGTTATGCTTGCAAGACCTCAATTGATATCATTGCTCGTTGGCACAACCGTTGCCTTAGAACAATCAGAAACAGAAACTGCTATTTAACTAACTACACTATCAGAAGAGACCTAAAAACGGGTACATTCCGTAATCGTTTACACCACCTTGCAAATAATTTCTTCATGTCAGTTCATAACCTTGACAATGATATAATCGCAGAATTACCTGATTATGATCATACTGATCCAATAAATAGGAAACGTCCTCGTTTCATTTGTTTGACCTAGCGCCTAACAGCCTTATCCTCACCTTTTACTCTGATGTACATGCAGGCCACCTACGTGCTTATTGTTTTACAGTAAGTGCGTGGACCCTACACAGTGCATTGTATAACTTCAATTCCTTTTTTTTTTTTTTTGTATGGACCACTGTTAAGTGCCTTTTTTGTTAAACCGTTGAGTAAACTGATTATTGCCTTTCGGCTTCTCCTGAGACTTTCTGTAACTGTGCAATCTTTTTCTTTTCATTTTTATCTTTTATTATATTAAACCCTTTTAATTCTTTTTAAAATTCATTTTTAAGCAGCTTATGCTGCAGTTATACATAATTTAATTCTTTAATATTGTTATCTTTTTTTTTTTTTTTTCTTTTTAGCAGCCTTGTGCTGCAGATACCTTATATTTCTTTTGGCTCTTTAATTCTTAATAGACACTCATTTTTAAACCGGTAGTAAAGTGCACCTGCACTAGGAATACCATTAATGCCTTACACCAGTTGCCAGTTGCCAGGTTGCTGATTGGTCCACTGATCCACCTCAGAACTTAGTTTCTGGATGGAAACCGAGATTCGGTCTGAAACACTGTATTTTATTTCTCTTTAATCTTCTTCTGAATTTTTCTTTATATTTTGTGCCAGAAATTTTAAGAAAAAAAAATGTATACCCCCCCCCCCCTCTTTTTTTTTTACTCTGAGTAGTTTCCTGTGTTTCTTGGAACGCATTGCTCACATCTTTTTTTTTTTTTTTTTTTTTTTTTCCTTTTCGCCGTCCATACCATCTCGTCAACGTACGCAACAGATCCTCTGTTGTACTTAGGATTTTTCAAGATTTTTATTTTTATTTTATTATTATTATTATTATTTTTAAAATCTTGTGGAGCTTTACTCAGTAAAATCTCTGCTAACGTGGGAAAATTTTCTGAGATTAAATTCTAAATTATAAAAACCCTTTCGGCTCTTTTTTTTTTTCTTTCCTGAAAGACTATTTTTATGTGTTTGTCATTTTCAATGGAGGTAAGCACTGGTTGCGACCCTATGCAGGTACTCTGAAGCTTTTACGGTGACGTTGACACACATTGAGCCGGTAATCCATTTCCGCCCAAACGCGTGTTAAGGTATCTGAATCAAGTCCATCGATAGTGGCTGTGATACGCTGTTCCAGCTCCGCTAGGTCAACAGGAAGGGGAGGTACGAATACCTTGTCCTTCACGTACCCCCACAGGGAAAAATCCCAAGGTGTTAGCACGGATTAAGAGTACAATCTTCTTCCGTGGTGTTAGATGGGATTTTTGGGTAGCCATTTGGAATGGCGTTGCAAACTCTATCCGCGACTTCTTGCGATACAGTTCTGTTGTCTAAGACTGTATGCACAAACAGCCAGTAGTTTTAAATTTTTCATGTCAATGATAGATTTTGTAGTTAGAGCTTTTTTTTTCGAATCGTGATCGAAAATTCCGTTGCACAGCCAGGGCCCGACTATGCTTTTTGAAGACCCGGGGCACTGATGCTATTTGGAGGCCCCCTTACCCTGCTCTAACGAGTTACCTACTCTCACCAAAAGGACCCATTCTCAAAAAAAAAAAAAAAGCCTTTTTTAAATTTTTCCTTCAATTATACCTCCTATTTCCTCATTTTTTTAGCAACCTATAACAAAATCACTAATTCTATGTTCAAGACAAATGAAAAACTGAAGCACATTGATCAGCCGCTGTTTAGGAAATCAGTTTCAAAATTTAATAATTGTTTAAGCTATCTGATAAAATATAGAAAGAAAAATTTTATCAATTTTTGTTTTTAATAAACATATAATGAAAAAAAATTGTACTATTACTTCTCAATTTTTGGAAATGAGGCCCCCTAAATTTGAAGGCCCTGGGCCAGTGCCCCGTGTGCCCATGCCATAGTCTGGCCCTGGAGTTGAGAATTCTAGTTTATTAAATTCAAGAACACAAAAAGGCTTCTCCACTGCAGATGTCGCCATTTTGACTCACTAGTCACATGACATGCACGTTATTTCCTATATCACTTCCGTCTGGGACAAGACACAAACTTTAAGATTACATCTTTCTTATGGTTCACTGAGGTAGTGGGTGTCAATGACTGTAACTGTTTTACAGCATCTGGAAAGCGTATACTTATTTATGAATCACCCTGTATATTGGAGTTAAGTAAACAAGTGTCTTAAAACATCAAACTATGCAATATTTTAAATATTACTTTTAACGCTTGTAAATAAACGAGAGCTCAAATAAACAAAACTTATCAAACAATTTAAACTAAAATTACAAAGAGTTGCTTGTAAATGCTACTTTTCCATGTAAAGACAGATTAAGAATATTTTAGCCGCACTTGTTATTAGCTAATTTCACATTAAATGTCTATTATGGAAAAAATTTTATTAACGCTATCCTTAACGTAATTTTAAATATATCGCATGCAACATTTAGCAAGTAAAATTCAAGTTTCTTTCTTTAATCGTGTTGTTAATATTTACTAATACAGTAAAAACATTTATCGTTATTCTTAAAGAAATTTCTGTACATATTATTACATGCATGAAATTTGTCTAAGTTAGCAATATATTTTGTGAAACACTAAATTTTTATTCCTTTTTACTATAAATGTATTAAGAACGTATAATGTAAGAACGACCTTTTGTTGATTATCCTCACAATATCTTTCTATTATTTATATCCAGAGTATATGGAAAACTTTGGTTGACAAAATTTTTGACCTCGATTTTTTATATATTTTTACACGTTTTGAGGTGTAAGAACAGTGATGCCAGATGGTCGAAAATTATTTCCCCAAACAGGTCTTCAAATTTTCCCAAAACAGGGTTTTTTTTTTCGAAAAAATCCCCAATTTCATTTCTACTAAAAAGAGAAAATAAAAAAATTTTCAAAAAAAAAAAAAAAAATATATATATATATATATATATATATATATATCAAACAGATTTAAGTGGATTTAAGCTCAGATTTTTCCCCAAATGAAGGCAATTTTTGAAAAAAAAAAAAAAAATCCCCAAATAACAATAAAGCTATTGAAAATTCCTGGTCGTAGGGATAAATCATTACGTTGCCAACATTGGCAGAAAGTTGAAGAACGCCCCAGATTTGTCCCCAAAAATTTTAGAATTCCCCTAAAAAGTCCCCACAAACATTTGGTCCCCAAAATTGTCCCCAGAAGCCTCAAAAATCCCCCAAAATGGGGACAAAATCTCCAATCTGGCATCACTGTATGAGAGGAATCCCAAAATCACACGATCAATGTGGTGTCCATGTGTGATGCAATAATTAGCATAAACTTGCATTCTAACGATTAGCACACGAGAAAGAGCCTGGACTATTTCCCATGTGCTAATGGACTATTTTCCAGGTTCCCAAAACTAAAATATATATCAATAATATCAAGTGGCATATTATTAGGATAATGTAAATGAATTGTAGTGCGGGAAGTGTAGCCTAGAGGATGGTGCATTTCAGGAGACGATCGGCCATGGTCATCACCAAGTTCATTGCTTATAGTATAAATTTATGAGAACAAACATATAATGGGAAACTGAGCAGAGTCTCAGGCAACAAGTGCATCTACTGTTTTATATGAAGATTTTTTTCTTTTTTAAGTTGATTTCCTCATAATTAATTGATAAATTCTTATATTCCTTCAACAGTTCATGTTGTATGAACATCATTTCAAATGGAAAGCTTTTCATTTCAGTAAAGCATTATTGAAATTTGTAACAACCCCTGTCCAAAAATAAACCAACCGATAGCGATAACAGCTTTTAAAATAAAATCTTTTAACTATGCAAAAGATTTTCTGAAATCGTTATCACTTTAAAAGGATTAAAAGCTATTGGAGCATCAAAATGAAAGAACAAGTGGATTTTGGAGTATAATAGAGAGGTCATAAAAACGATTCAAAAGATTCTGAAGAATGTTGTTCTGGAAAGTGAAAGATATGATTTTAAACAAATAAAAAAGTTTTTAATTCAGATTTCATTTATAAGTTTTATTTGTTTCTGCTAAATATTATTGAAGTCACCTTCAATAAAAGCAAGTAAGATCACAGAGACTTTTTTTTTTTTTAGGGAAGTCATTTTAATTAACACTTGGATGTTTTAGAATAAAAGATGTTTTTTGTTATTTATAAGAGATGCGGCTTTCAGAAAAACATTTAATTTCCATTGAACTCAAATATGTGTTTACAATAAAATATCAATGTCCTACTTCTATGATTTAAAAATTATACATAATAAAATATTTTTAGCGTATTACATAGAAAAACAGAGATAGTGATAACTGATGCGGCAAGTTCGACATCATCTTAAACAAACAAACAAATAAAAACGTGTCAGTTCTTTTTAATGAATATTTATTTATTTATTTATTAGATGTATCTTATACTATTAAGTGAGCAATATATGTATATTTCACTGTTCTCGAAAACGGTAGCTCGGACAGTCACGTGATTTAACACAAAAGTGCCCTCCGTAGGGTCATTGTGCACATTTAAGTCAGATTTTCGAATTTTTGATTAGTTTTCTTTTAATTAATAAAAATATGAAAATAAAACTTCCCATTTCTATAGTGACGCAGAATGGAGAATCTTAGGAGAGATTTGAGTTTATTTTACATTGAACTATAGCTACGTTATGAGGACTTACCAGAGATTTGATTGGCTTATTTGATTTTCATTGATTTGAGTGTATTTTACGTTGAACTAGAGCTACGTTATGAAGAATTACGAGAGATTTGATTGGTTTATTTGATTTTCATTGATTTGAGTGTATTTTACGTTGAACTAGAGCTACGTTTTGGGAAATTACAATAGATTTGATTAGTTTATTTAATTTTCATTGATTTGAGTGTATTTTACCTTGAACTAGAGCTACGTTATGAGGCATTACGAGAGATTTTCATTGATTTGAGGTAGGGGTGTCCAGTGATATTTTTTTTAACATGCTTGTCAGTGATAGCTGCGAAAAGGATTTTCGTGCGTTTTCAGATTCATGCACAGTGGGGTAGGGGTGTCCAGTGATGTTTTTTTAGTTTTAACATGCGTAATAGTGATTGCCGCGGAACCGAGTTTCGTGCGTTTTCAGATTCATGCACAGCGGGGTAGGGGTGTCCAGTGATGTTTTTTCTGGTTTTAACATGCGTGCTAGTGATTGCCGCGGAACCGAATTTCGTGCGTTTTCAGATTCATGCACAGCGAGATAGGGGTGTTCAGTGATGTTTTTTGGTTTGAACATGCGTGATAGTGATTGCTGGGGAACAGAGTTTCGTGTGTTCTGAGATTCATGCACAGCGGTGTAGGACTGTCCAGTGATTTTTTTTTTTTTTTTCATGTGTATGAAGCGTACATACTTGCGTTATAGTGATTGCGGCGAAAACGACTTACGTGCGTTCTTTCATTCGACCATTCATCGAATAGTGACTTTTACTGTACGAGTAACAGCTTCAACTGTTTCCAGAATATTCGAAGTATTAACATTTCTATTTGACGGTTTTCGAGAATATTAGTTTTAATAATAGTTTTGTTGCACAGATTCGAGAAGTTCAAAAAATGTTTGCTCTTGTCAAGGAGATCACATACTAAAACTGTGAAGAAAATAGTCGCCAATCGAAATGTATTTATTTAAACGTTTCAATTATTTAGTTAAAAAGAAATCCTTTAAATATAGTGCCCAGTGAAACGGGCGAAGCCTACTAGTAGTAATAAAATGTGCAATTTACGGTGAACGGTTGAAATTATATATACTGAATTTTAAAATGTAGAACTTCACGTAAGAGAAAATTTATTAATTAAAGCCTATATAAAGAATTCTTAGTATATCAAAATGTTTCTTTTATTTTTCTCTTAAATCATTTAAAAATAAATTTATCATTGCTATACGGATTCTTTTAATTTCCCTTATCCATGTATGGTATATATCTGTTTGTGAGCTTATTATCAGCATATATCAACAACAAGTATTTACAGGAAGTTCTAACGCGATATTCTAAATCTGTATCATACAGAAGTTCTATTAAATACTTTTTATTGACATCGGATAAATGGTTCATGTACAGAGACATCCAAGATAATTCAAATACATTGCGTCTATGGTCGAAATTTCTCGAAGGTACAGTCCAACATCTATGTGTTTTTCATACTGGACTAAATTTAAATACACAATGTGGTGTGCTTATAATTTGTAGACAATATACAGTACTACCCAAAATTAAGTGAGCACATTCTTTTACACGGAATATAATTGATGAAAGGTCTTTAACTAAATTTTCTAAAATCTATAAAGCTGCCTAGAATTTAGAAAGGATAATTACTTTCTCATTCCCATATGGTACAAAGAATTGTTTGAGGGTTTTAGCAGTTGATTTGCGTGTCCATTTGTTATCAGCATAAGTTAAAAACAAACAATTGCAGGAAATCCAAATTTGGTATTTTGAAGATTATTTGATGTTGCCACTTGAAAAGTTTTACCATGATTGGTCTGTTTCAAATTGGGGGAAAATTGTCTTAATAATTTGCAGTAAATTATTAAATTTATTGCAAATTATTAAGACATTTGATGATATACATTTTGATATATATTGACATTTTTTTATATATATTTCTAATGAATGCAGGTACTATATTCAAACGGTGGGTTGGAGGGACGGTAGCCCCATCATTTAAAACTATTTTCAAACTTTTTCCATCTAAAACTACTTTCAGCTGTTTTTAAAGTGGGTTCATATCTTATTATCTTCTACTTTCCATATAACACCGCTTGAAACTGAATTATTCGATTGTTTTATGTATAGATTAAAAGAGCTAAGGCGATATTTTTTTCAGAGTTATTTAACTTCTAAATTTTCCTATTCGTGTAAGATTTTATGTTGTAGGAATTTCCTTTCAAATGAAAGCGTTTTCTGATTTATTAAGTTATTGATGTTTGTAAAAGCTTTCATACAAAAGTAATCCAAAATATAATGATATCAGCGTTTGATTTTTTTTTTTTTTTTAACTATCGATTTTAAAGGATTAAAATGTATTAGAGGATCAAAATAAAAGAACTATATTGTGTAAGGTTTTGGAGGATAACAAAGAAGTGTAAAAACAATTTAAAAGAGGCTAAGTTATGTAGTCGTAGAAAGATAATAATGTGATTTTAAATAAACAAAAAATATTTTTGACAAAATTTAAATCAAGTTTCATTTAGAAATTTTACTTTGCTTCTGTCTAATGTTACCGATTTTGCGTTCAGTAATAATAAGTAAGATCACAGATATTGCCTTAATCAACATTTAAATCTTTATGGAATAAAGGACATTTTATTTTGCATATAGGAAACTTGAGAATTTGTGAAAATTATCCGCCTTGGTTTTTTTTTTTTACGTTTTTACACATTTTGAGGTTTTAGAAATCCGAAATCACAAAATCGATGTGTTATCTCTCCGTAGGTTAACCAGTTGGTTAGTACGTTAATTGGTATGGTAGTTCTGTGCCAGACAATATCTCAAGAGCGAATTATTTTAAACTGGTGTGTGGAAAATTACTTAGAAGTATTTTTATTAATTTAAAAATATCTCTTGTGATATTAGTAAGAGCCCTATTTATTTTCAACATTCTAATATGACAACTTCGAAAGTTATTCAAAATTTACGATTTTCTTAACATGGAAGAATATGACAAAAATTTAAATATAACTGCACTATGAGAATTATTTTCATCGTAACGATGTCAGATCAGTTTTAAAATATCATTTGTAATACTGTCATGAATATCATTCATTATGACTCTTCTAATTTATTATCATTTATTATGACTTTGTAAGCTATTCAAATTTTAAGATCTTCTTAACATGAAAGAATGGATCAAAATTTCACATAAACAACAATTGTGAAGATTGTTGCATTAAAAATAACATGGATTGGATTGTGTTGTGGGGATTAAGGTCAACTGACTGCACTAGGGTCCTAGGCCTGAGGGGGGGGGGTGACATCCGTGGGGGTCTTTTTAAGGGGCCCTAGCCCGTATTTACGCAGTTTTCGGAGAAAATCACGTAAAATTCTGTACGGCTAGGCCGACGAGCGTGACCTGGGATCGAACCCGGCACCTCACGCCTTCCAGCTTTTAGCGCAGAACCTAAAAGTAACAGGAAATTTTCATGAAAACTAAAATAAAAACTAACTCTAAAAAAATATATATATAAGTAGATTAAGATAAGGTAGGTGTATGGAATCAGAGGTAGAGAAGCCTTGTGGATGAAACATTTCAGTCTACGACTAAGCTGGGTGATCAGCTGAGTTCATATCTCTTAACATGAATATAGCATGCTCTGAAGGATATAGCATGGTAGAAATTTATGAGAGCAAATATATGATGAGGAACTTATAGAGAGTCCAACACTGTCAACTAGTTTTGCTATATAAGAGATGCTGTCTTTAAAAGAACATTTAATATTTCTTAGTCTTTTTATGAACATAAGATAAAATATAAACATCTTATATGTGAAATATAAAATTCGTCAAAAAATGTGATGATTTTACGCGTATTTATATATGTATAGCCTGTTTATACTTGCATTGGTTATATTATTATTTATTATTAGTGTTATTATGTGGAGTATTTTTTTTTTCTCCTATGGTATAAAATATCTTTATGCTCTTAAAATATAATAATAAATATTCTTTTCAATATAGATATGTAACATATTCAAATATTTAAACATATTAAAATATTAAGACTTATAAGTCCACTTTTTAATTTAGATGTTATCTAAAACAATAAACAGAACAGTATGAGGATTTATGAAAACTTACATAAAAATTTCACAATGAAAAATTTGTGTTATATTTCGCTTTAATTTCTTCCTTTCTCTCTCCCCCCCCCCCCTTTTTTTTTTTTGAGATTAAATTTCTTTAGAGCTATTTAATGAAGCTTGATATTAATTTTTACCTAAATAATTTTTTAAAAGTGGAAATCTTTTTTCTTTTTTCTTTTCTTTTCTTTTTTTAAAAAAAATAATGCAGTTTGTTTACACATCTAATGTTTACAAAATAAAATAATTTCTAATATTTTCTTTTGCAAACATTTGTTTTAAACAAAATATTTTCTAATATTTTGATATTTAATATTTTATTTATATTAGCATGAACTACTGATGTACGGACTTTTATCAATAACTATGGATTAAATGATGATGATAATAAAATGCTTTGTAAATAAAATTTTAAAGTGCACAACTCTTTTTTTTTTTTTTTTTTTTTTTAATATATCTTTTAGTTTTAGACGTTAGAAAAAAAATTCTGAAATCTTAAAAATTAGAAGCATAATAAAAATTTAGTATTATATTATAACGACTGAGTATAGATTCTTTTGTCATATGACTCATCAATCTATCATGGATATATACATACATATATATATATAGACTTAAATAAAAAAACTATTTAATATATCTTAAATATATACATATAAAATATCGTACCCGAATGTGATAGAGAAAATATGTTTTGGGGTTAAATTTTCGAAATAAATTTTCAGTATATTTACACGTTTAGAGATCCTCTAAATTCTACAATGAGGTTTATAGCGGTTGGTCTGTGTTCTATCTTTGTGTATGTTATCAGTATAATTGAAGAACAAATACCTGCATGAAGTGATAATAAGGTACTTTAAATCTCTGAAATATGGAGATTATTTATTTTTACTTCCATTACCCTACTACAGTAGGTAATGGAAGTATTGTATTCGGTCCAAAAATTCGATATCGAAATTTCACCTGATTTACACGTTTTAAGGTTTCCTGAGTCCAAAAAAGTGTTTTTTGGCAATTGGTCACTGTGTGTATGTATGCATGTATGTGTGTATGTATGTATGTATGAAATCTTCTGGCTATGATATCTCCGAAACTAATAAAGACAGAACTACAAAACTTCAGAATTGAGACAGGTCTGGTGTACAAATGCCTTTTGCAAATTTTGGTGAAAATTGAAAAACCGGAAGGGGACATCGGAAACCGGGAGTGGGACCGTAAGTTCGTATCTCAAAAACGGCTCTACCGATTTTCTTCAAATTTGCTATATGAACACTCTATAGATGTCCTTTCGAATGATATAGTTGGTTAGTTCAGGAAAATTTATAGGTGTCCTGTATAAATAGCTCAGGTCTTGCAAGCGCGACCCTTTAAAAACGGCTGTACGGATTTCTTTCAAACTTACCAAATTAACTCACTTTTGTTTTCCGGTCATTAATTGAGTTTTGGTAAAAGTTGGTACCTCAAAAACGGCTCTAACGATTTTCTTGAAAATTATATAAATTCCTTCCTTCCTTATGTATTACGTGGTTCTTAGAGGAAAAGCAGCGTATATATATTAGAGCAGTGTATATATATATATATATATATATATATATATATATATACACTGCTCGACATTGTAAATGCAACACCAAGAAGAAGTGGTCAGAAATTTATGCAAATTTTAGAGTAGACGCACGTCACTGATTTATGCGAATGATGTGAAATGCGCAGCTCTCCAACGCACGTGAAGTAAGATATAAGGGAAGATGTGTGAGATGTGATTGGACGCCGTTTGCAGACTCTGCTCCTGCCTCGTTCAGAAGACGAACTGCGGCAAATGGTTGAAAGGGAATGGAGAGCCATCCCTCTGGACACCATCCGCACTCTTATTGACTCTATGCCTAGACGTGTTTCTTCGTGCATCGCTGTCCGCGGTGGTCCTACATCCTACTGAGCCGACGCCGTTCTCGTTCTGTATTCTGACTATCATTTTGAAATAAAGATCACTTATTGTTCCTTGCTGTGTCTGTCTTTTTTCCAAATTTCATCACTTTCTGGTCACTCCTTCTTGGTGTTGCATTTTCAATGTCGAGCAGTGTACATATATATATATATATAGAGAGAGAGGTTTGTGTACGTACATATATTCACAAAAGAGTTTATTACAGTCTATATGAAAGGTAATTTAAAACCTATTTATCTATATATTGCCCGAAACGTAATCACCCAGACAGACACTTACATCTATAAGACATCTATAAACGTTAGAAAAATGATCCATTCGAATACCAAAAACATTCTACAGATATCAAATAGATCGACAAATGCCACCCTTATTTACGTCCATTAGATATCTATTAAATCTTTAAATATCCAGTAATTGTATATATTTTAGACATTCTTAGTTACTGAACGGAGTTCATACACAAAATTTAGAGATTTGTTGAACATATAATAAATGTTAAAAGACATATTATAGACATCTTAATATCCAAAAATTTGACATTATTTGGCTATTCTCAGACATTCAATAGAGGTAATATATCATATATAGTGATCTACTGCACATTTAACGAATATTTCTAGACAGGTTAAAGGTATCGAAATAATGGACGTTAGACATTTTCAGATGTTGAATGCAAGTAATGTACCAAATTTAGATGCGTATTGTTATTTACATAAATTAGTTTCAGAAGTCACTGTTCTATTAATTTTACGGTAGTAATCCTTTGAATATTTGCGATTATCTTCAGGTATTTTGACATATAAGATTCAATAGGCTTCTATGACAAATAATAAACTTAATAACATCTTAGCCCTAAACATATAAAATTTTACAAACAAAATTACTTAAGAGAAAGAAAATATAAATGTATATGTCTGTACTGATAAGTATAAAGGATTTAAGTCCATATTTTTGATTTTCCAGGAGACGAAAAATAAAGTTAAACTAACTAAAAACTAATCAGAAGAATCGATTAGGAAAAAGGGATTACGTTGATTTATACCCTTTATACCGTTCAGCGATTGTCAACCTTCATTTAATAAAGGGAAAAAATTGAATTAAGTATTTTATACAAAGATTAAGGCTAAATTTCTGACTTGAATCTTTTTTTACTAATGGATTTTCTCAAAGACTAAATGACATGGATTTAAATCCTTTATACCAATCGATAGAGAGTTTTTTTCTGGGTCTGACTATGTACTTAACTCAAAATCGACATTTTTGGACTTAAATCCTTTATACTTATCAGTACAGATATATGTGTGTGCATTCTGCTAGAACTAAATAAAAAAAAAATACCTTAATTACCAGTAATCTAAACAAATAAACGATAACCCCCAAATCAAGGTTGCACTTGCAGTTAGTATTCGACACTCTCTTTGTTTCAATTCGCTCTCTACATGCCAAAGAGATAAAATATTTAACATCGTTCGGATGTATGCTATTGGTTATGGTATGGGCAAAGGTCTGGGATTCACGTTGTATCACCTTTTCTGAAAACCTAAACATGATCTCTAACATAACATTTAATGTCTACAAACCTTAGAATCCAAAAATTATAAAATAATGAGAAATGTGATTTCAATTCCGAAAAAAAATATAAAAATAAAATGCATAATTTTTACATAATTTTTGCAAATGGTACGAAATAAATAAATCATATTTACACTAACTTAAATTATGGAAAGCAGTGTACATTTCTTGACATAACTAATCGATAATATAATCGTTAAATATAAATTTCAAGTATTTTTGCGTATGTTTTTGTTTGGTCCAAAACAGTTACATCTAACAGACATTGAAAATATCTATATCTTTATTTGATATAACATGCTATATCTGTTGGATATTCATCTAACAGATATCTATAATTATTATAGAATATCTAGGACGTTTAATGGATATTCTTATGATTTTTTGTATCTTTTAGATATCAATTGGATGTAATTTAGGTGGATATAAGTGGATGTTTGGGTATTATATATTTTTTCAGATTCACAAAAGCATGTATTCTATAGAATGCATCCTGATTGACATTAACAATTGGTTTATTTGTCCACAGACATAATAAATAATATGAGATTCATATCAAGAGATTTTGTTGCCTCAGTAAAGATATGAGAATGCGCAAGGAAAATAATAAATCACTTTTTTTTCCCTTTAAGCCTATCTTTGTAACATTTTCCAACAGAGTTAAAAAGTTCATTTGATCACGCTGTCAATTCCGTAAATAATTTCAAAATGCTTTGAAACCAATATATTTTTATTCAAATTCACTATATCCTTTTTATTTTTTATTTTTTTAGTCATATAAATATCATTAAAGTTTTATGTACCGAGTCTCACTCAATGAGAGTTAGGGTAGGTGCTCCAGTGATTGGTATGTTCCAGTAATTGACATCTATCCCGAAATAATCAATAAATAAGAAAAATAAGAAAATCATATATTTTGCATATGAGAATTTTAACATTTTATGTCAAACACTGGAGCATAGGGTGCTAATAACTGGTAAAATGAATAACTAGTAGTGTCAAACGCTGGAACATAGGGGGCCAATAACTGATAAAATGAATAACTAGCAGTGTCAATTACTGGAACACTGAGTGGATGTCAAATAAAAATTCATAAAAGAAAAATAATAATTGTTATCAAATGTATATATCTATATATATAAAAGAACACTTCCTGAGTGAGTGAGTGAGGGGGTGATCTATCAACGCCCAGACCAAACCCCTGGACCTAGAAGCATGAAATTTTGTGACAATGTTCTTTCTATGACGTAGGCATCCACTAAGAAGCGATTTTACAAAATTCGCCCCCCCAAGGGGGGGAGGGGGGGCAAAACGTGATTTCACAAAATCCTTCATATCTAAAACAAAAAAACAGATATCCGTAAAATTTTTGCTTTAAAATATAGCTAATACAAATGTCAAAAAACCAATTTCTGGAATTTTCAAAATTCGGTCCCCAAGGGGGGCGGGGGGGCAAAACGTGATTTCACATGCGTAAAACGTGATTTCGCATAATCCTATATATCTCAAACAAAAAAATAGATATGCGTGAAATTTTTGCTCTAAAATATAGCTAATGCAAATATCTAAAAACCAATTTCTGGAATTTTAGAAATTCAGCCCCCAGGTGGGGCAGCAAGGGGGGGGAGGGGGGTAAGGGGCAAAAACAAATAGAAATACAGTTAGGGCGTTCAAAATTGATACAGATAGGTTTTAGAGGCCTGCAAGTCGAATGAGGATATTTTCGATTGTGTAAAGTTATTAGGAGGGGAGAGGGGGGGGGGGGCAAAAAATAAAAATAGAGTTAGATCGCTCAAAATTGATATATAGAGGTTTTCGATACCTACAAATAGATTGCGGATATTTTCGAATTTTTAAAATTATTAGGTGGGGGGGTAAGGGGGGGGGCTATGGTAAAAAACAAATAGAAATACAGTTAGGCCGTTCAAAATTGGTATAGATAGGTTTTAGATGCCTGCAAGTCGAATGGGGATATTTTTGAAAGTGTAAAGTTTTTAGGAGGGCCGGGAAGGGGGGGTAGAGGGGCAAAAAAAAAGAAAATAGAGTTAGATCATTCAAAATTGGTACATAGAGGTTTCCAATACCTACAAATCGATTGCGGATATTTTCGAATTTTTAAAATTATTGGGAGGGTGGGAAGGCGGGGGAGTAGAGCGACAAAAAAAATAAAAATAGAGATATATCGTTCAAAATTGGTACATAGAGGTTTCCAATACCTACAAATCGATTGCGGATATTTTCGAATTTTTAAAATTATTGGGAGGGTGGGAAGGCGGGGGAGTAGAGCGACAAAAAAAATAAAAATAGAGATATATCGTTCAAAACTGGTGCATAGAGGTTTTTGATACTTACAAATCGATTGCGGATATTTTCAAATTTGTAAAATTATTAGGATAGACAGGAGAGGGGGGGGGCGAAGTGGGAAAATAATAGAAATAAGGGTTAGAGCATGTTGGGAATATTTTCCGAAGACAGTGAGAACCCGGTGCGACATTTTTTCTAATCAGATTTTGTTTCTCTTTTTTTTCACGTGATAAAAATTAATGCAATTTTGAGAATTCATTATAGTGATTCATTTAAAAATAGGGACCAGCGAAGCGGGCTGTGCCTGCTAGTTTTAACATATATGTGGTTCTGAATGTCTTTCATACCCTATGTACTAACTTAAGATTTCTAAAAATATTTTCTCATGACTAGAACATTAGAGATTGCTCTAAAAGTGTCAATCACTGGTGCACCTACCCTATTTGTTTAAAACATATTTTAATAACTTTAAATTGCACACACACACACGCACACACACACAAAATAATAAATAAAATAAAATAAATTATCCTACATTGTTCAGATGCACAGAAACACATTTCCTAGAGTCGGCATTAAAAATATCCGAGCTCTAGCAAATATTCCTATATAAAAAAAAGTACATTTAATGCAGTTTTGTTAAATAAATCCATGTCGAATCCTGTTCTTAGTCAGTCTAAGAACACGATTCGACAAGGATTTATTTAACAAAACAGTATTAAGTATACTTTTTTATATAGGAATTTTTGCTAGTGCTGGGATACTTTTGGTGCCGACTGTGTATAAAATATGGCACGATTAACTTTAGATATATTATAATATTTATGTAGAAACTACTCGAACAGCATTTTCCGCCCTGTTATTTATTTTTTAATTTAAAATAAGTTCAAAATTAAACGATGTAATGGGTAAGTGAAATACAAAGCACTTTATAACCTCTGCGAAACGTATTACTTTTTATTTCCTTATTAGTCAGAAGTGTTGCTAAAAATGCCACTTATATATATATACATATATATATATATATATACAGGGTGTTCTAAAAGTTCCACACCCCCTCGTAACTTGAAAATGAGTTGGAATTGTGAAAAATGGCGAAACACGTGTTCAGTGAATTCCAAAGGGACCTCTTTTGGTGAAAAAAATTTGGCCCTGGGTTGCTAGAAAGGGCAACTTTAAATTTTCAAATGGGAAAGTATATCTTGTGATACACTCCTGGAAACGTCTCTTCAAAACAAGGAATCTGATGTAAATAGTTTTGTCCTACGATGAATATTAAAGGAGATACATGAGTTTTTATACTTTTGAAATGTGTATTTTATACTTACATATCCCCTTTAATAATCATTGCAGGTCAAAACTATTTATACCAAATTCATTGTCTTCAAAAGACGTTTTCAGGGATGTATCACAAGACATATTTTTCCTGTTTGAAACTTTAAAGTTTCCCTCCTTAGCGGCACTCTTACCATCCCCGGTAAGAGTGCTCGGGCCCAATCATTTTTGGGCAAAGTATGTCTTGTGATACATCCATGGAAACATCTCTTCAAGACAATACATTTGATGTAAATAGTTTAGTTCTGTAATGATTATTAAAGGCGATATATAAGTATAAAATCCACATTTCAAAGCTTTCAAAACTCACGTATCTCCTTTAATAATCATCGTAGGGCAAAACTATTTATATCAAATTCATTGTTTTGAAGAGAAGTTTCCACGGATGAATCGCAAGACATACCTTCCTATTTGAAATTTTAAAGTTGCCCTCCCTAGCGGTCCTCTAGTTTGGGCCCGGGTGGGGGGGGGGGGCAAACATTTTTCACCAAAAGAAGACCCTCTCAAATTCATTGACACATGTTTCGATATTTTTCCCAATTCCGACTTATTTTCGAGTAAAGAGGGGCTGTGGGACTTTTGGAACATCCTATATATATAATTTGAATAATTTAATACCTTTGTAACACTCAGCAAACAAAAGATAGATGAAAATACTAACATATAATTAAATTTTAAATGAGATTTATCTCGAATAAAATTATTGTCACGGTGATAATTTGAATACCAATGATTAGTAAAAACAAGTTACAGTACTTACGCAGAAGAGAAATGACACAAACATAACACATAAGCCTAACGATGAGATAATAGTTTGCAAAAACCATTAAAGTAATATTAACAGTCAACATTTTATAGAAAAGAGAAAAGGATAAAATTACCAAAGAGATCCGATAAAAGGAAAAAAAAAAAAAAAAAAAGAGAATTCATGAATTGAAAATTGGAATTTTAAATGCTTCATTGAGAACTGATACAACCATAGATATAGTAATAAGACATAGATTGATCAGCGAGAGGGAAAAAGTGAGGCTTTTTTTTCGGGAAAAGTCACTCTAATGGCTGCCTTTTCCCAAGTAAATCGCACACAGGAATACACATGGATAATTTAATAAATAAAATTTATGAATTATTTACTTACTAAAGGTGAATGAAAAACTCCAGATACAGTTTCAAATTCATTTTTCTTTTTATTCTTTTATTCAATACTCTCTAATGGCTGATTTTAGAACTTTTTTTCGGCATCAAAATTTTTTGCTCGTTAACATGGGGATGATAGATTTATATATATTACTATATCTATGGATACAACGCATGTGTTCCAATTAACATATGTATAGCTAAAGCTTATACGATTTTAAATGCTGAAAAGTAGAAATGTTCACTCATCAGTAAACTAGCATTTCTATCAGCAGAGTGCAAGATTTCGGAAAACTGTATAGCTAATTCAAGCCAATATACAGCTCAAGTCTCTATCTTGCAACAAAACAAAATAAAAAAGGAAAGTAGATTAAGCAATAACACAAACCAAAATTGATACAAGGAATAAGCATTTTAAAGAAATCTACATGTTAAACGATACATACGGAGATAGTAGAATTAAACAGGTTGCCAAACGAACATTGGTAAAAAGAAAAGATTAAAGGTAAAGAAACGATTAATCGATTTAGGTGCTACTGAAATGCAATAATTGAATGCATTAAGTGATAGTTATTAATCTTTAAAAACTAATAACGATATTAAAAGGGGATTTTTAAAAGAGTTATTATATATATAACTCACAATGTTAAAAGTATTTTGTAACATGTGTGTTTTGCGAATAATGTTGAAACTTTTCAATACCCCTCAATAAAATACAAAACCCCCAACATTATTATAATTTAAAATATAAAAATAATATTAAATAAATACATAAAATTTGCCTGTATAAATATGATAATGAAATATTGTGATAGAATATTATAGAGACAGAATATTATATAGACAGTTATAGTTAAACTCAGGATGCTTACAGGGCAGCGAACAAAATTAGATAGACACTTGATTTTCCAAGCTTTATGAAATTTAGTCAGAACTAACAAGAAGAGAAATTGTTAAAAATAATTGAAAAGATCTTCTAAGAAAAGGAGTTTAACATTCTGAAAACTCTGCGCCTATTTGATATGTCTGATGCCCGAAAAAGCATGCTTAATAAATGTTATAAATCGAACATCTGCTATCAGTATATTTGTATTTCTAGATCAATTAAATAATTTACTATCATTTTTACTTTCTTCTATATTCAATAGAAGAAAGTATTGGATTCGTAAAAATTTTCGACCTCGGGTTTTTGATGGATTTACACGTTTTCAGAGCTGTAGAACACGATTTGACCATTTTTAGAAAATGTCTGTCTGTCTGTCAGTCTCTGTGTGTGTGTGTGACAAAATTTTGTTGCAACTGTATCTCAGGAACTACTGCACAGAATTTCATACAAATTGGTATGTAGTTGCACCTTGACATACATTAGTGCCTAGCAACTTTTGGTAAAAATTGTCTTACAGGTTGCGTTGCCATCCCGCTTTTTCAAAATTTTTAACATGGTGGTATAGGACACAATTTTGTATAAATGTGCATAAAGAAAATTATTTTTCAATAATCATTATGAAATTTACAAGAATTATTTATAATAGAAATAGTGAACTGGGATTTTTTTTTTTTTTTTTTTTTTGTATGCGTAGAAGCCTCGCCGCCTCCTTGGGGGGAAGTCCACCCTCGAGGGGAGTAAATTTTCATGATGGGTATCTTTCAAAAGAGCTCGCCAATACCTTTAAAAAGAATGGTTGAACCATAGATCTGTGATAATTTAAAATAAAGTTATCGACTTTTTACCTTTTTTCCTTTTTTCCTTTTTAACTTTTTTTTTTTTTTTTTTTTTTTAATGTAATATTGACAATAAAATTAACATTTTTTGAATATTTAGTGTTATACTACTTCTCTAATATGGAAATCGTCTGTATTATCATGGAAGATCATTTTTCTAAAATAATAATTTTAATAAATTATTTTTACTGAGTGAATTTGTATAGGAAAATATAGAAGAAAGTCATGTGGTGGTCACAACATACTAGTTTGCATTTAAAATGATATTTTAAAAAGTGCTTGAAGGCAGCTGAATTACAGAAATAAAAATCTAAATTACTAAAACTCAAAATGAACGCTAGAAAAAAAATGTTTAAAATTGCTCGTCAAATAAGATAAATTTTTGTAAAATAGTTTTTAAGTGGGCTGTTAGCTATTGATAACGTGTCCCAGAGGATTTTTTTAAAAAATAAAATGACATAATGATTAAGATTTAAAAGAATTATTTCGAATTACTTAGAGAAAAACACAAAGAGGGAGTACTATTAAATGAATTTAGTAGTATTTCTTAAATAGTATAAAGAAAATCTTCAGTACATGAAACGATCACGTTTGACTAAAAAGACACATTCAACATATTTCATCCTTTTATGCAAAAGTTTAAATATGAGAATAAAATCTTTTATCTTCTTGTTTGTTGTTGTCGTTAGTGATAAAGCAGCGGTTATTTTAATTTCAAAATTTCTGTATACTTGGAATATACATTTTAAATTATTTCTTTAATTTTTCTAGATGCAAAATAATTCTTAATACCTTGCAAAATGGAGATACATATATGATAAGACTCACAAATTATGGCATTAAGACAGGTTCTTTTTCATGGAAAAGGAATGAAAAAGTTAAAAGGAAATTAAAATAATATTTCCAAAGGACTGTATACGCATAGCTGAAAACTTGTACTTTTTAGGTTCTTCAGAAATCGACATATTGCAATCACTTCGTTTATCTATCTATCTATAATGAAAAATTTGTCATCACGATAACTCCCGAAATAATACCCCAAATCGAACCAAATTTGGACAGTGAACTGATCTTATAAATATCTTGGATGAATTTGTTAGCCAAGTTGCTCCGATTTTTTGTTTTCAAGTGGCAGCCACTTGAAAATTTCAGATTTAAAGCAAGATTTGCTTGAATTTTGATGTAAATACAGGCCACACAAAAGTCTCAATGAAGTTAATTAATGAAGTTTGTTCGCCATTTTTAATAAAGTGGCAGATATTTTAAGTTAAGCGGGGCCATTTGAAATCAGGCCACCACTTGAAAATTGAAAATCACTATAACTTCCGAAATAATACTCCAAATCGAACCAAATTTGGAATCCCCATCTAACCCAAGTTGTCTTAACTTATTTTATAAATATCTTAGATGAGTTTGTTAACCAAGTTGCTCCGCCATTTTGTTTTCAAGTGGAGATCACTTGGAAGTTTCAAATTCAAATTGTAAAAAGCATATTCCGAATTTTTTTTTAAATTTGATGTATACATAGTTTATACAAGTGTCTCAAAGAACTTTATTAATGAACTTTATCCGCCATTTTTAATAAAGTGGCGGATATCTTAAGTTAAGCGGGACCACTTGAAATCAGGCTACCACTTGAAAATTTAAAATCACGATAACTTCTGAAATAATACTCCAAACCGAACCAAATTTGGACAGTGATATTATCATATGATTGTCTTGAACGTGTTCACTGGGCAACTTGTCCGGACATCTTGTTTCTAAGTTGCAGCCTCTTGAAATCCCACTGCCACTTGAAAATATGGCATCACGATAACTTTTAAAATACGAAACTAATTCAAATAAAAGTTGGATAGTGAACTTATGGTTCAAATATCTAAGATAAGTTCACTTGGTGACTTGATCCGCAATTTTATTTCCAAATGGCGGCCACTTGAAAATTTGTCATTATGGTAACTTTAGTAATACTGAATCAATTCGCATCAAATTTGGATAGTGGATTCATCTTTCAAATATCTCAGATAAGTTCGCTGGGCATCTCACTCCGCTTTTTTTACCAAGTGGTACCACATGAAAATTTCTTATGACGATAAATTTTGAAATACTGATTTAATTTAAACTAGAACTGGACAATGAACTTATCATATAAATATATTGGATGATTTCGATGGGCAAGTTGTTTCCCCATTTTGTTTCCAAGTCGCAGCCACTTAGACTGCCACTTGAAAATTTGCCATAATAATAATTTTTGAAATACGGCACTGATTTGAACCGCAGTTGGACAGTGAACCTATGCTTCAAATATCTTGGATGTGTTTGCTGGACAACTTGTTCCACTGTATTGTTTCCAAGTGGCGGCCATTTGAAAATTTGTTATCACGGTAACTTTTGAAATACTTATTCAATTCAAATCAAAGTTGAAAAATGGATTCATCATTCAAACAACAAAAATCTAGAAATTTCATGTAACTCGTGAATCAATCACGTTATTGCGTCTATCTTCGGTATATCGATAATAAGTATTTTCTCACCAAAAGTCGCCAAAAAAGTCGCCAAATTTGGTGCCAAATCCATTACCTGCCTTACTGGATATTTTTAATGCATTTTTATGGGAAAATTAGGCTATTTCAAAGCTAAAACAAACTAGAAATGCAGAAAACTATCATTTTATCAACTTACTAAGCCTCTTTGAAAGAATTTCTACAAATAATAATAATAATAATAATAATACATATATGTATATATATATATACTAGAAGGCCCGGCCACGCGTTGCTGTGACTAAGTTATACGTTGAATTATACGGCTGTAAACTATTTAGTACAGTCAAATTATTATTTACGAACAAAGACGAAAACGTTGTAGCCGATGTAAAAACCCACAGGGTTGAGATTTGAAACTTAGGTCAAAATTTGGAAGCGATTGATAAAAATTTTCGTAGTGTTGATATTAAGCACAAATTAATTTTATTGTAGGGTCCTATAAATTTTAATGGAGAAGTGATATATATTATTTCTAATGCTACTTTGGATAAAATTGCTAAAATGACTAATATATAAATTAAATTCTATTAAAATTCTATTAAAATAAAAGTATAAAAGAAACAGACGATTTTAAAATCAATTTTTATGGAGGAGTGAAATATAATATATGCTATAATGGATAATTTTACTATAAAATGACCTCATCATTTTAAATATTTTAAAGAGGGCAACAGCTGTAGTTATAAAAAGGAAAACAATAAGGCTAAACCAGAAAAATAAGTAAATTTGATAAATATTTTAAAACTTTAAAATTGGAAATCTTATGAAATATTGGACATTTAAAGTAAATACATGTATCATTTTAAATAGAAAAAAGATTTTGGAAAAGTTTAGTGTATTTTAACGAAGTGATGAGAAGTTTTTGAGTATGTTAAAATTTTCATAGTAAATTCAAGTTAATAAAGATGGGAAACATTGAGGATTAAGATAAGAATAATTATAAGATAAAAAAAAAAAAAAAAAAAAAAAAAAAAAAAAAACTTTTTATATACCATGCTTTTAAATTTTAATATACTAATAATATACTAATTAAAAGGAAAATGATAAATATTCTATCATAGTTTGAAGTCAAATTTGTTTTCAAATGTCTAAATAAAATTTCTGTCATCCTTGGCGAAAAAAAAAAGAATATCGCCAAATTATCTGGCGAAAATATTTAATTACTTTCAAAAATCATGGTTATTTTAACAACTTATATTAAAAGAGTAATGAATAATATGAAACAATATTTCGTACAATACATATTACATGTACAATGAATAATACATATTACATTTCGTACAATGCATACATCTGGCATGTATATTTTCGTGTTACGCTTTTGATCGCCAAATAATAATAATAATAATAATAAAAGCCAAGGGCGACAGAGTTTTGAAATTTAAAATTAAAATTTTGTCAATTTGACAGCAAAATAATTCAATCTAACACCCGCGATAACTAATACATATCTATACCCAAATATAAGGATTAAAATCGGGAAATAAATTTCCTCGATTTTTAATAATTTCTTACAAAAAATCCAGTGGGCAATTAACATAGGAAATTTTTTTCTTGGCTGCACAGACGGTCAGTGAGTCACACGTCGCTTGCGTATAGAACTCATAGATATAGTATAGCATATATAGAATAGAGTGATCATTGGAGAGAAAAAAGTTATTCCTTTTCATTTGGGAAAAGACGACGTTTTTACCAAAATATGGCCGTCTTTCCCAGAGTGAATACACACGGGAATACATACTAATATTTTAGCAAATAAAATTTATGAATAATTTATTTGCTAAAGGGGAATGGAAGACTCCAGATAAAGTTTCAAATTCACATTTCTTTACTTCTTTTCTTTCTTTTTTTTTTCAATACCACTTAATGGCTGTTTCCAAAGCTTTTATTTATTTTTTTTTTAGGCATCAAAAATCTTTGTACGATAACATGGGGATGAGAGATCTATATATATTACTATATCTATGATAGAACTACATTAGCACTTTATCAATGTGTATAAAATCTTTAAATTGATTATGACGTCAATTTTCGTGAGATGCATAATTTAACTTTTTATAATTTTTTAACGTTCACGTTTGATTAAATGTATTTATTTTTATGTCGAAAGAAAATGAACTCGTATTTTTTTTTTTTTTTTTTTTTTTTTTTTTGGCAACAATTAAATTAATGGAACTCACAGATATTTTGGAGCAACTTTAATAAAGGTCTATAATTAACAAATAATTGTAATAAAACAATATTGTGACAATAAATTGAGATAAAAACTATCCTATCTCTCAAGTTGGACCAAACTGCACACAATGTGCAAAATTTCATTAAAATCGGTTCCTTAGTTTAGGAGTTTACCCCGGACAAACATCGTGACACGTAGTTTATATATATATACAGATATTTTCAAATTTGACACGATATCTTAGATGAGAAACTTTCTCACTGCCATTTTGATCCAAGTAGCAGCCACTTAATTTTTCAACACGATGACTTTTGAGATTTTGAATTTATTCGAACTATATGTATACAGTAGACTTATCTCACAAATGCATTTGATATATTTGTCAACTTAATCCACCATTTTGTTACCAAGCGCCTGCCACTTGAAAATTTTAAATTCACATACAAAGGTATTTATGAACAGATTTGCTTAAAACTTCATATGTGCATAGCCTACATCAATATTTCTACCAAGTCCATTAATAATTTGTAGCCGCCATTTTGAAACAAAATGACGGCTACTTGATAAGAAAATAGAAACCAACCTACCCTTCCGAATAAGCCTTTTTTTTTTTTTTTTTTTTTTTTTTTTTTTAGCGGAAATTTTTAATAAGTTTTCTTGCAGTTTTCTGTAATTAAACATGATAAAATTTTTTGCAAAGAATTACTGATGTTGAAAAAACTTTACAAGTTGACAGCTATGTCATCACTGTATCCCTTTCTCGTATAAGAAAGAAACTATTTTAAGAATTGGGCAATTAGCGTATCATTTACAGATGTCCGAATCGTCCATAATAACATTATTATAATAAGTTAATATGTTTTACAGAGGAAATGAGCATTTTTATGATGAACAATATTTTATTAAACTTATAAAATGTGATAAATGATTTCCTATATTTATTTTCTATTTTTATTGTTAAAGTAGTTTTGCACATATATATTTGTAATTGAAGATTATAATGTACTATATAAAGGATATTTTTATTGACTTTTCATAATAATATTTTTCTCAAGACTTCTTAAACTGATAAACATGTTTTTTTTAATTTCCTTTAAATTTAAAGTAGGTTATAATAAATTTATTCTAATAATTGCTTAAAAAATAGCTTGATAAATCCATATTTTAAAACTATTGATTGCATAATGATTGCTATTGTTACTTTCTCCTATATATATATATATATATGTATATGTATATTAAATTCATGAAAATTTTTGACCTCCAGTTTTCGATGGATTTACAGGGTTTGGGATGTTCTGAACACAAATTTTATCAAAGCTGTATCTCACGAACCGATGAACGAAATTTAACCAAACTTGGTATTTAGTTGGAACTTGAGCGAAACTGGCTCCG